>CM049811.1:10636020-11236020 GCA_027422405.1 Ptychobarbus kaznakovi | reverse complement strand
TAAAGCATGCAAACTTCCTTTAGAGATGTAGTAAAGACTGAACAGATTTGTTTGAATGAGTCGTAAAATGGTCCCACATGAATGAATGTTATGCTGCCACCTTCTGTTTAAACCTTAAAATTCAGCTTGAAGTTCCTGCATAAGGGATGGCTAGGTGAAACTTAACATTTCCAGCTCATAATTTACCCCCAAATAAAAAATATTAAATGTAAATTTGAATTGTGGTATTTTCATACCATTACATTTCTCCTTAATATTATTATAACTAATGAAATATAATAATGGAAGTTACCCTGTTTTATTTAATTAAATAATGAATTTAATTTATGCTGGTTTGATTTCTTATTCTGTACAACACTTAGAAATTATACAAATTAAAAAACAAAAATATTAAATGATAAAAATAAAATTGTGTCATTATTTGTCAGAAAGTGAATAAGATTGCAAAGGCTTGCATTTGAGGAATAGCAGGAAAAATATGCTTAATTATCATGAAAATGTTCTAAAGTCCTAAAAACAATTAGAATTATCCTAAAGCCTGGTTTAATTATATATATACATATACATTAGTCAACATTTGAAATGGATCAATTAAGTTCATCAAAGTTGTCCTAAGACAAGAACAGAAAGGTTTTGATCCACTTGAAATGTTGACTACTATATATTATATAATATATGTATATTGTATGTTTCTCTCCTCTGTGATTTCGTCTTTTTAAATATGTTTCAGATTTTTGGGATATGTCTGGCTCAGAACCTGGTGAGCGACGTCAGAGCGGTGAAAGCTAACTGGTGACCCTTTGCAGAGGGCGACAGCGACAGGTGACAGTGACCTGACTATGGCAGAGAGCTAATAGTAAATCAGCACTGTTTACACACCACTGAGCTGGGAATTTACGCCCTTTTCACCCTACAGATGTTGTATGTTAGCTGACTTTACAAAATGGACTGTCCATCTGTCTTTTTTTCTTTTTTTGTGGTTCCTTATCTGAAAACAAGCTCACTATCCAAAAGGAGCTTAAGGTGAGATGTCACATTGAGATCAAGCTATCTGTGATCTCTTGACCGAATGCTATTTTCGTTTGCCCTTATTAAAACGTTCACCAGACTCTCCTCCGTGTTGGCGAATAATGTCAAGTGGAGGGTGTTTTCATTAACCTGTGGATGACTTTCTTTTAGAGAAACACACAAATCAACCACTGAGACTTTAAACAGAGGAGCCATGAACTAAAAGCCTTACAGCAGTGCATTCCACTATACACTTGTCTGGGTTCAGCGTTTTACACAACATTCTGTCTGTCAGTCATTCGAGTGGATGAGTCGGACTCTTACCTCTGATTGGCTCTCTGTTGCACAGGTCAACCAATCAGAATGACATACTTGATAATTACACGTAATGCATTTATTTTTGTGAGTTTTACCACTACTGTCGGGGAGGTGGAGAAATGGTCTGTTATTTGTCTGTATAGCTATGTTTTAGTCATTCTTTGGTTGTTTCTGTGAGTATAAATCGACTTAACCACTTTCCCAGACTTGCTTATGAATCTTTGTTTTCGCTACTCTGCTTGATAGTGATATGCTATGGACTCTAATAATGTATTATTATAAATATGATGCTGCTTTAACTCATAGAAGATATACATCGCTATACTAACCAACTGAACTTTTTATAGAAATCATGAGGTATACATTCCCTCTTGGAGAAACACTTCAAATCAGAGTGCTTTGCAGTGAATGCACATGAAGCGGACTGATTGAATTAGCCATGCGTATGATCACATGCCTTATTGAGCCCAATAGAGATGGTAGCAGAAGCCAACGACAGCTAACACCGCACACAGACCTTTAGGAAGGCTTTTTTTACTGTTCAGTCTCTCTTGCTCGCGCCATATGCATGCAATCATCTATTTAAGAAATGCATGGCATTGCAGACCTCTTTAAACACATGCATACATGTGTGTCTATCCCATTATGAATACCATACCAGTGCGTTTTCACCCAGCTGTGTTAATTCCCTCGTATTGAGAAGGAGTCACGACCTTAACGCTGATAATGTGCAAAGTAAGATAAACGATGTACTGCCGACTGCGTGTGTAGAGCGTGCTCTGACGGTTTTAGCAGTATAGTGTACAGACTGATCTGATTCATCTGTTTAAAAAGCCAAGGGTCTGTATAACCTGTTATCAGAGCGCTTAGTAAAATGTGAGGTTTCTCTTCCGTGGTCTTTTTGGGAGATTTTGGTATATTGTGTATATAAGAGGCAAATCTTTTATGCCGATGTAAGATTACATGCTAAAGATGATATTTAACCCCCTTTTTGTGCACCGAAATGTATGAGATTTAGGGAAAGCTATCAAGAACATGTCCAAGTTGTATTTCATTATCCTACATAAAAGACAAAACGGAAAAATATACTTTACTTAAAGAAAATGAAGCACATTTACTCCCAAATTCTCATATATATATATATATATATATAAGATGTTAATTTACAAAATATTTATACATATAATGATATTTTGTTGTACTGCTGTTGATTTAATTAAAAAAATATGTGTGTTACTGTAATACAGAAAAATAATGTATTAAAGTAACAAGAAATGAATGAATCAGATTAAAGAGAATTTTAATAATTTGAAAAGTGACTGTAGAGGCGATGAGAATTTAGGATGAAAATGTGCTGAAAATATTGTCCCAATGCAAAAAACCCAAATGGTTCTAAAAATAAGCTTCATTTTCTTTATGCAAAATAACATATATCGGTTTTATGGGGTGAACTGCAACCTGGATGTGTTTTTGTGAGATTCACTTGAATTATTGTTTATTTTTTTCTTCATCGTGCAATGGCCTTTTCTCCTTTTTTCTAAACAAAGAACTCTAACATTCCCTTTTGAGGGAGCCTCTTGCATATCATGAATGTAAAGATCATCTCTTACTAATGTTATGCCATATATAACTTACCCTTAAGTGCAATGCACAAACATGTGAATAAAGTGAATGTTTGTCTGCACACAACTGAAAAACATGGCAAATCTGTGTTCGTGTAGTGAATTAGACATTCCTTGTGCATGCATTGGCAATTTTTTTAATGAAGTGTATTTTGCATTTCAGCGGTTTTTCTGTGCTGGTTCATCAGAAACAGTTTTAATGATTGGTATTAAAACCATTGAGCCTTTTTGCTGGCCTTTCTCTGTACCAGCTGTGGTAGTTTGTACATGACAGTCATTGAAAATGTTTGCTAATCTTTGAACAGCTTTATCGGATAAGCTGGAGTTTCTGTCGACCAATCGAGAACAGTTGTACAGAACAGTACTGCGTTGATGGTAAACATTTTGTAATTGTGAATGAATATCAGAAGAGATTTTCAATGATTTAAAGATGTCTTGATCTGTTTCCAAACATGACATTCTTGACATCACACTTGTCACTTTTATGCGCTTTGAAATACTGTATGAATTGCAAAAGATTTCAAGAGTTTTTGTTTTGTTTTGTTTACACTCCCATACTAATTTTCAAAGTGTCTTCATAGAAATGTTTGGATTCTACCTCATCATGGAGAAATGACTTTAAACGTGGTTATTTGGAGAATCATAATAAAATTTTAGAAGAGTTGCAAAAAACCCAACTTTAAGTATCTTCATCAACAAACATGCCAGTGTTGGTAGCAGGTCTTCTCTCACAGTCTCCGCAAATTATCATTTTGTTTATAAGTCACGGAATGCAAAAAAATATATAATAGGGATTTATTTGAATGGTGTGACACTTTTGTTTTTTAAACATGTTTAAACTTATCACTATTTCAGGACTCTGCAAACAAACAGTTCTCAGCTGTAATCAAATGTTCTTTAACTAGTTTATTGACTTAGTCTTCGTTATCCGATTTCATGTTAGCATAACTCAAAATACCCTCTTAAACTGGATAATGAATATTGCACTTGCAGGCCTAAAGCATTTCCTACGCTCTCCATTATATTGAGTCAATGATTGTACTAAGCTATAATAACACTCCTAGTTAATCTGGGATTTTCACTCTATGAAAAAATCTATAGAAAATTAGGATCATATTTGGAAACCACTGTTTTCCAGTTGTTGTTTTTTTGATGATTTGTTTTTTTGTTTTCTTGTCCAAAGGTTGATTTATTGGTGGCATCCACAAATGGACTTTTCTTGTGGGAGATGGTCTGTTACACTGTATACTATTATACAAGATATGTTTTTTCTTTTTCATAATAAAATGGATTTATGACATTCTGAGCTCAATCAATGTCTTTCATCTGCAAGTTCTGTCAAACATTTGACTGAAAATCAGTTTGGTGGTACTTCATAGATCATTCTAGAATTATGGTGACATTCCCAGCTGTGTTTTATTTCCAAAATGAAACTCCTCAAACATGCATTATACCTAATGTGCTGGACTATTCATTTTTTCTCATTTCTGACAACATCATACAAAATTATATGGTTTTAAGAAAGCATTTAATTTACCACTGGCTGACCTGTTATTTTGTCAATGGTGTTAAAACTAACTAAAATTAGTAGAACCAGTAACTCAACTCTCAATTATTTTAAATATTTATTGAAATGGTTCATGTTGGTAAATTACAAATTATATGCATTTTTTAAATATATAGTAGTATTTATTTTTCTTTAGAATATATGTATTTTTATATTGGGTTAACATATTAAAATTAAGTATTTAATTACTTTTTATCATTTACAGTTATTACATTTGTATTTACATACATTTTATATTTATATTTTAGTACTTTTTTGTACTTTTTCTGTCACCATAGCCACATTATAGAGCAGTGAGATGTATATTTCCATGCCAGAGATTTAAACATTAAAGAAATAGTTCATGCAAAAAATAAAAACTAGCTGAAAATGTTGTCACTCTCAGTGACAAGTTTGTTTCTTTATCAGAACAGATTTCTTAGAAATGTAGCATTACATCACTTACTCACCAGTGGATCCACTGCAGTGAATGGGTGCCGCCAGAATGAGTCCAAACAGCAGCTAAAAATAATCACAATAATCTTCAAGTAATCCACATGACTCCAGTCCATAAATTAACATCATATGAAGAAAGAAATTCATCATTAGCATTATTATGGATTATGAACTATAATTGGTGATTTAAAGTTAATACGCTTTCATGGTGGATTTGTTTCCTACTATTACAATTTGTTCCTTGTGTGTGGATTACTTGTGGATTATTGTGATGTTTTTATCAGCTATTTGGGCTCTCATTCTGACGGCACCCATTCACTGCAGAGGAGCAATTAGTGCGCACTTCTTGAACAGGCTGAAGGGGAGCAATTTTTCAGCAAATTTTCATTTTTGGGTTAAGTAATTTATGCCATTCCAAGTTACTGTTAATAACTGTAATAAAAAAGTGTAAATGACGGACAGCATCTGCACATGTTGAAGGACATCGATATTCCATAAAAACAGAGGTTTGACACTGATGTTATTTTCACCATGGCCACCAGATGGCGACAAAACTTCATCGTTTCTAACAGCAGCTAAATCCTGCAAGTTCACCTAAAAGCATTTTCTTCTTTATTATCTCATCATTCTTTTGCACAATATTGTGTTATGCTGACACAAGTAAAGCAGAAACCCTGCATGAGCGCCATTTACCAGATGCTTTAATACGCGTACGTGCTCTTTGACACGGTCTCTCTGCACATTCAGCAGTAAATACTGTCCATCTGCTGGTTTTCATTTAGCATATTTGTTTGTGGCTTCTTTGTTTATTTGCTGCTCCTTCGATGGCTTTTGAGCAGTTTCCTTTACAGACTGTTTTAGTTGTGAAGCTTTCAGTAATTAGTTGCTAATCCTCTTTTGAAGTGTTTTTAAGGTGCCGTCATGCTGTGCATGTCAATAAGCAGTATAGTGACATTATCAAGACCACCTCCTTAAAATGACGCCCCCCGCAGATAAACAGACTCAATTAGATTCCATACGGCTTTTCTATCAAATCAAGTAATAATGATGCAATATTGAGCGTATATGACCGGAGGGGATTATTTCTGTCGATGTGTTCCTGTACTAACCAAGTCTCTGAATTTGATATTTTCCAGAGAGCATGTTTCCGATAGGATCAGCAGATTGGAGGTGCATCACAGTGTTGCCTAAAGGCAGGGAGATTCCTTGCAGTGCTTTTCCTTTGGAAAACTTCTGATCTGTTGTCCCCTATGTCCCCTGTGCCCTTTCAACATATGGCTGAACCTTGACTGGATTACTCAAAGTCTCAAAGCACCAATGTGACATTTCAGCAGGACTTTAAGATGTCTCTGGCTCAATCTATTTCTGTTGTCTAACCTTAAAGAAAGCCTGGTTTGATGATACATTTACTTTTGATACCGCCTTGGCGCCCCAGTTTCAGTATGCTACACTTTTTGACAGGGATTCATTTTTAATCTACTTTCATTCTTGAAGAATCACAGTATTATCGATTGCTAGTTAGCTTTCTTATAAGCACAGTTTTAGTGACAATGACATCTATATTGGATCAAATTGGTGCAAGATGCTTTTATTTGTTTTGTATCATCAAAACAGGCTTTTACTCTTACAATTACAATGTGACTTGTGACAGTGAGATAGACCTTCAGCACTGCAAACCCCAACAGGTTGAATTCACTCAAAATATTGGAGTAAAGTCGTTATCACAAATGAAATAATGCTACTTCTCAAAACCAGTGTTTACCCGCGTTTATCTAACGTGGTAACTACAAACAGTGGACTTAACCACTGAAGTCGCAGCATGCAGACTCAGGTTTACCATACAATGTTGTGTATACTTACTAAATTCAAGTTCAAAGAATTATGGGTATTTCTCACAACCCCACTTTTGTACTTGACAATTTTGAGTTAACACATTTATATTATAAGCCAAATAGGTTTGACATTTCAAGCAGTGTTTAATTATAAGGTTTATAGTGTGCTTATATAAAAAAAAATCACTTATATCATATAAACAAAATTAATTTCTTGAGAAGCAACTTATGTATATTATATAAATACTTGTTTTCAGAAGATTTATAGACAAATTGTATTTCTTGATTTAAGAATTTAAGATATTTTCTCTAAAAACAAGTCTTTTTGTTCATTTTTCTGACAATAATTTTAGTTTTTCACTAAATGTAGTACTAGTGAGCTTAGCATATAACATCTCTGTTAAAACAATAATTATTGTACGTCTTATTGAATATATATAAAGTCAAACAAAAAAATATTCAGACACCAGATTTTGTTATTCAGAGTTTTTTACACTATACTATTCATTGACCACATTGCAGGACACATTTTTTTTCAAAATTGGACCACATCTGAATAAATAAGCTTTCCATTGATGTATGGTTTGTTAGGATCGGACAATATTTGGCCGAGATACAACTATTTGAAAATCTGGAATATGAGGGTGCAGAAAAATCTAAATATTGAGAAAATCGCAGCCTGGTCTCATGCCATTTGAAGTTGTCCAAATGAAGTTCTTTGAAATGCATATTATATTACTAATAAAAAAATGAAGTTGTGATATATTTACGGTAAGAAATGTACTAAATATCTTCATGGAACATGGTCTTTACTTAATATTTTTGGCATAAAATAAAAATGGATCATTTTGACCCATGCAATGTATTTTTGGCTATTGCTACAAACATACCCCAGCGACTTAAGACTGCTTTTGTGGCCCAGGGTCACATTTATGTAAGAGAGGATAGAAAAATAAAGTGAACTGCGGCATATTATACCCCAAAATTCTTCATACAGTGGACTACCAGTAAAACTGATAAAAAAAATTGGGACCAAAAATGATTCAGATACTTTGACCTGTGTTTTTCTTGAATTGCTAATGACCATTTTTTACACCACAGACTGCACAGATTTAAGCATTGCTTAGTAATTGGTTGACCTAAATTGGTAGTATGTTATTGTGTACTTATATTTAACAGCTTAATCATTTTTGGTTGATCATAATTCATTACATACCTTTCTATCAAAGTAATATGACATTATCAAGATGAATTTGTTCTGACACAGTTTAACTCCGAGGTCTTATCATATTTTATTACCATTTTCTAAACTATAGCAAATAAACTGATAATGTGAGAAATGTTGAAAGTGTCTGAATACATGTTGGTTTGACTGTATATTGTTTAACAGGGAACTGTTTCATCTGATTCATCTTTATGTTCTCTAAACATAATTAGAAGAGAGTGGACGCAGACATAACATATTTGGACACGTGTGTGTAATTCAACAGAGCAGGAAAGATCTTTCCATTAGGATGAGATAAAGTTTCATCTTTTAAATGAGCTCGCATGTTATTTCATCTATCCAATTGGCAAGCCATTAAACGTTGCTGTATTAATTCAATCCAAATCATCACACGTGTGGCCCGTTGCAGTAGCTCATAAGTCAGTAAAGTCATGATGAATGTTGATCTCAACCACGGAATCGACTGTTTATTTGTGGGCTGCATGAGCCACTTTAGCTTGGCAGTTTCAAAGGCTTCCATTCAGCCAGTGATGCCGTCAAACCTGCGTCACTTGACTAGAACAAGGCGACCATCACATGACGCCTCTCCGCTCCGTGTCGTTTCATGTGGGTGCTATCTGAGAGACTCTTTCAACTCTGTAACCGCCCAGAAGGGGAGATGAGCTTGGGTTTTCGCCGCTGCCCAGAAAGAGGGAATGAACGTGTGTTAAAACGTAATGTGTTATATTTATTGCTGTTTGGTAGCTTTTCTCTGAAAGCTAATAAAGAAAACAGGGTCAGCCACGTTCAGCACGCAACAAAATCACACTGTTTACTCTGCTCGAGGTGAAACTCGAGGGGAGTTTGAGAGCGGGCTGGTGTCTGAGGGCATGAGGCCTTTTCATCGCTGTGTGACTCAGATAAAGCCCGACAGGAAAGTTCCCTCCTGTGGAGAATTGAGAATCCTCCAAGCGGTTTCTCGCTTTCTGTGTAGTCCTGCAAATGTCTCAAATTGATTCGTATCTCCCACACTTTCCATGCTATACTGGCTTCTTACCAAATGGTCCAGTCGTCCATCATCTTGACCCACGGCGAGTGGCTGTGTCACGGAGATGTCTCCGTCCAGCAGAAAGTTCATGGCATTTATTGCTCGTAATGGATTGATTGGATGATTGCGTAATCCGATTCGATATCCAGTGGCTGCCAGGAAGCTTTAACCAATTGGATCAGAGTGCTGTTCAATTAATGGGAAGATTAGTTAATGCGATTTAGAGTTTTGCTGTTCTTAACGTGTTCTTACTTCAATAGGGTGATGATGCTTCACAGATTGATGCTCAGTCTGAATGTACACAAGAGTCTGTGGATATATACGGTATGTTGGCACTTCCTTCTGAGCTTTAATTTGTAGAAACGCCCATTCGATGCGTGCTTCTGTCCCTTTTTTAGTTCTGCTTTTGCTATGCAAGATATGAATCGAGCATGATTAAATGAAACTGCATGTGTAATATCTGGTTTTGTAATCGGGGTTGTGATTCAGTGCTCTCATAAACTTACATTAAATGTTCCCTTTCGGTTAAGTGCTGCTCTCACAGCTCTAATTACCCCTCTTTTATAACATGCTTTTATTACCTCTGAAATATTTTCACATGCAACGTTACGCACATTGACTCATTGTTCACAGCCTGCACATTTAATGTAATGTCTATTTTATATGGATGCCCTCAGCATTACCTCCCACTAAAATTTTACAGCACGCCTGTGAGCCTGCATGCAATGTGATCTCACCTATTATGGCTTTTTCTCCTTCACCAGGCTCTGTTTTGAGCTTTGCTCTCTTCCCGGCCTTATAAAACACAGTTGTAGTATCAGATGATAATTCAGTTTTATTAAAGGTATAATCCAGGTTTGATACAAGTTAAGGTCCAGTAACAGAATTTCTATCATGAAAACTAAATGAAGTTCTTAAACGTAAGTTAGGGAGGAGCGAGCCCATCTAATCATTCAATCAACAGCCAGAGTATATAAGCAGCTGCTTACCTCTCTCTAGTCCCAGCTGTTTCAGCATCCCTCCACCTCCCCAATCTCCACCTCCTTCTGAGGTACCTTGCCCTTCGTAATCACCTTTTATCAAGTCCCTGGGGGGTATATCAGAGCTCGAGCCGAAGCTGCTTCATCGAGCCCCTCATCAGCGGACAGCAAGCCAAATAAGTTTACTCGATTACCTAATGATTATATGGGCAAACGAACTCGTTAAGAGGGTTTGGCATGGTAATGTACAGGACAATGTTAATATGTTTGGTCTTGGCTGAATAGATCTTCTACGCTGCTGCGGCAGAGCATGTACCGAAACTTGCTACTGCCAATCCATCCACAGCATGAAAGAAATACTGCTGCTGCACATATAACAAACATGAGATATTGCATACATTAATCACTTCATAGCAGATCTATACAGGTGGAGCTGGGGAAGGTGGAGGGTTTCTGAAGCACGCTGCAACTGCCAAGCACTAGACAAGTATTTGAATGTTGAGCAATGAGCTCATTGGCTGCTGATACAAAAAGAACCAATCAGCTGTACCTTGTGATGATGTCATTATATCAGCTTGTGTTAGACCTATCGGATTGAGCCATCTAGAGTTTCGTGACAGAACTTTGGAATTGTTAATATAGTTATGTTTTGGTGAACCATTCACAGTGGAAGCGAATGTTTAGACTGTGAAAATTATAACTGTATTAAAGCCCATACCTTAATTGTTAAAACTTGTATGTATGACAAAATAAAACAAAATGCATTATTAAATATATGTACGTTAACAGTAGCATACTGTTTGAATGCAATTTATTGCATGTAAATAGTATTGGGCCATCTTGTAATTTGCACTGAAAACTGCAAGGTTTGTGTGTGACATCAAACATGATTATAATTGACCTAAAGCAATCAATGCCAGACAGGGGAGTGTTTGTTAGAAAACAGTTATTATTTTCAGAAAACCCGTTTGTCATGTGCTGTCCTGTTTTGTCATGCTAAATTACACACTTCTGCTTTCAACAGTTTTTGTGATCAATTATGTATTGGGGTGTTTTATGTTACATTTATGTTTATTATTTTGTGTGAATAACTTTTTTTGTGTGTCTGAGTGGGCACAAGCTTGGCTTCCTACATGAAATATATTTGTCTCAATTCTGTAGCAGCTTGTCGACTAATGTGCTTCCGCTCTTTACATTTTTAAATTAGGCCCTGTGCCATTCTTATTTGACAGAACCTTGTGTCAGACCACTTAAAGCCTGTGTAAAACTCTCGCTTTGTTGGTTTTAAACAAGGCAAAGTGCTTTTTACGGTGATGGAGTTGATCCATGATCTATGGTTGGGGGAGAATAATGGAATACTTGGGTGGTGGGGAATATTGACTAAAACACTAAAGTCTGCTTTATACGCCATTTGTCTTCGGAACAGCTTAGGGAATGTCATAATGAAGATAAATAGCATCTTGTGATGAAAATGCGCATGTAAGCATGCAAATGAACTTTCAGGCTTTTCTGATCTACGGCTGACCCTGCGATAAGGTCATGCATCAGATTAGCACTCCAAACCGGAAAAGAGTTTCTCCTTGACTACACAGATTACAGCAGAGCTCCACCGGCAGAGGAGTCTGGCTTCCTTATCAAAAACACGCCAGAAGATGGTAAGCGAGGTTCGATTAGCTTCAGGAACAGAGATAGGTCTTTGAACACATGATAGATTCAACCTGGAGTGTGTTAATTCCAGATTCAGCCCCGTATTTAATCCGCCCTTCTCTCTGTTTGCTTTTGATAGACAACACGCAGTGAATGTGGGTATTATCTTCTTGTGCTTTCTGTGACAGTTTGAGTTTCGGTAAACATCCACGCTCAACAGTTTGCTGAGTGCAATGATTAGCATATCAACAAACTGTCGAGATAGATATTTATATGGCCAGTCTAACGGATGGGCAAAAGCTTTCAGAAAGCATCTAAACTATAGTCTGCAACTCAGATAATCAAGGAATGTACAATTTTAACTAATTAAAGATGGTTCCTGGTTTAAGACTTTAAGACGGCATTTGTAATATGCTGTTTATGCCACAGAAAACAATTTAGACTTTTCCCTCATAAAAACAAACAATTCACAGCAATCAACCTCAGCAAGAGGTTTTTTAATTAAGTCTGTTCTGCTCACCAAGGATGTGTGATATTGTGAAGTATTATAACAATTTAAAATAACTTGTTTTTTATTGTAGTTTAAAGTTTTGTTTATTCCCGTGATGGCAAAGCTGTATTTTCAGCAGCCATTACTCCAGTCTTCAGTGTCTTTGGAAAAACTTGAAACCTGGGGATTATTTTTCTTTGGGATTTTTGATTTAGTAGAAACTTCAAAAACATCATGTATTTGAATTATAATTGTCTAACAATGTAAAAGTCATTACTGCTACTATTGAACAGCTTAATGTGTCGCAGCTAAAAAATATATTTACATTTAGCAGACGCTTTTATCCAAAGCAACTTACTTAATTCAGGTTATACATTTTTGTCAGTATGTGTGTTCCCTGGGAATTGAACACAACTTTTTGCGCTGCTAACACAATGTTCTACCACTGAGCCACAGGAACACTCAATATAAATATATATATATATACACATTTAAAAAATCTTACTGACCCTAAACATTTGAATAGCTGTAGTAAGTATATAATGTTAAATTGATTTGGTTTGTATTTTCTATTTTTTTGTGTTTGGATGTTCTTTTATCTTTTGTTTTGACAAGCACCTAAACACTGACTGAAAGAGACATAAAATTCAACAATTTTAATGAAGATAGTAATAGTAGTAGTAATAAATGACAGGCCATCATGTGATCTCTGTATGGCAGCACCTGCTGATTGACTTTGGAGTTTGGATGTAACTTCGAATAGACAATGTTTCTAATGTTAAGTGATTCTTTTAGTTTCGAGTGAACAAATAATGTTTATGTTTATGGCTAATGTTTCTCCAGGTGCAATGCACCATATTACATAAACACGTTTTTTGCTTGTTTTTACAAAGTGAGCAATGTACGATACATGAACTTGTATTGAACATTTCAGTGCTGGTTAAGCTGTTCACATAACATGGCCTTGTTGTTTAAGCAGCGAAATAGTTGTTTGTGGTTTGAACCCTGAGGACAAACTACCATACCATGCTGAGGACCAGCATTCAAAACACAATATATGCTGTTCTTTTCAGCAGGAATGAAACTCAAAGAACATCTGATAAAAGGTTGGCATATAAGCTCAGCAGCCTTTTATCCAAACGATCAAGTTTTTCTCAGAAGAAAGATATTTCTCAGAAGGTTGTTGTGTCAAGCAAGGTGAGAACAGCGTTCATTATGAAGTGAAAGAAGGTCTTATGTCCTAGTGCTTTGTTTGGGCTTTAGGTCCTTACGCTTTCTGCTCCAGATGCTTTTAATGAATCTTCTCTCTGACCGTTCAATAGCTCACCTAAAAGAATTGCTGCTACTAGCATTTGACAGCTAAATTTGACAGTCCAAATCCACTTCTCAGTGTTACGTTGTGTATAACATTGATAACTGCATAATTTGACTTTCCATGGTGCACAGATTGATTTTTCACTAAGCTTCTGTCATTTTATCCATTTATCCAGTTGTCTAAAAACTGAATTGGAGAAATCATAATGCTCAATATGGCAGCTGTCTTACAGTGAAAAGAGCCAATAGTCTTTTTATAAAGCCATCGTCTGCTGCTTTATATTATATAAAAGTAACTAAAACAATTCCAGATATGTAATTCTTGCTGTAGGCTATTTGCCCGATTCTTCACTCTGAATTGCCATGGATTATGTTTCGTCCTCTAGTGTTATATTATAAACATAATTTGACACATTCAATCATATTTTAGCTGTAGGAACAGTTCTCTGATGATGAAAATCAATATATATTGATATAGCCTTCTGTACATTCAGTAGTGCATCATATTTTGGAGGCTTTTGTTTGCTTAGGTGAGATATAGCTTAATTTAGTTTTCCTGGAATCATGCTGTTCGCCCAGAAATGAGAATTTCATCATTATTTATTGTTTCAAACCTGCATGGATCTCTTTTTTTCACTTGGAACCTGCATTAAAATAATTAAAGTGAATGGGAAATGAGGCTGTCAAACTTGCAAAAGCACCATAATAGTGTGATGCACGCTGACTATAATTAAACATCCTTCTGATAATTGTATGTGATTAACAGACCACATTTTATTTGTTTTTCACTGATAAACCTTTGCAACTGGATTTCTGGATTAACTTTGATTTCTAAAGTAATCGTTCAGACTGGGTTGGTGAACTGGATCACCTGGTCAACCAGCTAGTCATGATGACTACTGTGGTAAACTTTCGTCACAGCTCCAGAACTTTTTAAAACGTTCGTTATATTAAAGAGTTTGGCCAGGATATTCTACAGAACTTCTGCTTTTGTGTTATTCAGAAGAAAGTGAGTCATACAGGTTTGGAACAACATGAGTGTGAATAAACAATGACACATGTTCAATTTTTGGGTGAACTGTGCCTTTAAGAAAACTGAAGGAAGAAACTTTTCTCAGGCACAGGTCGAAGGGTCGTGTTCATTCATGTTTGACACCGCTCATCTCTGGTGGATTCTGGTTCTCAGCATGAATCTATCTCGTGAGAATGGGGGAAAAAAACTTGAGCTTCAGTGCTCTTAGCTTGAAAGCGTTCCCTTGAACTAGAATTTAATTTTGCGGCAGTAACATTTTCTTTGAAGAGTTATATCACATTATGGTGGCTTCCTGTTGAGCAGTGTGGAGGGGAAGGAATTGACTTCATGTGAGGCCCGATCATCTCTAAGATTAGTCATTCTCTCTTTTTCTTTCCCTCAATTTAACACACCGTCAACCAAAACACATTAAACAGGATTTAACAAGCTCCACAGAAAGCCAGCATGTACACATATTACTTACTACTTGCATGATGCTATCATTCTTGTTTTGCTGATATTTCAGTGTCATTAAAAGTTAGTTTCATAAAAGACGTGTTGCTGTAGCAACTGTTATCCAGTTCACAAAATGTGAAAGCTGCTTCAAACCTGATGATTAATTGCATTTATAATTGAAATATAGTATTCCTGTGACTCCCTCAAATGTGAATGTGCAGTCATTATAACTGAATGTGAACTGTTAACTGAAAAGCACATTAAACATGGCCCATATGCTCAAAGCACGATGTGGCAAACAGTCTGTTGACATAATCATATGGCTTTAGAAGACTTTGAATATAGCACATTTATGGTACTTTTATGGTCTTTTGTACTTTGCCATCATTTTTGGAGCAGTTTTCACTTTCATTGAAAACAAAGAGCAGCTTTTTCATTCTGTAAAATCTATTTGTTTTCCATGGCTGATGGAAAATCATACAGGTTTTGAACAACACGAGGTTGAGTAAATGATGACAGAATTATCATTTAACCCTAAATGTTTAGCCTTGCTGACAATCCTTTAAACCCAGGTGAAAATTGCTAAATCTATTTATTGGTGCTGGATACAAGTCAGTAAACTGGCGTCTCATAATGACTGTGTTTTGCTCATTTCAAAGCATGTTGAATTTAAAAAGGATGACAAAACGTTTATGTCTGGCTGTGGAAATGCTTTTTAGGACTCCTCCGTTCCTGTGGAATGTCTGATTTGGGATGCTTGCTGATTATCATTTGAGATAAAGCAACCAACAGGTGAGTTCTTAGCATGTGATTAAACTAGTGCTCAAACTAACTATTTTATTTGGATAATCTCTAGACTATTTTTGAACAGCTGCTGCTGCTCTTTGTGTGTAATCTTGAAAATATTTAATAAGAACACAGACCAACTGATCAATAATGACATTTGTTCTCAGCTTTTTTCACTGTGGATTTCATCAATTATATGTTACAGATTAACTCAACCCCCACAATTCCATATCTGTTGTCTTTTCTGTTTAACTGACTTTTGTGCATTGCTAATATTTTAGAGTAAGGCGTGTAATATGTAAATGATAGGGCACTTGAACTGATTTTTGTCTGTGTGGTATATTCATTTTAATCGTCCATCGCCCTATGGGATCGGAAGCATACGGTGTTATTTCTTTCAAAGTGCATTAGCATCTAACATCAGAAAAATCAATCCCAGCCCTGGGCGAGTGCGTTTTGGTTAAGCAGGTGGTTAAATAAAGATTTACGGATGAATGATGAATATGCCACGGATAGGTCAATACTCTGCTCCCTCTCCCTCGGGACTGCTAGGCATGACAATGTTGCATTGCATATGACCTTGAAGTAATTGAAGAGATGGTTCGTTTTTTATGTGAGACTGTTAGAAAAGACGACAGCTTTTATTTTGTACCTTTCATCCTTATTTTCAGTTCCCACTGAGGAAGAGTAAGAAGCTCAATGCTTCATGGGATTTCCTTCTGTTTAGTTTGTTCTGTCTCACACCTTTCATTACACCAGATCTCTAAAGAATAGTCATGGAAAGCATGAAAAATCTTTCTTATTTGGTGATAATACCCTGTAGCATTTGTGCGGTTGCATTGCACAAGGACACAACGCAAAGGGATGCTTTGTGTGGCTTTTTTTAATCTTTCAGGGTTAGATATTTTAAACTGTTCAATGCAGGCCATTATGCGTATACTTACACACCACTGTTTCTCTTAATACGTTTCTGGCCCTTTGACAAAAGGCCTTTATTCAATTTGTTTTTTGCTTTGTGGAAACTGTTTGGCTGTATGAAACTAATCACTGGTGTGCGCGCGCACGCGTGTGTGTGTGGTCTGAGTGGGTTTGCCTTAGTCATAGAAGGAAAAACAGGGCACAGATCTCTGATTTTATCCAACACTGTAAAAAGACTCTTAAATTAGTACGATATTTACATTACATATAGGATGATGCAGGCCCTTCGAGATTTATCGCTTAAGTGATTTATTGCTGTGATTCTAGGGAGGCTGAAGCAGGACATGATTGAAGCACCACTTACATTTATAAAGACATTAAACCATCTCAATATCATCATAATCTTATCAAAATCTTTGTGTCTGTCCCTAATTGAATTAGACCATAAAAGGACCACAGGCTGTATTAAATGGATGGGGGCACAGCTTAGCCTGTTGTGATTTTCAGTGCAGCCACTTACTATGATCATACAACTTGAATTCTCATATAAAAAAACAGTTAAGATGTCTGAAAGATGTCCTTATGTGAAGTCTCTTTTTCTCTTCAAAGCTATGTTTTGGAGGAAAAGCCCAGTTATAAGGGCTTGATGATCAGAGCCATGGCCTAACACCATGCATTGTCTGGTCAATTTAAACACATTTGATAAATATAAAAGATATATCAGTACAAAGGCACGTTTCAAACATCTTCACAGGTCACTAAATTGTCTGCTGTCAAGTTAACAATAACTGCTGACAACATAAGGGCAAACACATAGCATTTTGGCCTATTATGTAATATCTTTTTAATGTAATGTTAAATGTTTTGCTGTCATGCTTGTTTAAATCTCATACATGTTTAAATGTCATGCTAATTTGTTAAATGTCATGTATGTTTTGTGTTTTGCTTAATGTTAATGTTAATGTTATGTTGTCAAAATTGTTTTGTCATTGTCCAATTGTGTTTTATGTTATTGTATTTTATGTGATTATATTATTAAATGTTTTGTCTTAATTGTATTTTGATATTATTTAATTTTAAGACATGTCTTTTGTATGGTTTTAGTGTTTTGTTCTGTTTTATGTGTTTTTGGGATGTTGTTAAATCTTATGTTTTATGCTATTTAATTGTGTTATTTTACGTTGGTAAATGTTTTATTGTCAACATTAATGTTAATACCAGCAGTATGCTCATACCTTCAAAATACCTTCAGTTCTTGTAAGGTCATACGAGTTCTGAAATGTTTGCAGTCGGATAATGGACCACACGTACAATTATCCATTTAGCAAATGCTTTTATCCAAAGCTAAATGAGACGGCTATTCATTTAGAAGAGAAGCCTCTGGTTATTTGAGGTATGAGAGAGGTGGAAATCTGCTTTGCGTTCTGAGCTCCTCAGCTTGCCATAAAGGTTCAGTGATGTTTAAATATGCTCGACTGGGGAGACGTTTAACTCCATCCTCGTGCTTTTCAGTTCATCCAGCCATCTTTATGAGGAGATAAATTTAGCAGAATAGGGAAACATCATGAGGGAAGAATGTTTACAACTTAGGCTGCACCTCGTACTGAAAAATGATTGTTATGGGGTTATAGAGTAATGCTCATGAAATGGGTTGCCCATGTCATTATAAATAAACCATATAATCATATGCAACAGGTGAACAGGCAACTGAAAGATTATTCATTAGATATATTACTCTTTTGTCCATTACATAGTCAACAATAATTACATAATAAAGTGAATAGATAAATTGCAGAGTAAATACATAAATAATTCACCCCCAAATTCAACTTCTGCCGTTGTTTACTGAGCTTCATGTTGTTACTTCTGTGCAGCACAAAATAATATATTTTGTAGAATTTTCTGGATGCATTTTTCTGCATACACTGAAAGGAGCTTCTACAATACCATAAAAGTATCAAAGAAAGTGATTCATATCTATTTTCTGAATTCTTCTGAAACATATAATAACATTCATTTAGGAAAAGATGGATTTTTTCCCCCTGAAAATCTTCCTCTCTGTCATATGTCATAAAATTAATTTGCAGAAATGAATCCTTTTGTGTTCGACAAAAGAAAAAAAAACTTACCAGTTTGTTCTGGGGCGAGTTATTAAGTTATAAAAGTAATAGTTCAAAGTTACTCACCCTCAGGTTATCCAATATGTAGATGAGTTTGTTTCTTTATTGGAACAGATTTGGAGAAATTTAGCTTTGCATCAGCTGCGTACCATCCTCTGCAGTGAATGGGTGCCGTCCAAACATCACAGTAATCCACATGAACGGTTCATCAATTAATGTCTTGTGAAGTAAAAAGCTGTGTGTCTGTCTGAAATTAAAATATGAGTTCATGTTTATATGACACTAATACTAATCCACTGCAGAGGGTGCAAATCTGTTCAGATGAAGAAACAATCTCATCTACATTTTGGATAGCCTGAGGGTCAATACATTTTCAGCATATTTCGATTTTTGACTGAATTATTTATTTAGTGCTTCACATTCAATACAGTGTTGTAAACACAGTAATATTGTGATTGTTTATTTACAACATGATACAAGAACTACATCATTTATATTCAAATGGTCAAGGGTTTTTAGAGTTTTTGTCAATTTATAGCACATAAAAACAAAAGCCTTCAGGATAGTACGGACAGACAAGAAACAGGAGGTATATGTTAAATCAGTGACCATGAATTAATACACTCTTCTCCCTGAATAACCTAAAAATTGTTATCCACATTTTCTCTTTACCTGAACGTACTTGTTAGTGCATGCCAGAATATATAAGATATAATATGCAATTCATTGTTTATTTGCCAGGCATCATAATGTGTTGATTGAGGGTGGCAAGACTGAAATGTGACTAGTCACACATAGTTTAAGTGTCACACGTTAACAGTGAACATGACTGTTCTCACACAGGCCGCAGGGGCTTCTTAGAAAAAAAAGAGAAAACAGAACCACACGGGGAATTTCACACTGGCTATCTTTGTGAATTCATGTAATAAAATGCTCAGAAGCATACAGTCACGGATATTATATCTTGTACAATGTCCTAAGTCAAGATGAAACAGACATGCAGGACAGCATATTATGTCAAAGGAGACATTTAAAACCAATACGTTTAAATGGAATATATTATGTAAAATACTTGAATGTTAAGCCAATATTTACACATTTATGAGAGCCAAATATGCCATGGAATGTTAAATTATGATCATTTAGGCCTATGACTTTGATCAGCATATTTGCATATTTTACTCGCTCGTGAATTTCTTCAACACAATACATACCCACAAAAACAAAAATTCATATTACAAAGACATTTTTTGACATCTGCATAAAAGACTATTGTGATTTGGTCTATCATTCCCTAAGAACGCAAACAAAAGCCGCCAGTACTGCATTACAAAAATCCTGACCATTTAACTGTCCTTAAAGAGAATAAGCAATAGAAATGCTGTCATCATTTACTCACTCTTATGTCATTTTGAACCTGTTTGAAATTCTGTCTCATGTGGAACACAAAAGGCACACTTTTTTTGCAGAATGTACTGATTTCTCAGCCATGTATTTTCAACGAACAAGCACTGAAGCTTTAATGCTTCAAAAAAGACAAAAAAGCACCATAATGGTATCCCAAAATGGTACATGTGACTCATGCACTTTATTCCAAGTTTCTAAAGCTATACTAAAGCAAAACAAATCTTGTGCATGGATAATTTTGATTCGTTTCAATGAATCAGTAGACTCATTCACTAAATCAATCGGAAAAATTCATTTACAAACTGAACTAATCCAGTTCACCCATTAAACGATCTGCTTACAGCGGAAAACAGCTCACTGGAAGGAAATATTATCAGTGACACACATCTGAGTTATAGTTTGTTCCTCACACAAAGGATTCAAATTATTGTTTGACCTCAAGGCTTGAAATATCCAACAGAAGCTGCACTTATACTGATATGTTTTGTCTTCATGAAGCTTGAAAGCCTAAGTCTTTTTTCCCCGTAATTGCCTGAAAAAAAAACAACAACTTCAACCTCTGTTTCATGGCAAAAAAAGTTATACAGAATAACACGACAGTTTGTAAATGATGACAGAACTTTGGTTTTTGGATGAACCATTCAAAACAACAGATACTGTACATTGACAGTGTGGCAGCGGACTATTTGCACTAAGTGTGAACAGCGATAAGTGCAAATAGGAAAAGATGCTATTTACACTAACTGAAAATAGCATATTTGCGTAGCGATATACTATTTACACTAAGTGCAAATAGCGATGGATTCTATTTACACTATGTAGAAATAAAATAACTTTCTGCTATTTATACTATTTATTGACAATAGCAAATATATGCACCTTAGTATTGTACAATATAAAACATATTGTGTGTAAATTATCATTTTAATTCGAATGATTAAATGGATTCCACCTTATTTGGACAATAAAGCCCTCCCTACACCTACCCTACCCCTAGTCGATACTTTATTTTCAACTTTTCGATTATTTCCTTCCTTTTTATTGAAAATAAGTGCCTTTTGGATATGATATGAAAATTGAAAAGGGGAAGAAAGAGGTTGGCCACATGCAGATAAGAACACGTGTCATTCATGTCAAAAAGACTACGATACGCATTTCTCCATCTACGCCACTGGAGCTGTCGTTTTCTAGCCGTCTTTTGTATAGTTGACAATCCCAATCACACGTTGGTGGGCAGAGTTAGTGTAAATATCCTCTGTCAACAACACGAGGTATTTGCACTTAGTGTAAATAGACACTCCATAACAGTATACAACGAATAACAGATCAATTAACATTGAAAACAGTAACAGGATATTATAATCACTTTTCCAGAGTGTGACACAAACCCCAAACACTCCTTCATGCCTCCTGAAAGTTCACTGTGGTGTTTCCTTTCACAGTTTTCCCCTTTGAGAAACAAGCTACCGTGCGATTGAGACTCATACAGCAAGTGTTGCAGTGCAGGTCTCAGCTTTTCTCTTCAGTTTCCTCAGTTAGCATGTCCAGCGAGGCTTGACGGGCGCTAGATAGCGGTACAGCGGTGGCTGGTGTCAGGGCTCATGCTAGATCCTCCGTCGGTTTTGACGGTGGTCCTGGATGAGCTGATCTGGGAGAGTAGCTCTTTGCGATGGCAGAGGCGTTCGCGATAGTTTTGGGCGAACACCAGCAGCATTAGGGGGTTGATGCAGCTGTGAGAGTAGCTTAGGCAGATGCTGATGTTGTATGCGTACACAAAGGCGCTGGTGGGCTGCTGGATGCTGAGGTTGATCACCTGGATGACATGATAGGGCGACCAGCAGACCAAGAACAGGGCGATCACCATCACAACTGTCTTAGTGGCCCGTTTGGCCCACACTGACTGCTTGCGTTTGACCCGCCGGATGGAGCGGAACACGTGGTACAGAGTGAGAGTGTAAAATGTGCTTATTATAATGAGGGGGACGATGAAACCCAGCATGGACTGGTAGAGCGTGTACCAGTACATATCCTGAGGCCCATCCAGGTTAAGCAAACATATGTCCATGTTCTTTTTGGAGATGACTGTAGCGTATATTATGACCGGAATGCTCAGAAGGAAGCTGCCCACCCACACCAAAATGTTAATGACGATGGTCCACTGAATGGTCCTCTTTTCAGATGTAGGATGTACAATTGCGATGTACCTGAAAAAAAAAATCATGTTAATCAAAGTAGTGCCACCCAAGAGGAAATTGGGATGCTCTTTTATGTTAATGACACATTTAATTTTGTTCTTTTAATATTACTGCATCAACTTTGTATAAAATAAATAAAAACAGAAACAGTTCTAGTTTGGTTTTTGTAGCTCAGACAAATTGGCCTTAAATTTGCCGAGAAATACTGAAATCTGATCTGATCTCTTTTGCAGACTTTGGTATCTGGGCAAATCTGAGCACAGTCTGTGATATGATTAAGATATCTTCTGATACTCTACACAAAACAGACTTGTGAAATTAATAGGGTTTTTTTCTATAGAGAAAAATGTATTGAGAAGCTGGAGACATAAGCACAAGTAATCTCTATTTGATCTATTTCCCCATTTTCTGGGTGAAAATTCTTCATTTTTATATGATAATTCATTAGAAGGTTCTTCAGGATTAAACTTTAATAAAGCTCAAATGCAAAACAGAGACATGTTGAAACTATATTGTAGCATAAATAACTTTGTATAAATTAGAATAAGGATAATATGTAGCTTTCACTATAGATGATTCAATAAATAGAATTTGAGTTTATATTTTTTACAAATTGTCCAAAAAAACAACTGCCTGCATTCTTCCATTTTCCCGGTGGATTCCAGTGCATATACAACTTAAATGGGATAGTTAACCCAAAAATGATGTAATTAATTACTCACCCTCATGTCGTTCCAAACCCTTAAGACTTTTGTTCATCGGAACACAAATTAAGATATTTTTGATCAAATCCGAGAGCTTTCTGACCCTGCATAGACAGCTAGGGTACTAACAAGATCAAGGTCCAGAAACGTAGCAAAGACATCAGAAAAATAATCCATGTGACACCAGGGGTTCAATGGTAATTATCCTTTAATCTTTATTTTACTAAACACTTTATTAAATAATAATTCATTAAATAAACATGTAAATTAGATTTAACATAGTATGTAGCTGTCTAATATTTGATATAAACATCTATTCAAAACTTTGGGGTCAGTTATTTTCTTAAATAAGTCTTTTAAAGTCATTTTAAAAAACAGTAAAATGTAACATTATGAAAAAAAAATTAAAGTTTGAAAGAACCATTACTATACTAATATGTTGTAAAATGCATTGTATCCCTGTGACGCGCAGCTGAATTTTCAGCATCATTACTCCAGGCTTCAGTGTCACATGATCCTTCAGAAATCATTCATATTCTGATTTGCTGCTCAGGAAACATTTCTTTTTATTATCAATGTTGAAAACAGTTGTGCTGCTTAATATTTGTTTGTAGAAACTGTGATACCTTTTTCAAGATTCTTTGAAAGTTGATAGAACATTCCTTTATGTTAAATAAATATCTTTTGTAACACTTTATTTTATTTTTACTATAACTTTTGATCAACAAAATGCATGCTTACGGAATAAATGTATTAATTTCTTTTGTTTCAAGCTTAAACTTTTGAATGGTAGTAGTAGAGTACATTTATGTAAATATGCACTACATGGCTCTCCTAGCTGAGTCTGGTTTTTCCCAATATTTCTTCCTCATTCCAGCATCTTTCCTTGCCACAGTCACATTTGTCTTGCTCAATGGGGGTATTACGGTACTATTTTACCCCACGCCGCTTTGGAGCAATATATATTGTGATAAGAGCTATACAAATAAAGCTGACTTGTCTTGACTCTTGGAAAACAAACCGGTCACATGCTGCTAGAGCTGCAAAACAGCACCGCAAGTGACAGCTTTTTAAGAAATGTATTTGTTGTGTTTGTATTCTTGATTTCTAGAAATCCAATAAAAAGCTTGTGTATAAAACCAAGAGATGTTGACTTTACTCGTGAACATTCCAAACACAGCAGCTTCATTTTTCATCAAGTGTTACAGCTTACAATCTTTGTATTTTCCCCCTTGCAATTTCTTATAAAGAGTAGAGAATGTGTCTGGCTTCATGTTTAATGTATTGCTCACATTAGTAAAAGTGTGAACGTGGCTTAGCAAAATATAATGAAAACGTGCAGCTAAGATGTTAGTAACTCTAAGCATGTGACCCAGTAAAAACCAACATAATTCCTTTTGGGAATAAAGCAATGACACTATATGAAAACGTGTTATAGTGGCGCTTTATCACCTAATCATGCATCAAGAGGCCTTCTGGGGGACACATGTGACTTTGACACCTACAACTAAGCAAAAACTCTCCTCTGCACTCTGTATTTTATGTGGATCATTTGTATGTGATGAGATAGTGTGTGTTAAAGTGCTTTTGTGTGCTATAAATATAAGTAAGAGGGTTTTTCAAAGTCACACACTTTTGTTGCGGTAGTTCAGTCATGCAGACTTAAGATACAAAATGGATCGATGCAGCACGCTTCATTTTTCAAGGTGGTGGATCACATGAATGTGAGAGTTGCATTGATTTCATTCTTTTCTTTTCTTTTTTCTTTGCATACATTCAGTGGAATATATAAATCAGACACTGATTAACAGCAATGAACAGCTGGGCTGTAATTTCATATGATTTGGTGAAAATAGTCTGTGCTCTGTAATTAGAGTTTGAATAAAGAATTCTATTCTTTTGACCTTAAAGCTGATGCACTTCATAAGCACATTTAATATCTTGACTGTACGGGTTTGAATCTGAAAGAAACCTGTCAATAACATGTCACAGATCAAGGAAATACATGTAATTATATGTATTATTATATATTTTGCAAAAATGAAGCCTATTTTGGTAAGTGATTGTTTCACATAAAATGCAAAATGCAAAAATGCACAATTTTCTTTTCTTTAAAAAATTGATTACAATAATGAGCATCTATAATGAGAAATATTCGAGGCCACATTGAAATCCTTTGATTACAGACTTTGGAATGTTGGCAAAACTCAGCACAAAGTTGTTATCTCTTATGAAACTGCAGATGAGACTCAGCTAACAAGAAACATTCCCAGAATTTTGGCAAGGTTCTCTCAATGATATGAACAAACATTTTTCCAGTAATGTTAGCAGAACTTTAGTTCAGAGTTATCTGGTCTAATATTCTCAAAACGTTTGCACAAAAATATTATTTATACATTGTTCATGGAACATTTTATTTCAGAAATGTTTTAGTTGGACAGTCATCTAATGTTGTATTTATATATTTTTTATATTTTAACGTCTTGTTTCAAAACGTTCATAGAATATTTAAAAGTAACGTTCCCATAATGTTTGCATAACTATAAAATGGAATGCTCCCTTAATATTCCCGTAAAAAACAAACAAAAAAAAGCTGGACATTTTGAATGCACAGAGAACATTTAAACATAACTTTTTCATTACTTAGTTTCTTTTATCAGATTAGAAATGTGAGTAATAAACATTTGTGATTTTTCTTTTCTATAGTTTCAGCCTGAAACTTTCAGAACTACTTTGCAAGGTCGGTAAATACAGTATGCACACAGCAGTAGGCCACTGCATTATTAATATTGTTCTGACTTCCCAAATGCATGCAACTCTCACCTGTCAATGCAGAGCACTGTCACAATGCCCACTGTGGTAAACTGGTTACTGACGTCCACCACCACCACAGCTTTACACATGAAGTGGCCAAAGACCCACTGTCTGTCCCGGACCAGTTGATGGATGTTGAACGGCATCACCAACAGGAAAAGCAGGTCTGCGATGGCCAGATTCAGCACGTAAATATCAGAGACCATCTTCTTCTTGCATGATGCCACAGCATAGATCACCAAACCGTTGGCCAGAACTCCAACGGAACACAAAATGCCGTAGATAGTGGGGAAGATGTGCATGAAAGACGCGATGTCAATGATGCTGTACGACGGAACGGTTCGGTTCACACACGAAAAGTTGGACGAATTTGCAAATTCGGAATCGCAAAGAATGTCCGAGGAGTTCATCTTTTTTTTTTTTTTTTTTTTACTTTTGCTTAAAAAAGAATTAAGTATGAAAAGTTGTCGTCTGGTTTGCGCACGATTACGCAAGCTTTTACGCAGCGCACTACTTCATATCCAAACCGTTTAAAGTTGTAAAAGCTTCCCTCGGGTTTCAGTTATCGTCCTGTTGTCATCTGCTTTGCTTTTCCTTCAGTTTTCCGATGCTGAATCCTCAGTCTCCTGAGATACTGTTTTAGTACATGTAAGTGCCCAAAAGCTGGAGCCTCTGTGCGTCTGTCTGCTTCAGTTCGGCTGTTAGAAGATATGCGTATGTCTCCACCCTTTCAGAGTCCTCTCCCCAAGCTCACTCATCACACTCAATATTTACGAGCAAAAATATTAGATTTTTCATTTGTGCTGTCCATCACAGCATGACGCTCCAAACTCCAGTGGCCACAATTAGTTTCCTGATCTGGCTGTTACCATAGACTATGAGTTGCCGCCTGTTGCATGCACATTTTATTAGACTTGTTAAAGTGTAATCATTTACATTCAAGCTAATTGACAGATGCCTTTATCCAAAGTGGTTTAATGTATTTTATCAGTTCGTGCATTCACTAGAAATAAACCATTACATAGGCACTGCAAGCACCATGTCATGCTGTCAAGGCTTATACTGTCTGTGCATTATCACTGTTCATTGTGATTCAAGGTTGTATATATTAATTGTTAAATTTATCTTGCTGCCCAGCCCTTTTATGGATTATGTTCTATTAACAGGTAAAGTCTAACATTAATTTATTCACACTTTAAAACTAAAGCCTTATCTCCCAAACACACATCATTAAACAAGTTCCAGCGCCACTGCAGTCCTGTAAAAAACAGGCACTCCATCATCTTGCCTAGATTTGAAGGAACACTTTTCAGGAGAGAACAAAGCATGCCCTTTGAAGATTGGAAACCTCTTTTCCACAGATAAAAAAGTAACTTAAGGTGCTCGTCCTCTTCCAGATGTCTATAGACAGCACTGATGGCTCCTGCAGTGCAAAAAAGTTATTGATGGGAAAAGTTTACTCCAAAAAAACTTTATTGCACGACTTTATGTATTTATTTCCTTGCTATTTTTTACAAATCAGATGTGTAACTGTGCATGCAAAAGAGCATTGTAGTAGTCCCGTTTAGAGATTTTATTCAGGATTCTTTAATAAATAGAAAGTTTAAAAGAACAGCATTTATTAAAATTCACGGTATCACAAGTATACCTAAGCAACGATTTTAACTCAAACTATACACATTGTGTTCATTATAAAGTTTACTCCACCAGAGAAAATAAAAGGTGTTCATATTCTCTCTTCTCACACATCACAGCACTCTCACACTCACCCCGCTGTCATAAATCTACTGTATCAACCTCAAAAGCTGTTCAAATGTCACAGTTTTCACACTTCATTTTTCACAAGGATGATCAAAACCACTGCCTTTGTTATAATGTGTCGGAATCTGAGGTAACAAAGTGTGTGTGTGTGTGTGTGTGTGTGTGTGTGTGTGTGTGTGTGTGTGTGTGTGTGCGTGTGTGTGTGTGTGTGTGTGTGTGTGTGTGTGTGTGTGTGCGTGTGTGTGTGTGTGTGTGTGCGTGTGTGTGTGTGCGTGTGTGTGTGTGTGTGTGTGTGCGTGCGTGCGTGTGTGCGTGTGTGCGTGTGTGTGTGTGTGTGTGTGTGTGTGTGTGTGTGTGTGCGTGTGTGTGTGTGTGTGTGTGTGTGTGTGTGTGTGTTTGTGTGTGCATGTTTATGTCTCCATCAAATTAAACTGGCTGAAGAACATTTAGTGGTTATGGTGGCTTAGCCTGAGGTTGATTGCATGTCTTGTGATTTGGATGGGTGACCAGTGACCAAATGATCTTCAGTCACACTGACATCTTTAGTCATGGCCTTAGCCTGCTAAAGAGCATCTTACAGCTCATTATATATTATAATTACTATATGCTATATATTGCGTACTACATACTATATAATTTTTTACTACTATTTACAGTGGATCTATTAAGTCTACACCCATTTTTCACACAATGTATTGTACAATTTAAAAAAATGAAATGTACAAGTGTAACACCCCATATCTTTAATTATTTGAATGGCTTTATGATGTAAGTGTCATATTAAAGTATGTAATGATGCCCCGTCTCCCAAGGGGACCTTGGCCCCAAAATTTTATAGACCCCTGTTATGGCCTAAAGTATAACTTTCACTGAGACAAGGTCAGATGGAAACAGCTCTGACCATGGCTTTATTACACTCTAAAATGAATAATTCACTCAAATCAATGAGCATCAAGAGAAGGTGAATGATTTTTTTGGAAAATTCGTAAAAATCTCCAACTCAACTGACAATTTGGTGCGACTCATTACTTCACAGTTGGTTCATGCTTCTCTTTTCTAAGTCTGTTGATTATGGAAGGTAATTTGTAATTGTTGATAGATGTGGATTCATTCATGTTAATAATGCATGTACTTATTCATAATAATCAGTATAAGTAGATTGGTTTATTCTGTGTTCCGGCAGAACTGAAAACTCCTTGTGTTCCTTTATATTGTCTTTGATATCCAAAGCAATTCAAACATCGGCATTTGCATTCCATTTTGTGACATGTTCAATTGCAATGCATAGATGACAGTCACAAAATATAAATAAACAGCAAGACTCCTAGATGATTCAGACTGTTCAAATATAACTCAGAAAGGACTGAGAAATGCGTGGCTTTAGGCAAATATTTCTCTCAGTTGTCACAAAAAAAAAAGATAACAGAGAAAACATGGACGTGACCCTAAGATAAATATTAAATAGAGAGTATGGCTGTTTTACTTTGTGGTCACATGCCTACAAACATCATATGATGCCTTGTAGTACTGGAAGATATTTGGCAAGATAACAATCCCTGTTTCAAGCCTCGCGATCACCAAACCATCATGTTTTCTTAATGCCTATCGTGTCCAAAATGGTCATACAAGGAAAGCAGCTAACTGGGTTTTGAAACCAGGCCATTATGAATGAAAGCATTAATGTCCAGCAGAGGGTGCAGTCAGTACTGACATCAACTGTCTGACATCAAACGTCACTATCCACTCTGAGAGTGAGGTAAACAATCTTCGCCTGTATTCTTGTCAGTGTGCGGTCGTCAGTTTTGATTAATCAGTCAAGCTGCCTTAAGAGCTGTGTTCATCAGAGTGTAGTTGAACTTGACAGTAAACCTCAAGGTTTTAAATAGTTGTTTTTTTTTAGCCTGACGTGCCTGACGTCATCTTCTATTTTAATGAACAACATCTGAGGAGGTAAATACTGGCAAGATAAAGTGTTATCTGTCCATGAGATTAAAGTAAGAGGAATTTCACTTAAATATTGTTTTACTTTAAAAATGTAAAATTGATATTACATTGAGATTAAATGGATTGGTATGAATATAACAGCAAAACATGTATTTTGTACAAACTATGTTTTTGTGACATATGTCTTGTGTTCTTGGTAGTAGGCTATATATAAGAGCTATTTTTGCATTTCCTTAGCGAGTAGCGAGACTTTAAACCACTGCTCACACAATGTAAATGTGTATGTAAACATACTCTCCCCTATGTCATAATATAGGCTATATGTTTTCATCCAGTCATGAAAAATGAAATCATTTATGTTTGTTTCATCATCCCTTGGAAATCAATGAAAACTAAGATGGGGATTTTTAGATGAGTTGTTGGTGATGAATTTCACAATAAAACGTAACAATAATCTCGCCCTATGGTGACTGCCATTGAAGCAGAACTGTTACTGAAGCCTAATAGTTTGCAAACACAAAAGTGTAGACTATCATGAGATACACAATTACACGCTTATTCTGTCAAATTTATGAAAATTAGATTTTGATTATTCTGTCTGTCGTTGGGCTTAAGATATCATCTTTGAGCTGCTTTTCATCTCAATATGCTTTTTAATCAAGAGAGGAAGGTGCCTGTACATCCACTACTCAAGATGTCAAAGGGGATTCAGAAAATATTAAGTGAGTCTGGGCCAAAATGATTTAATTGTATTGATTCAAATGCATGGTTTGTTGTTTCAAAGGCTGCAGCCAAGTTTAAGCAATCTAATCGGGGTAGTACTGATGGAAAATTGAATAATACAATCTGACAGGATTTGTGGTTTCACATTAAAGCTTATGAGACAAATGCAGCTCCTAACGCAGAGCGAAATCTTTGAACCTGTTCACCGTGCACACAAACATAAGCACACTGTCTTTCATTTGTCATTTAGGTGAAGCTTTTCAAGTACAAAATACTAGGTTTAAGATTTTTCCTAATCTAGTTAAAACTATTCATAAGAAAAACATTCAAACAAAGTATTTCAAAAGCAAAATTACATGATGAAAAAACAGAAATCGACAGACAAATATAGGTTATATATTCACTGAATTGTATATTGAAATATGCACAGCGGGTAAATAAGTATTGAACACGTCACCATTTTTCTCAGTAAATATATTTTTAGAGGTGCTGATGACATGAAAGTTTCTGCAGATGTCGGTAACAAGCCAATTAATCCATACAAACAAAGAAAACAATACAAATAAGTTCAGAAATTAAGTTCTGTGTAACAAAATGGAATGACCCAGGGGAAAAGTATTGAACATGCTTACTGAAATGTATTTAATTCTTCGCACAAAAGCCTTTTTTGGTAATTACAGCTTCAAGACGCCTCCTGTATGAGAAACTAGTTGTATGCATTGCTCAGGTGTGATTTTGGCCCATTCTTCCACACAAACAATCTTTAAACATTCCGTGGGCCTCTTCTGAACTCTTATCTTTAGTTCTTCCCATGGATTTTCTATCAAGTCAGGTGATTGGCTGGGACATTTTAGCAGCTTTACTTTCTTTCTCTGAAACCAATTGAGAGTTTTCTTGGCTGTGTATTGGATCATTGTCTTGCTGAAATGTCCACCCTAATTTCATCTTCATCATCCTGGTAGATCGCAGCAGAGTTTTGTCTGGTACATTTTGTCTGGTACATACAATGTCTCTGTATATTTTTCCATTCATCCTTCTTTTAATTATATGAATTTTACCAGTGCTAAACCATGATCTTTTGGGGTCATGTGCACTGCCATTTGACCTCCAAACATGGTGTGTATTATGGTATCCAAAGAGTACAATTTTTGTCTCATCTGACCCGACTATTCTCCCAGTATTTCACAGGCTTGTCTAAATGTTGTGCAGCAAACTTTAAACAAGCTTCAACATGCTTTTTCCTCAGCATTAGAGCCTTCCATGGTGAGCGTGCTTACAGGCCATGGTGGTTGAGTGCATTACTTATTGTTTTCTTTGAAACAATTGTGCAGGCTAATTGCAGGTCTTTCTGAAGCTCTCCACAAGTGATCCTTAGCTCTTGGACAACTCTTCTGATAATTCTTTCCACTCCTCTGTCAGAAATCTTGTGAGGAGCACCTGGTCATGGTTGGTTTGTGGTGAAATTATGTTCTTTCCACTTCCAGATTATGGTCCCAACAGTGCTCACTGAAACATTCAGAAGTATAGAAATCCTTCTGTAACCAATGCCATCAGTATGTTTTGCAGCAATAAGGGTGCGAAGGTCTTGAGAAAGCTCTTTGCTTTTACCCATCATGAAATGTTTCTTGTGTGACATGTTGGTCATGAGACACCTTTTTATAGGTGACTGAACCAACTAATATTAATTTCCACTGACAAGGGGCAGGATTGCTTTCTAATTACTGATAGATTTCAGCTGGTGTCTTGGCTTTCCATGCCTTTTTGCATCTCCCTTTCTTCATGTGTTCAATACTTTTTCCTTGGGTAATTCCATTTTATTACACAGAACTTAATTTCTGAACTGATTTGTTTTGCTTTCTGTGCATGTATGGATTAATTGGTTTGCCACAGTGATCTGGTGAACATTTCTTTTCAACAGCACCTTTAGAAATATATTTACTAAGAAAAATGGTGGCAGGTTAAATACTTATTTTACCCGCTGTATATATAGTTTATTGCAAAATATTCAGATATTTATGTTATTTCTTCAAACCTTATTTATGGTGAATTACCACTGGGAATGAAATGTGCTATATAAATGAGCTAGTTGGAAAGCATAAGGAGTGGCATCATCCACAATGCTTTATGAGTGGTGGATCTCTCTCTGGGACTATGAAGTAGGGAGTTAAATTAACAGTGACTTGGGCTTCTACAGAAGCACGCACCATCGACTAACATCCTCAGAGCGCAGAGTTGGTCTGTCTTGAGAGGTTTATACATGATCACTAAAAATACATTTCCATATTTTCACTTCTGGAACCCGACTGTTGAAATGTATTATAGGGTTGAGTGCACAATGATTATAGTACATGGATTGAAGGGCCAGAACCTAGAATTTTTCAGTTGCCCTCCTAGATTTTTAACCATTAGGTTACCACCACCCAGATGGAGGTTGTTACTGGTTATGATGGTTAGCAAATCAGTTAATCAGCAGGGTGGGGAGATGACATACACTACCATCCAAAATACAATATAACATATACAGTCATCTCACAAATTCTTAGCCAGTACAATCTGAAGCTTTAAGAACACACCCAAGCATAACTGAAATGCAGCACTAACTAGGTTTGAGTCAGTTCACCAACTGGTTGTTCATAATGATTTATTTGTTTGTGTGAAGTGCTTGCAGCGACTATGATCTGCCCACTTAACGCATGCTGCAAAATTTATTTCCGATTTTCATCCAAAACAACGCATCCACACATAGCCGAGAAGAGCGTGAGAGTGAATGCCACAGAACAGTCACTGTACTGCAAACACAACCGTTGATTTATTTGTTTTTAATGTATCACTGAGAAATGGGCAGATATTATTAGAAAACATTCAAGTCACATGAACCTAGTTAAAACGAGGACACAACTGCAGTGTTTATGATATTTTAGGACTGACATTTGCAGTTTATGTAGATGTTTAGTTTTTTTTTTCTAACTTTCAATAGTTATATGCATTTAATGAGGATAAATCAGAAAAAAACTGCTATGCTTAAGGGTCCAACTAAGTACTCTGGCCCCGGGTCATAACCTTCTCCCTCCAACATCCAGACACCCGGTTATCTCAGTTGAGATCGGGTTCTTGACTGGTCTCATAGCATTTCATATACTCCCTGACAAACATTTACATTCTAATATACTTAAAATTAGACATTTAGATGGCTCTAAAGATATTTGTCGCCATCAATGTGATAATTATCGCTGAAATAATATAGGCCGCATGCACTTTGTGACATTCCTCTTCAATGAGAGCTATTTAATCACTGATTTATGGATGCATACAGACATACCACCCGCAAGAAACTGCCTTTTTAACCTCGCAGTGTTCTTTGCATAGTTTTTCTTTCATACTTCTTGATGCATGCAGCAAGCCGTTAAGCTACATGTCAGTAAATTAAAGGGTCAAGTTATTGCACATTCGTGTTAATAAAAGAAATGTCTAAAGGCAATGAAAATAATAGCATACAGTGATTAGGCTTTGAGCAGTCTATGAACCACCCGTGGCTATTATAGCTTGCAGTGATACGCAAATTGAGAAAACAATACAGGTTAAAGGGTCTCCAGTCAATGCCAAAACAACAGTGTTATCAATATCATATACATAAAGCTCATTAAAAAACATGAAAAAACATACGTTTTTAAAACAGTATACTAATTAGTTACACATCAAGCTACCAATTCATTCCTGTTATGCAGAACATGTTTAAATCCGTATACTATATACAAAATTATGAAATCATGTATTATTCAGTCCAACATTATCCAGTTAGCCCCTGCAGGTAGTACTGTAACTGCAACATTGACATAATTTACCTGCTGCTCTAAAGTAATTAGTCACGCTCATAAGCCATAAATGATTGGCTTAAAATTCCTGACAACAGAACTGATAAGAGAGTTGTAATTTCTAATTTTGTGGACTAAAACTTCTGTAAGTATTATCAACTGCTTTGATGAATTCTTTGATGTTTTGTGGTATTAAATGGTTTGTTTTCACTAAAACATCCATCCTTCCTTATACAACTACAAAAATGTGTATAGTAATCAAAATGTCCTGTAATCTAGTTCTCAAACTGCATTGTTACATTTATTATGGAAGTAGGGAGTTTCAATGTTGTTATGGTGACCCAAAGTTTGTTTAATAATATGTTTACGCCCTCATCCTCTGAGATCTGTGCCAGATCATGTCTCCTGTGGCAATAGAAGGCAACACATACACAACACAGGTTTAACTGAATAATACTGGCACAGACAGGCGCAGTGCAAATACAGAAGTAATTATTAAGTTAACACACACTACCCTGCAAGACTGTTGAACGAGAAACATCAATGTGAAATGAGATGAGAAACTACGTTTCTGTAATGAATGGAATGAGATGTGGAGGTTGTATTCATTTTATATTGGATTTTAAATCAGGTTCACACACAGCACAGGTGTTAAATCACGTGATTATCGTGACCCTGGCTCAGCTGGTGCCTTTGTGCAGGGGGACGAGGCATGTAATGCGTGGGCAAAGTCATGCTAGACTGTGTCATTAATTTCTCGCTGTGGTCAGGATTTCTGCTGACCGAAAAATTGCAGATACAAGATATGTCTGGAGTTTGGGGACAAGATGAAAAGTGATGATGAATTTTTTCCTTGGTGGTTTGTGCACACAGAATTAGCTGCTTGAAATCAGCATGCAGGTCTCAGGAGCTTTTCTACAGCAAATATAATGCTTGTGTTTTGCCAAACGTAACGCTTAATTTAAGTTGCTGCACACTGAGTTTTGTACGCATTAATTATCACCGACATATGGTGAGTTTTACACTTACTGCACTTGAGGGACGCACATAAGAGACTTGTGCTTTGTTTAATAAGAGTCTGTGCTGTGTTATTTTTTTTTTCTGTGAGCATTTGTCACGCATGGTTGATGTATCTTTTAGTTTTAACTTTTAAATTAGCTCTATTCCATTAGACTATTTACAAATTAACGTCAAGCATGTATTCAACTTTATCTAAGTCAAGTCATTCCAACAGAAGTGCACTGGGGCTTCAATGTCTTCCTGGGGAATGGAATTTATCTGTTAAATCTGCTAGTTTGGCACAGACAAATATTTTCACGGCAAACGATGGAGTGAACAAGACTCATTTCCATGCAGAAGTTAAGCCGCAGGCAGCTCATCCAGGCATTCGGTTTTGTCTCTTGGTAATGTGTGGAACGACTTTTTGAAACTTTATTAGCTGAGACATAATCTAAAATGTATGAAGACAAGTGTGATACATCTGTTTAATTGGTTCCTGGGAGAGTGTTGTGGTCACAGTGAATAGTAGGGAAGCAGTGACAGTCTTTTGTGCTATTGTTTAGAAGCTCCCAACTGAGTTTAATAGTTCGTAGAGCGGAGAAACAATTATTTTTGAATTAATATGCCACTTAGTTTTAGCCTGCAAGTAGATATTTCCCCTCAACCATCCCTGTAATGACAATCCGGTGTCACCTCGAGGATTTTCGGTTGTACTGCAACAATTCCAACAAGTGTTAGAATGAATGAATTCAATTAAACAGAAAGAAGAAAACAAATGAAATATGTTAACAGCTATTTTCGTCACTTAATTTTGATTTAATTTAAATTTAAAACTTGAATCTATTTGTGTGAAAGACATGCAATTAACCCATTGTCCTCTACACTCTTACTTCTTGTCCCTGCCATTCAAATCTCCATCTGCCTGTTTAACCAAATGTAATGTGACATTTCTATTTCCCTCTTTGCACTGCATGCGTCGGTCGCTCTGTATATTTACACAAGCTATCAGAGAATGGCGGGCGGGCGGGTTCATTTTCTCTGCTCAAACAGTGAGCTGATATGGCTGAAAAGGCTACACGTGACATGAAGAGGTTTCTCGTGTGTGACATGGAGCAAAGCGCCGTCATATCTGCAATAGGCCTATAAATGAAATAAAAGTGTGGATCGGTTTTCCAGTCAGCGCTAGTTTCAGACATGCATTATTTGAATGGGTTTTGTCGGTCAATGAATCAATAAGCGATTAACGAAAGGAATTATATGTCTTAATTTAATGCGTCTTATCATGATTCGGTGCATGTAGGTTATTGTTAAAAATATTTAAAAAAACTGCATTGCTAACATTTTATCTTTCATCACAAGATATTATTTTTATTTTGTTTTTATATTTTAGAGTTCACAATTAACAATGTAAATGTTATTATTCAGTGAAAACTTTCATATTTGTTATATAAAACAATTGTACAAGTAATATAATTGTACAAATGTACTATGTGCATATTCAAATTTGCCGCAACGTGATTGGTTAGGCGTCACGCAAGAACCAATGAGCAGACAAGACTGTTATTTTTGTACAAAGGCCTACAGTGGAAGTCAAAGGAAACTGTTCAAATAGGCTACCAACATTCTTCAAAATATCTTCTTTTGTGTTCCACCGTAGAAAGAAAGTCATACAGGTTTGGAACGACATGAGGGCGAGTAAATTACAGAATTTTCATATTTAGGTGCTTTTATGATGCTTTTTATTTTTGTTTGATTTATTTTGGAGCTTTATATCCCATTGTTACCATTCTCTTTCAACGTATGGAAATAGGCAGCCACAAAATACATTTTCATTTAAGATAAGTATTAGCCTATTTTACTTAGAAAAAAAAAAACACATAACATTAAACATGAAATCTCAAAGTAGAAAGACTTCAATAGTATTTTCAGTATTCTTAGTTTAATTTCCAACTTCACAGTGTCTGTATATAATTACTATTATTTCAATTATTTTCAATTATAATGACTATTTCACAGCATATGCAGCACCAGGAGGCCCTTCTTGTGGTATACTGTATAAGAACACTTCAGAAGAGCACTTGCTCACCCATTCCATAACCACTATGTTCAGTTTAGCATGCTTGGAATAAAAATACCCACTGCTTGCTAACTTTGACCATTACCACTAGGCACAGATCTGACCTCTGCCAGCAACCCTCTCTCATTAAATGCCAGAGAAGACGTAAAGGTCTCAACGAGTGTAAAAGTCAGTATAATGAATCAAATAAGGGTGTCCCACCTCCCTACTGAGTCTCCTCATGCATCACATCCAGTCTCACGCTGTGCGGCGGGACAGATTATCTCGTTATCAGTGACCGGCGCTGTGCGGTCAGCCCTCAAAGTCTTTCACAGTCAACATGGAAATCAGAGAGAAGGAAAAATGGCTCTCGTACACAAGTGAGAGTGAGAGATTAGCAGTATAGTGCAAGTTTGTGTTGACTGTTTTATCATTTCCTAGAATATGGTGTGCCTATATCTCATTTAGAAGCATCCCCATCCTCTAGATTGACTGGCGGTCTCATGATAGTGTTAAAAATAGCATCGGCCCACTCAGAGTTGATTTAATTTACGAGCCTGGTGTCTCACTGTGAGAACAGTGTGATGAGAATAGGGAAATGGAGTGTAACTATACGCGCACTCTCTTAAGCTGAAATTGAAATCTGTGGATTTTGACTTATTGGATCAGAATGAAAGTGAAACTCAGGGAAATGCAATTAGGTAAAAAAGTGAATTAAAAAAAGAATGTTGCAGATGTAAAGAAAAAAATACTTTGCATGTTACAGATAGACCCCATGAAATTGCTGGACGTGATCTGATTGCATCATGCGTTGATGTATTTTGTTCTGCAAGTATGTGATTTGAAATCTGTCATCTTTGCTTCTGAGAACCACAGTTTTTAAGCCAATCTCATGAATCATAACCAAATGTCATATGACTAGTCACTCTTTATTTAATTTTTTTTACATATAGGACTACAGCAGCTTATATGGGACACACTTTTTAAAATATAAAGGCAGCTATTTATATATAAATATAAGACCCATTTCTGCAATGAAAAATTAAGTAAATGTGTAATAAAATATTATAAATGTGTAAAATGTGATACGGAAAAGAATGGATAGTGGAAATTAATGAAAAAAAAAAGAATGGATAACTTGTCACTTTTTCTGCCCACCATTATATTACTGTTGTGGATGTAAGCCTGAAGACAATCTATAAATATAATATAATCTATAGAATAAAAATAAACTGTGATTTTCTTTAAAAGTTGTATTAACAAATAAAAAAATAAAAGTAATAATTATTAATTATTATTATTTTACTTTTCTGTGGACCCATAGCACCCACTTGTGGCCCCCTGGGGTTGTTATATTTATAGTTTTTAGGATTTTTATAAACATTTCTTAATCTTGGAACAATGCATTTTGAAGTTGCCTCCTCTGCGATGGATTCATGCTGTGCTGCCTTCGAATTTGGCCAAGAGAAGATGTGTTTTTAGGCTGCATAATTAATATGCCAACATCTTAAGACAGCCTTTTCAATAGAATAGCGCTTGATGATTTAAGATGCGGCCTACGGTAGCAGCTCACTAGGTTTTGGAAGAGAGCTACCGGGTCTTTAAGGAACGAAATGCTCATGCTGCGCTCCACGGAGGCGCATATGTGCATCTGTGTGTGGCGTGCAGCTTGATGGGGAATATTAGATGTGATGATTTCAAAGAGAAAGAGTGACTGAGAGAGATGGAATGCTAATGGGGCCTGGGAGTAAACCGCTATAAGCCTTTAATCTACAGGTAGCTCATTGCGCTTCTGGGCGCATCAGAGAAGTGCAAGTAGCTGTGTGAATTATGGGACGCCGGCCATGGGAGTAGCGTGCGGTGGGAGAATGAAGAGAAAGATATGCGTGAGCTGATTAATAATGAAGAGTTATAACAGCATTGCAAAGCTTGGACAAACATCTCTGCAGACTGTCACGCCACATAGAGCAGAACTGCTGCCTCCATCTGCTGGAGCTCATGTCCAGTAGCAACCAGCATGCTGATGTGAGCGGTAATGGAGATGATGATGGCGTCTGAAATCACCGAGATGGGATGGCTGCATCTCTCTGGAGGACATTAGTGAACTGGCGTATTTGTTGTGGAACCCTGTCTGTGCCTGTGTGAGGTGTGTAGGAGGGCGGGAGAGCATGCACAGCGAGAGGAGAGGAAATCATTCATTTTGTGACCCATGTGTTCGGTTATGGAGAGACCTTGAGCACTGTGTGTGTGTGTGTGTGTGTGTTAGAATACAGTTTTTAAATGTGAGGCTGTGATGAATCAGAGGTGAAAGGGGAAACCAATAATAATGGTCAAAACAACATGATGACAGATTACGGTGAAATAGCCTGATGCAGCAGTAGATGGGAAGACCTGTTCCCCTTTCTGCCTTTTAATGAGAACTGATGTGCATGTTTGTCCAATATTCCATTAGCAGTAGTAAGTAAACATTATACAATAATGGAGCTCTTGTAACAAAGAGCCAGCCCTTAAAATGGGGAAAGAGAGAAAGATGTTTTTATTTTTATTTTATATGTTAAAGGTGAAGTGTGTATTTTTTGTCATAATAGCATCACCAAACGGGAGTTTAAAAAAATTAATCTGATTTCTGTTTGTGTTTAAACAGGTAGCCCCACCTCCAAACTCATGCCATTGTGAGGTGCACAAACAAAGCAATGGTTAGATAGCACCACACAGAAATAAACCCAAATGGCGTTCTTATAGTTATTTCTGCATAGAAGAGGAGAAAATATGATCATAAAATAATTACACTCTTCAGCCCCATAAAATCTAGATTTGTTTTGTCACTTTTAGTTCATCTATTCCAGAGGTGCCCAAAGGGCCAAATCTTAAACTTGATCGTTGGCCAAAAGTAAATATTAAATTATATTAAACTATATTATATAAACATTGTACATCAAAACATTACTTCATTCTCTAAATTTCAATGCAAAAATCATAAAAAAAAAAAATATATATATAAACGAAATGAAGATATACTGTATACAGAAATAAAGATATGCTTCAATGATATGTTTAATGAAAAAAGGCACTTCTTTTGTTTTTATATTACTTTTTTGTGCCGTTCACTTATATTGCTGAAGTATACTGAAATTATTTGGAATATAAAAGCACAATATATACAGTATATGGTTTTATAGTTTTTTTGGAGGAGAATAAAGACATTTATTCAGCAAGGACACATAAAAATGCTGAAAATCCAGCATTACCATCACAGGACTACATTACATGGTGAAATATATTAAAGAAACAAATGTTTTAATTTATAATAATATTTCATAAAATATATTATATATTAAATATTTCATATTTATTTTACTGTAATGTTTTCAAATAAATGCAGCTTTGGTGAGCTTAAAATACTTATTTCAAGAGCATTAAATATATTTTGAACAGTACAGTAGTACATACAGTATATAAATAGAGAGAGAGGGAGAGATACAGGTACATGACATTACAATCAATGCTACCAGAAATGATTTTAAATTTGTTTGGCATGCTGTTCACTGACCGCATGGCCAACTTTAATGCACCAGTGGTCACATTTCCCATTTCAATTGCTTCATTTATGCCATTCTTTGGCGTGGTGGTGCTTGACTAGTTCTAGCTGCTGCAAACCTCAGTTCGCCTTCAACAAAGTGACGTGAGATGTGAAAAAATACACAAGGCCATTCATCTTTTATTCCTTATTTCCGTTCCTACCGCAAACACTTTGACCCTCGAGACAATTCGGCTAATTCTTCTGACCAATTTCAGTGGATGAATATACAGACAACTTGTGAGTGATAAAAACACAATAACCTTGGAATATGTGACCCATTTTTCTGCTGTCAGCCAATCTAATGCCGAGCCGCAGCATAGAGACATAGCAGCAAAGGAGAAACTGACAGGCAGCCCCTTTATGCTGTGTCACTGTGCATGTTACGCCGGGTTTGAGTGTCATATAGATCTGGATTACTGATATGCTCTACTCTCCATTTTTTTTATTCCCGGAGACATTTAGGGCCCTGATATCTCTGGCTGGAGGATGGCTGGCTAAATGCTGCCAGTCCCTTGTGCTCTATGATGTGACTAGTGCAAGACAGTTACCCATATTTCTTTGCAGAGCTGCAACCAATTACAGAGCCCAGTCACAGTAGACAGTAGGACAAATGCCAAGAGCACAGAAGCTGTTGACTGGCCTCCATGTGGCCTCCCTTTACACAATCAGTGCATGACCCCTTTTCAAATAGAGACGTTTCAGGAGCCGGTGCCATATGCAGTGGAAACACTTTGCGGGTTTCTGTTCGTTTGTCAATGTGTATATTTGCTCTATATGCATCACACGTGTTTAACAGCACCACATAAAGCCTGATTTAATACATGCCATTCAGTTTGAATGCCTGCACACCTTTTGAGGGATGCAAACCTAAACATCTGTTTCCATCAATATTTTATATCAGCGCATCTCTCATGTGCATGTTACCTCGAACAGTATATGAAATATTTACTATGGAAAAAAAGGCCAAAGTAATCACAGTGAGGGATGGGCCACGGGAAAGGACCTGCATTCATACTCTAGCAGGGCGGCTCTCTTAAATTCATAAGTTAAAGGCTCTCAACAGCTATTGTGATATGCCCTTACATCTCAATGCCCTCACGTCTCACCCCTGTGTCTCCCTTTTTTACTTTACTCGGTAGAAGGATCATAAAAAATGAACATAGTAATGAACATTGCATTATTAATGAATGCTGTATTTTCTGGATCTACTTTTCTGTTTTCTACAATAAAAGCATTTCTTGATTCAATAACATGAAAGACATATTAGAAAATTAAATGTGACAGAAAAAAAGAAGATATTTTTTTATTTGCATCAGAGTTGCATGGAGCTCAGATGGTGTACCTAGATGTCCTCATACAAAAGCCCCTGGCTGTGTTTCTTGAAGTTTAGTGTGGATTAGATATGCATTTCAGCCTGCTAAACAAGAACAGACATTTGAATCAACAACCCATAATCATTTTCCATAATTGCCTGTATGCAAATAATAATAAATGTCCTTGTGATCATGTAGAATTTAATGAAAGCACCGTCTGTGTTGCGCTTCGTAATTGCACAAATTGATCCCTGTCTCAAAACGGGAAGAGTCGGGTGAATCAGACAGTTCAGAGCAAATGTGTTTTCAAATATTTCAATATCTGAGAGAGCAGCAGAGAAGAATGAAATGGCAATGTGTTCTGTGAGAAGGTTAAAATGTTTTCTTACCCATTAGAATTGTATTTAATAACCACCGTGCCGTCTGAACTACAGCACATGGCATAAATTCTTGGAAAATTGTGTTTTCCTGTCAATTAGGGAATGCGGGGTGAAAATGCAACATTGTGCAATTTAGATTTTGGCCTTCTTAAAATGCCAAACAGTCAGCAGTATACAGACATTGACAATCAGTTTACATGTGTTTAATAGTTAAGGATAAGTAATTAATATTGGGGTCTATGATTAGTGTTGTTGGCGCTGGCACAGTGCAGCAGAGCTGTTTTTTATTCTATGGAAGTCATAGCAGTTTATTAGGCTGTCAGAAGTGGAGTGTTTCTCCCATCTTGTGGCATGTCTGAAAATAGAAGCACAACTTTTTGGCTGCATCTGATCCATTGTTTTTTTAAGTCAGTTTTCTCTCTTATATGGCATTGCTACTGGCAATAAATGGCAGGGAAGTTATAGTATTAACCCTCTTATTTGGGTGCATTGACAGGCTAAAATAAAACAGGATAAACCGCATTTGACAGTGCATTAAGGTAGTCATTTTGGCACGATTGAAGATATATCCAACTGTCAAAGTGTCACGGGTTGTTTACAGTGCAGTGCAGGGCCAATGACTGGACGTTTATTGCCATCTGCTCGGGTTGTATTTCACATTTGTACCTCAATCCACTGAGCTGTCATTGTATGCATTGCAGTCAGAGATTTCTCAGAAGCCTCTGCTCTTGACATGTCTCATTGCAGACTGTTATTTTGAGTAGTAATATAAAGTTGCTTAACAAAACTTGAAAATCATCTCATCTACTGTTTCTTTGAATTGCTGAATAGTCAGCAAGTGTTTTTGGCTTTTCCCTTTATGGTTTGCAATCTAATACACTGAATGGATTCTGCCCATAAATCACATACTGTATAAAGCAGCATCTACGGGCCAAATTTGGCTAACCAATGTGGGTACTAAACAAAAACAGATTTTATGTACTGTGCTGTACAGAGGACAATAGATATTGTATTATAATTTGTTTTGTGGTGCTTGCTTAGGCAGGGCATATCTGGGGATGAGAATATCATAGAAATGTGAGCTTGAGCGCTTCTGAATTGGGCAGGTGAGTAACCACCTATAGCAACCACACAGTAAACCATAGTGACACACTGATAATGCCAGGATAGCAATGTGCTAAAATTAGCAACTGCTTAGCAATGCACTAAATCACTCAGAACACCTCCCAGAATACCTTAGCAAATGCATAGCAATGTCCTTGTAGCCTTCCGGAACAGCCCAGAAACGACATTGCAAAACTACTCGGCTAAAACACCTTAGCAACTTCATAGCAACAGCACTGCAACCTGACAGATACCCTAGCAACTGCATAGCAACGACCTTGCAACCTTCCAGAACACTCTTGTAACACCCAGAACCGTTGAGAAACAGAGGTTTGCTTTGATTTCGCCGTCAGTGGTCACGTGGTTCATGGAGTTGTCAATAGTTCCAAACTACTCTGTCAACATATTTGAATAGGTTTAATCAGGACATCACTACATTTGCAGCAATGTGCATTGATAATATGCTTCATAATAGCATTTTATTACTCAGAAAACCTTAGCAACTGCATAGCAATAGTCTTGCAACTTCCCAAACACCACAGCGACTGCAAAGCAACATGCTAAATTGTTCAGAACACCTTAGCAACTGTATAGCAACGACCTTGAAACCTCCCCGAACACTCTAGCATACTGATAGTTTTGACTGGGCAACCACACCTCACTTTTCCTTCAGAAAATGTAAAAATCAGTGGGTTTGTGAACAAACTGACATTTTAAAAGGACAATTCTAAAGGATCGGTAAGATGAGTCTTTTATGAGAATTTCATAGCTTGTTTGTTAACTGTCAATGAAGCTTCACATTTGATTTCCGCTGTTCTGCACTGAGATTCTATTTTAGTCACCAAGGTCTGGTTTTAAAACTCACCTTTTTTTACAGTGTGAAAATCTACCTCTTAGTACCTGACATTCGTCTATGCTCTGCTACACATTTTTATCTCTTGTGACTCACTGAACTTCACGTTGCTCTGCACCGGTGTGATATATTGACACATCGACAGTAACAACAACTCTTGATATTTACAGAAGCCAAAAACAAACCACCGGCAAGCAGAGCTGCGCTGTACTTCTCCATTATATGAGGTTTCCTCATCGGAAAGCATGTGTCAAAGTAATGAGGCAGAAATTCAACACTGCATCTCCTCACTTTGGTCTGGGAGAGCTGTGACATTGTGCTGTTCCTCCTGACCTATGATTCACACTGTATCTGTGCATTCAACATGGATGACTGAATAGTGGAAGGAGAAAAACAGATGGTTCTTGCTTCACATTCTCCTTTAAACATGTACAATTCAGAGGCTTTGTGATAGGAATGATAAGATAGTTAGACAAAAAAACACATGCAACTTCCTATTTACTATTCAAATGCAATACTTTTGTTCAGCAAGGACACATTCAATTGATTAACAGTGACTGACGTTATAATGTTACAAAATATTTATCTTTCTATGAAAGAATCCCGAACAAAATGTATGAAAACATTTAAGCAACACAACTGTTTTCAACAATAATAATGAGAAAAATAAAAACTTGAGCATCTTATCAATATATTAGAACGATTTTGGTGGAATCAGGTGACAATAAAGACTGGAGTAATGCTGAAAATTCAGCTTTGCTATCACTGGAATAAATTACATTTTTAAATATAGCCTATTAATAATAAAAAAAAATGTAATTTCAAGTTAATAATATTTCAACATATTATTATTTTTACTGTATTTTGGTCAAATAAATGCAGCCTTGATGTGCATATAAGACTTTCAAAAACATATATATTTTTTTAAATGGTAGGATATTAATTTATATATATATATATATATATATAAATAAAATAAGTTGCAGATATCATCTGTTTATATGTCCAAATTTGCCAATTTAGTCCAAATGAGCAACTGCATATCTAAATTAAACATTGTCATGATCTACCCACTTCATATTACTTCAATCTTGCATTACACTTTCCATGTGGAATACAAAAAGAAAAAACACTTTTATCCATAAAATGAATATGCATGGCGATCACTGGTTGTTAATTTTTTTACTTCGGCTGGTTAGTAAAAATGTATGGCCTGGGTCAGGATTTGAACCCAGGATCTCCGTGCATAAACAGCGCCTCCTGCTGGTATTTTTGGTCATGTCTTATCTCACCAAGGACACCACCGAGTGAGCTAAACCATTAAAACGCCGCAAGCTATATTTCAGTCTAATAGAGCTTGCAGAGTCACAACATGCCCAGCCCTTAGTTTTGTGAAACCCTTTTTAATCCTATATTTTACAGCAAAGGCGTGTCTTTTGTCTTGAGGTGAATTACAAGCTCAAAAGGGCCCTATTATCCAAATAATGAACTCTAGAATCCATCATCATCACCAGGCTTCTAACAAGCCTGCTTTTGTATTGATACTCATTGTCATGAAAAATACGCATGACATCATACAATCGTAATTACAGCGTTCTTTGATCCTGTTCAATAATTCTCTCCAGTTCGCGTCGATAATAGGTTGAAGGAAGCAGAAGCCCTGTGGAGTGGGTTTGATAGATCTTGATCACACTGGGCCAGTGAGACCCTAAATGAACTCAAAAACTTCAATATATTCACAGCCGCTGTATTAATCCGCACTGACTCACCAGGAGCCCGTCAGAAACCTTGCATTGACCCAGCTCAACAGGAAATGAGCGTCTCTCTCTCCAACTCCAATCTTTTTTTTTCCTCTAAGCCACTTGAGTTCTAAATAGCAAAATAATTTGAATGACAGTTTCCGTGGCAGCCTAGCATGGAATGTGTAAATGTGCAGAAATTTATGACAGAGACATGTCGTCATTTAAATCAGTCCACTTCCTATGCAAGTCGATGAGAAGCTCTAGTTCCTATTATTAGAAAATCAGCGACGACTAGGTCTAGTGTTAATTGCCCCATGCTCTGTTTGCTTCTGTATATATGCTTGTGACAGAGAAAATGTGCCTGTAACCAATCATCAGACACTTTCTTATCAGGAACGCTGACATTGGAGCCAAGGGGACATGGGAAATATGACAAGTCAAAAGACTCAATGCATATGACCCCTCCATAAATAGCTAATTAACTTCTTCCTTCTAAGTCAGAAGAGATATTAAACAACCTATAAGATCATTATCTAGCATACAGTATATCACTGCACACCAGTCAATGCAAAGTACAATAAAAAATCTGCGGCACTGTGCAGGAGTCAATTCGGAATCATATAATAAGCTAAGCAGGGGAAACGCTTACTCTCTAGGGACCTGTAGGAGGCGCCGCAAAAAAAATTGCGATGATGGTTTATTTCACGTTTCATCACAGTGTTTTAAACTCTCTCGCTCACCTACTTCTCAATCTAGCTCCCATGTGGATCTTATAGTAAAATGGAACAGCTCCCAAGTGATGGGCTTTACAAAATAGGGCCGCGCGACAGATGAACCTAATAGCGGAGAGTGCCGGAGGCACGTTAGCGAAGAACAGGCCACAGTTGATAAGTCATTGAGTGAGAGTCTTATCCATGCATGAGAAATTATGTCAAATGTTCCGTTTATCTCACAGACCCTAGAACAGACCGGCCAACTTCTATTAAATGTCACAGCTAAAATTGCTCATCCACAACATGGTAGAACGGTATTTAAAGAGCATTTAGCCTATTTCTGTTTTTTTGAATGGGTGACTTAAGTTACCGGGAAAAGAGCTGAAAAGCTGACATTTCCACGCTAAACATTTCACGCTCCAGGTTTAAGTGCGCATAATTTCTCGTGTTGCCTTTGCTTAGGAATGACATTTAGTTCTTTCTGATAAATCTGGCCACTATCTGTACGCCTGAGCCACAAGGTGGCGCTCTCTGGACCCCTAGCAAAGATTTCAGACATCAGAGCTTGATTCAGAAATGTCAGTTGGATGTTAAATAATGCAAAAGCATGTCAACATCGTTCCCAAAGGTTTGATTGAATTGCTGAAAAAAACCCAAGCATTGCGTTTGCAGAATAGACTCTCTCCTCCAGGGCCGTGTTTATCAGTCCACAATTGGCCTCATTATGAGAAACATCAAATCTCAGTGCGGACAGGATCACATTATTTTATTCATTAATTCCATAGTACTCTTTGTGCTAGTACTCCCAAGTTTCATTTGTATTTGTGTGTATGTTCGGAACGAAGCCCAGATTTTCTATGGCTCTTGTTAGTGTGAAAGGCAGTACTGGTCCATGGCTTCAGGGCTGGCTGTGAGTGATGTTCTCCCGAACACGGCCACAGACGCTACTTATAACATAACAGAGGGATGCGGTGACCATGGAAATGACTGTGCCATGCTGATAAGGGCTCCCACTGACGACATCATAGTAGTCTATGTGAGACTGCAGGATGACTCATTAGGGTGTGGTGACTGAAGTCATCATTACCGACCTTCTCACACAAAAAACCCTTCCTGGGAAAAATATTCTTCAGAGCCCCATAAGGAACATGGCATCTTTAAACAACTGATTGCAATGGAGATAATTTATTATTTATTCCGAGTGACACACATGTAGATTTCTTCAGTATAACAAGGAATAATTTATCACAAGCTGTGCCTTATATTCAAAAACACACCCATGTATACCTATAACACATATTACACTTACAGCCTCTTTATGCATATATTTATTATATAGGTTTATATAATATTTAACCTATGCAGTAATCATCACTAAATCTACAGTTTGGACGAGTTCGTAAAAGACAACAACAGTGAGCCTCAACTGGTTTAAGAATCAAAAAGTGTTTATCGTATGGAATTGTCCTTAAACTCAAACACTTTATAATTATTAACTGCATAGGCCAAGCAATATGCAAAACGATTAACATGACATGCTGAAAAGGAAGCAGACAATTGTGGTTTCTAAAGGACTCATGAATTTTGATGGTTTCATCCTCTCGGCAGCCAATAATTCATTGCACAAATCGCATTGTTGTTGGCACAAACCATGTTTATCCTAGCTGCAGGTGAACACGAATTTAATGTAATCTGATTTTTTTTTATCTTATGGAGTTTTGCGCATGATTTTCGACGATGAGGGATCTCAAGCAACCTGTCCATGTTGGCATCTTCTTAATTTGGCTAGCTTTAACAAAGTAACCGTTGATTTTGTGCCAAAATGCTGTTTGAATGGATGTACAGCCTGTGATATCAACAACAACAAGAAATATGGGAAGCACTTTTCCCAGGCTTTTAAACACAATGCCTTTTTATTTAGCTGTCCTAACTAGGCATGATTAAATTTGCATCATTAGCATCGCTTTTCCCTGTCCTGCAACCCAACACCTGAGAACCCCTAGCTTAAAGGGATCGTTGAAAAGCACTATACATAGGAAGAAAGTAAAAGGATAAATTATACAATGGAAGAAGAGAAGCTCATGGCTGAACATGTCCACTTTTGTTAACTTCAGAGCAAGGGAGATTAGTGTTTTAGTATGCATTTCAACACAGCTCTCTCACACCTTAACGACTGAAAGAGCAAGTGTTTTAAGGATCCACATTAACAACAAAACCTGGAAGTAATTAATTAATGTCTAGTCCAACCAACTAATTTAGTGGGCTTTTTCTTCCTCCAGTACCTGCAGAAGAAGAAGTCGTTGTTGATAATTCACTCTACCTTCCTTAGCCACTGAGTTTAGATTATTGTCTGTGCTCTACCACTAAAGCAATTTCCTCTGCGTATCTAATTGCTATTACGACCACTTGGCTTCTCCTGGTTTGTCTGAGAGTTATTTATTTATTTTCATTCCAGGAAACCGCAGCAGTTTCCCAATGGGCTACAGCCATGAGATGCGTAACCGGTGGAAAATTTGAATTTCTAAGGGCTAAATTAACACAGCTGTCAATTACCCCAATGCTGTTTTATGTTCCCATAAAGAGAAAATTAGAAAATGCCATATGACACAGCAAAAAAAACAGACAGAATAGATGCAAAAACAACATATTGAAGATAATAAAACGCTTTCATGCACCGTCATCTTTTCTGTATGGCCATATGGGTGAGATGCGCACGTTTATTTTTTAATACATCTGGCACCATCCAATAACCTGCGTATTGCTCTTCTACTTTATTAAGCTCCAAGAAAAAAAAAAGAAAAAAAAACTTGGGTCTGGCAGATTTGCTCATTATATTTCACAATGTTATTCAGGCTTGTGAAGACAAAGTACTTGTCATCCACATTGCAGTCCCCTCCTCTACCAAAATTGCTTAGCAGTATACAGACTGTCATATTCTCACACATCGGTTCACCTACCCTCCCCCAAATGGACTATCAAGCACATGAACACAGCCTTGTATGACACATAGTCAGCGGAACTATATAATGCATAGATGTAATCATTTCCACTAGAGGTTAAGGTATGATTGTCATGATAGTTGTATTACTCCTTCACCAGAGTGGCCCCTCTCTCCCTCAGTTGACTGATGGTGAAGATAACTTGAGACCACCATTCAAACAGAATATGAGATTCATTCTGCTCTAAATATGATTATGACAGCCTTGCATAAAATATAACTTCATTACAATTCCAGCTAAAATAAAAAACTCAATCCAGAGAACCGTTATGAATTCTTAGAAAATACAAAATAAATTAAATGACTATCATCCACTTGGCTCTATTGTAGAGCACTATGCCCTCTCCATATAAACTGCTGAAAATGTAAGATTATTGCTATTCATGCTACAACTCGCCTGGGACTCACATCTCAATAACTTCCTATATGAGTCAGACCCACTTGCGCTGCACTCTGTTGTGAGGAAAAACATCTCATACCAGCTGCTCATATATTCACTGCTGTTCCTACGCCTCTTTTTCATACATAGATTTTTGAAAAAAGATGCATCAGACCATGAGATTAAATATCATGAGTAATCTAAACACAAACAAGGTCTTCCGGTCTTTCCAATCTGGTGTACAAATGGTCAGCAAGCTGGTCTCTCAACCTGACCAAACTGGTGTTAAATTGGTTGGCAAACTGGCCACCCAGCTTGACCAGCTGAAATGTGCCTCAAAACCTCCTAAAGTGACCAACAAACCATTAGGCTGGTCATAATATATATATATATAGATAGATAGATAGATAGATAGATAGATAGATAGATAGATAGATAGATAGATAGATAGATAGATAGATAGATAGATAGATAGATAGATAGATTTTTCAGATACATACTGAAAAAAAAATATAGCCTGAAAGTAAGTCGCTTTGGATAAAAGCGTCTGCTAAATGCATAAATGTAGATAGATAGATAAGCATTATTGTTTATTCTTTGTTTTGTATTTAAAAAAAATCTTAATTATGTAGACTATTTGTCGTTCTTTATATATTTTAAATATCTTATTGCTTAGATTATGAAACTATGATGAAAATGTATAACAAATTTAGCCTACTGTTCTTATGTCAATAAATAAAGCACATACACTGAGCTGAACTGAAACTTGACAGTAAGCAGAGAGAAAAAGAAAGAATATGCAAATTTCCTCTTCAAACTGACCGAGTCAACAGCCATGGAAAAAGTCCCTTCAAATTTCGCCACATTTAAATCTCCTTTCACACCTTTTAATCTGACACCATTGTGTTTTAATGTCCCCCACTGCGAGCTCAGCTGAACTTTACTCGAGTCCCGTCTCGAGCCACTCCCAAACACACCTGATAACACTGACCGACTGAATGCTGGGAATCCGCCATCATACTCCGCATTCAACTCACGCGGAAAACCGAAACTCCTCCTAAACACTTCACGAACTCTTACATTTAGCACCCAAACGGGCTCTTTTAGGCAGGTTTTAGTGGATTATATCTTTTGTCTTTGGTTTAGCCGCTGGGAGGGATTACACCACGCGGAAAAACTTTACACCGTATTTTTAAAGTCTCATCCCTCCATTTTGAGTCTGCCAGGAATTTAAACAGTTTGGTGAGTATGTTTTGCTTTTGTCTAGATAGTTTAAATGGCATTGTTTTTATTCTAAACTAATATAAGTGAATTGGCCTCATAAATGGTTAAATTCATGTCTATATTGTGAATACAAGAAAGGCGGAATGTGTGTTTGTGGCTACATTGTTAGCTCGTTTCCTAACTTCATGGAATGTTTGGGATATTTCTGTCTCTGCCGTTTCATATTACACTTAATAAACACCGACTTGTTTCTTGTAAACACTTTGTTAGTACGCTTTTGACGAATTTAGAAGGGTCATGAAAGGAAAAAAGAGTCGAAAACTTCTTAAGAGTATGAAACAGAAACTCTCCTGAAAACTTTGGTAGGGAATGCTAGTTAGCCGTTAGCTGCACGTCAGGACAAATACGTCGGGAGTTTTTATTCTGAAAGGTGTTTTTTAGTCAAAACAGGGCACGTTAATGTTATCGTATGTGTTGTTGTCGATGTTTTCATTTTTGAATTCGACTATGATGATAGTCTAAGGCATTTGAGAGAATCAAATCCATTCAAGGAGTCTAGTTGGGCTCCGCCTAAACCTCAAACTATGGATCGGGCCCTTCATGTGAGCTCTGCCCTTAGCAGTGTGTAATAATACAGGATGCAGACAGTTACTGATAACTGTGTGTCGTCTATCTAAAACAACAAAGACAATAATATTTACCATTTTACCTGTTGATATGTAAGAGATAATGTAACGTACAGTCAGCTCGTCATTATTGCAAAATAAACCCTCATTGGCTTTATGGTAACTGGCTGTACAATATTCCGTTTTACAAGCGGTTTATCAAAAATGTTACTAATACTTATACCAACTGTTACTTACCAAATAAATAATTAACTGCTATGTGGCCCAGATTCGATTCGAAATTACTTTATTAAATGACATGTATATTGTCGTTAATTAAGATCAAGGAATGGTGCCTGTTGAGTAAAACAAGAGTGGGCAGACTTTGATGCGAGACAAGAATGTAACACTGGTTTCAGTTGCCCAGTAGGCTTGCTGCGATAGACGGGGTTAGAGGTGATACCGGTGTTAATCCACAACACCGGTTAAGTCCCTTGCCCATCGCGGCACCGTCCCCCACCGTCGATTTTTTTATCGTAATAGAGGATACTACAATTAAAATTGAACGCGGTTACAGTCGAGCATCACAGATCAGATTTATACATGAGTGACTGGCAAGAGTGAAGTTGACCATGGCGGAAGAGTTTCAAACGAAATGTAAAAGCGCCAAGCCGGTTGAGCCATTAATCTAAGTCAGGGGTGCCCACATGATCTACTTTTCAAATGAAAAACTGATCTACCAAGTGAAAAGTAAATAAATTATAAGACAATTAAAGGCTTGTTGGCTGATTGCATTAATTGACCATATCAGTACTAGTTCCTCTGTATGAACAAGCTGTTTGGAGCGTCTGATGCCCGTTGCAAATACCACTGTGCAGAGCATCCGTATAAAACACTCGCTGTATTCAACTACGTGATAGTGAGCTGTATTCAAGCAGGTTAGGGTGATCAGTGCGCTGAGAGCGCACATACACGGTTAGTTTTCGCATCAATTATAAGGGACACAACGCATAATGCACGATCCTGTATGTCACTGTAATAATAAGAGCACCCCTGATCAATTTGGTTCCACAGTATTTGCAGATTTTTTTATTTTATTTAAACTGTGTGGATTTCCCCCCATTATTTTACATCAAAGTGTATGCCGTCCCTGCCTCCAAACATATTCGTTTTGCTAATAAATGTTCTATGTTCTGCGTTGTATTTTGTTGTTGCTTGAATTGAATTCAAGCAATTTATGCCGAATTACTGCTAATTTCAAAGTGAAAGTAAAATGTGCAAGGTGCTTTTATAAGCTATTTAAGCAAAGGAATATAAGGGAAAGATGGAAAACTCAAACTAACTAAAACCAACCAACTGCTTGACGCCGAATTGCCGCTGATATGAAAGTGAAAGTAAATCGGGCACGGCGCTTGCAGGCTATTTAAAACCAAAGGAAAGCCAGGAAAAGAGGGAAACCTCAAACGACCCCCACCACAGTGATACCGGTATTACCGGTGTTGTCACATGTCAATTAACCGGTGGGAAAATTTCCTCACCGTCACAACCCTATTGCCCAGATGACTTGATTCTGATTAGTTAGGCCATGTCCTAAATCCGCTATATTTTTAAATGGGGCACTATTTGAGGGGGCATCCATTTGTTGTGGTGTCTGAAATAGTGGAATGTTTTCAAGTGCACTCATTAAGTCCCATAATGCACCACAACAACGATTGTAGAATTAATGCACACTCAATAGCTAGAGAATACCCATATTGCACTGTATGACTGCAGCTGAATTATCCATCCATCAAAATTTCCAAACTGTGAATTTGAACACAGCCTTAGTCACACCATGACGTAGTAAGAGCATGGGAAGTCTTGAGTTAGTGTAGGAATCTTTGCAGATTCTTAGATAATTTAGTTTTTCACCAATATTTTGATTGTTAAAACTAATTTGACAAAAGATTGAAATATTCTGGGTTGATGGGTTCAACAAAAGCATATAACGTCATTGACAACGTTGTTGCTCATAGCAGGTTTGTCTATAATTTTATAAGTTATTGTCAAAAATCAATTCCTTTATGGAGAAAATTAAGTGGATATTTACTTTCGGAACCCCATTCTTGCATTCCATATGAATGTAAAGAATTCTATTTGATGTTTTAATATACACAAGTGTGTCTGTTCTTGCTTGTGCAGCATTTTTTTCAATTCTAACTAAAGAGCAAAATTTCCCACTCAAATGAGCCTGTATATATGGAAATATTTAATTTAGTTTAATTTCTTTTTTTATTATAAAACTACTTGTGTATTATTCAGTTTACTTGGGCCAAAGTTGAATGTCCTAACTTTTTGTAGGACACATTTGAATTCAAAGGTTTTATTCCGAGTATGTTGGTCATGCAACACTGACCTCACCCACTTTGTATGCATTCTCTGACCTGTATAGCAAACAATGTCCATTTAGTCTGGCTGTCTAGTGCAGACAAACCCCTGCAGCAATAGCAGAGCCCTTGGGGTAGGCTGATTATCCTTGTCCTTCAGTGCAAGATTGCTGATCAATACAACTGCTGTCACTGTTTGAATGGAAAATATCAGAGTGGGCAACAGAGCTACTCAGACAGCATAAGTGTGGGTTGGTTTTGGTTAGCCGTGAGAATGGTTTACAACATTAGTGATTGCGTACACTAAATATGAGTCTGTCATGTGACATTTCATTTGATAAGACACAGCCCCAGGCCACTTATTTTTCTCTCACCACTCCTCTTAATCCATTGATCGCTTTTTTCTCTCCTCAGAAACATGACGAGCATTAACACAGCAAACATCAACTTCAAATGGGATCCCAAGAGCCTGGAGATCCGCACACTAGCTGTGGAAAGACTGCTGGAGCCCTTGGTTACCCAGGTCAGACTACTTTTCCAGATTTCACCTTCAGTTGTTGCATTGATCACCAAAGGTCACTGTTTTCCATAATGTTTTCTTGCACCATTTGCAGGTCACCACTCTTGTGAACTCTAGCAACAAAGGACCATCCAACAAGAAGAAAGGCCGCTCCAAGAAGGCTCATGTTCTGGCAGCCTCCGTGGAGACAGCCACCCTGAACTTCCTGGAGAAAGGCGAGAAGATTGCTAAAGACAGCCAGTTCTTAAAGGATGAGCTGATCGCAGCGGTGGAGGATGTCCGCAAACAAGGTATGCAAAAAAGAGAAGTGTGTTAACTAGGGTTGGGTTGACGGGTATTAAGTTTGATGAACTGATGTCAGTTCTTAAATTCCAAGATCAATCTTTCTGTTATGCTGTTTTATATAGTTTTCTGTGTTCTGTGTGAACAAAAATTAATTACTTTAACTTGCCATCTATCCAACAATCATCTTTTTTGATGTACTGCTAGTTATAACTTGAAATCAACATGAATGAACATCAAAAAGTATGTTCAAATAAATGGTACAACGTACTGAAATGTATCATGTCTCGTGTAATCGTTCAATCAGTGTTTTAGCCCCAGCGAGGTCAATAAAAACAGCTTGTATAATAACATGAAACATAACGTTACATTTACCCCAGAAAGCCATTAAATGTCCATTGCCCATTAGTTAGCTAGAACAGATTACTCTATAGAGGAGCATTTTACTAAACATATGCAATATATTTTATATTTATATTATTTTGACTTAAGCTGTTTGTGATGCCTTTACCACAGAGTATGTTAGTGTATGACTTTGACTGATATGTTTAATGTGAATACATCTATAAGTTTTTTTGACAACCACTTTTTAAATGCTTATATTTCAGAAACAAAATGGAGTAGAAACATATGAATAAATAGATATAAAGTGATACAAAAATATGCAATTTTAATATTTGTATATAACTGAGTTTTGAGTTATTGCTTACCTTACATGTAATTCAGTTTTTTGTACACAGTTGAGTGTTGATCGTTATTTCTCATTAAGTTAAGAGACTGTTTTCCTAAAGAAAAATAGACTTGTACTGCACCTAATATATCCAAATAAATCAACATTGAATCAAATTGTTTTGAATCTGAAACAAATCTGTCAATGCACAGCCCTAATGTTACCTCTACAATAAGTTCAAAAGTGTCTGCAGCCATTGAAACTATTACAAGAAACAGTTGAATATAGTAATTAAGTAATGGCTTTAATCAGTGGTTTAATTTCCTGTTTTCATTATCTGTCTGTGCTTATCTGCATGTGCGGATGGATTTTTGAATTAAGAGGGCTTGGCTTGTGCTATCAGAGTTGCTGCTATCGTGCAATGGAGTGTGTACTTCTCCCAAGACTGTTGTTCTGTATATCCCCTCACTCAATCTCATGTTGTTCGTTCTCATTACAGAACATCACTGGTATCTCTGCCATGTCTCCTTACGGAAAGAGGATAGAGAAGACAGGTTAATAGAAGGGTTTAACCTTGTCAAATTGCACAGCTCCTCATTTCTCCACGCCTTGTTTGCCATGCATTTTTGATTAAAATCCTGTTGATATCAATGCGATCACTGCGACACTCTAGTTAGCATGCGTTTTCCTTGGACTTTAGTTAAATAAGATGCAGTAGCCTCATCATATCAGCATGAGTTTAGAGGCCTTCAGTTTATGGTGTAAATTTGCATGGCATTTTTGACACCGATTGCTAGCTAATCCTGGGTATATGGCTATGCTCCCTCTGCTGAGGAGGGATTGTCACATTCATTAGCGAACAGCTTGCTTTGACTTGTTGCGCTGATCCATCAAGATATTTTTTATTTATGCTCTGTTGCTAAGAATGAGAAAACAAGAGCAAAACAACTTGCATATATACATGGAGTCTGTCAGTTGTCAAAAGTGATGTCAGATTTTGAGAAGGCGACGCTTTACTTTTGCAAGACTTCAGCCCAAGTCTGTTGGCTTGTGACAGAAATAACCTATAGTCATAAAGTCCTCACCATACGTTCTCATTCAAAGTGAGTGGCTGACGTGAACTTCCTTGGCCGGAATGCCCCCTCCTTCTGGAATTAGTTTGGCATTTTGCACTTCTGAGATGCAGAGTGCAGGCTCAACCCGCTTATCACTTGTTGGAGTAACATCTGTGTCAGTTTCAGACTCGGCAGTCAGTGTTTATTGGCTTAGTTTGGGCTGTAAAATCTGTCAAGCGCTGGCCAGCATGCTGCTGTGATGCCAGGGAATGTTACATTGGTTTTGCTATGCTGTCATTGGTTGCAGAATCCTGACACTGTTGCTCGCTGGTGCCAGAGACTGTCAGCTATGCAGTTTTGCTCGACCATGCGTGGTTCGACTGATAATGCCACTATTGAGTGGGGTTAAAGCTTCCCTAGATTGAAAAGAGATCCCCGTACCCAGCTGTGGCTTACCAGCTGTTATGCGAGCCGGGCAAATGTAATCGTTGCGTAGTGCACAGAAACCACCGAAACCTTGGATGATTTTCTCCCTAACAGCTGTAGAATTGTCTGCTGCATGTATATGTGCAACGTTAGCATGTCTCCTGGGTGGAATGTGTCTTATTTACCGTAGAAACCGATTTTGATTGCTTCGCATCTTTCGATGGGACAGATGAAGGATGCTGGGAATGATAATACCGTCTGCCTTCCCTCCAAGGAATCTGGATGCTCATTTTGCCGCCTTCAGACATCCGCTTTCAACATTTCATCACAAGCCTCTGGTCCTCTTGTGAGAGCTACCTTAGAAGTGATAGATGTGGGTTTATTATGGGTGCACTGATCACTATCAGGCCCATGAAAATGGTCTTATTGATTGCACCCTCTGGAGGGAATGACAGTCCCAGAGACCTTAGTTCTTTTTGTCTGGCATATGGTGGGGTGAATTTATTTTTAAGTGATGGGTAAAAATAGTAAGGTTCTTAGAGATACTATTCAGTGTGTGGCAACCACCGCTTGCGCAATAACCCAGAAAATCTTGTTGCCGTCATTCTGAGACTTTCTTCCTGTTACCAAGGAACACTGCACATAATCCAAACATCAACACAGGAAGGAATGAGACCCCCTCCCGAGCACAAAGCTTTTACTCACTGCCCCCTCAAATTGATTTTTTTCCTTTTCATTGAGTCAATTTCATTTCAGTCTAGTTCTGAACTTAGCCATTCCTTGCACTCTTGGCCGCTTTCATTGCATGATTTTTTTTATTTATATGTATGGCTTGAGTGGGATGTGGGATCTGCATTATCGCGTTCAGTTCATTTGCCAACACATTTGATAAAATAAGCCAAAATTGTGTCGAATGTAAGGTTTGTGGTCGCACGGCAGCACTTATTCATTTCAGTATTTTAAGCTGCTGTTAAAATGCTCTGCTTTGTCGCTTTGAAAAGGTTTCAACATGAGCCAACTGGGATGTGAAGGCAAGTGATGACACCCTTTCGCAGGCACATCAGATAAGACGTCAGTGTTATCCCAGGGACTCGACCTTCACTGAAAGGACTCGTTTGGTGTGCTAGCATGCGTCACAGAGCTCTGGATATGAGTAGACATGAATCGAGCCTTTGCTTTCACCACCATGTTTCACTGCTTCTGACTTTCCTCTCCATCTAGCATTTCACAAAATGACATCCTAATGCAATTAACCTGTCACCCCCCTAACCACTGGCATTTATCCTTGAACATGAACACACGCTGCCCTGGTGATTAGCTCTATATTTCACCTTGTAGTTGTTCTTGTGTATAGTTGTTGGCTCTGCTCTTATGACAGACTGCAGGGTGGCTGAATCAGACCTACCGCCTGAATTGTTGGTTTAAGTTTCACAGCTCACCATGTAGCTCTTTGTTACAGGGGATTATTGATGTTTTTCCTCTGTTGTGCTCATTGTTTACTTGAGCTTTTGAGGCCGGGTTGCCACTAAAGAACATCCTGTACGTTATGTTCTTAAGTCTTTGTGTGGTCTCGCAAGTGACCTTGGACGGTATTATCATTGTCCATTAACAGAAGCGGATTTTAATCAAATAACGGACAATAATTAGGTCCCAGTCTTTAGCATTTCAAAAGGCCTCTTTGGAAGTAATTGCTTCTTCAGATGTTGAATTATCTGTTATGTCGACTTCCACATTGGGAAATGATAATTTCATTGACCTTGCTACTCTTGCATCATGAAGGCTATGAAAGGACGAATTAAAACTAATAACGAAACTCGGTGTTTGACTGTTTGTCTGTAGGAGAATCCATGAAGTTGGCCTCAGGAGAGTTTGCAGAGGATCCCTGTTCTTCAGTGAAGAGAGGCAACATGGTCCGTGCTGCACGTGCCCTTCTTTCTGCTGTCACTCATCTGCTTGTACTGGCGGACATGGCTGATGTGTACCAGCTTCTGCTTCAGCTCAAACTGGTGAGACACATGCACACACATTTCTACTCTATGAAAAGTTTCACCAAAAAGTGAAAATTGTTATAGTTTATTCGACGACTTAAACACTACAATTGAAAGGTTTTGTATGTAAGATTAATACTTTTTATTCTAAGGATTTATTGCCAAGGATGTATTACATTGATAAAAATGTCAGTAAAGACATTTGATATTACAGTAGATTGGTATTTTAAATAAACGCTGTCCTTTTGAACTTAACCTGAAAAAAATGTATATTGATTTTCACAAACATTAGGCAGCGCAATTGTTTTCAACATGAAATGTTTCTTGAGCAGCAAATTGGAAATATTGCTGAAGTGAATAATATGCAAATTAAATTTCATTGGCTGTTAAAAATTTAGCTTTGACATCGGAGGAATAAAATATATTTTGAAATGTATTGAAATATAAAAGTACTTTTAAAACAGTCATGTAAAAAGTTAGGATACCCTATTGAATTCCATGGTTTTCTGTATCGGGGCATAAAAAAAAGATCTGGTCCTTGGCAGGTTTAAAATTGTGGAAAATAAAATCTCAAATGGAAAACAACACTGAAGCGCGTGTGACGTCTCAATGAGGACATAAACACACAAACAACATCTCCAGAACTGCTCTGAGAGTCACTTCATGAGTGTTTCATTTGAGTAAAACTATCCTCATATCATATACACACAGAAATGTAAAGGTATTCACGGCAACCCGTCAAAATAAAAGTCTGTTTTTTTTTTTTAAGACTAATAAATATTTGTTCAGCAGAATGTACATACTACTACTACTACAATTATGAAAACTTTATTTCTAAGGAATGATCACACAACATTTCTAACATGTTTGAATTTTAATAGTAAATGCCCTTTGTTTGTCAAAAAAAAGTTTAATTTTCAATAATTTAAAGATAAATTAAATTGATGTTTTATGCCTTCATTTGATAACCAGATATACAACACAGAATTTCTGAGGCAAAATAAAACATTTAATTTGGCTATTTTAAAAAACAAATAACAATAACACATTAGGTGAGAGAAATAAAACAATTTTATAATTGTCATTTTCAATCATATAATTATTGTAACACCTAAAATACATTGCATGTAAAAAGTATTTGTTTCAGGCAGTTGAAGGGTACATTGTGTGCACATGATCAGGATGGCTCCGCCTCATTTTGAGAAAGGAAAAACCCTGTTTGCAGGACTATATATTATTTGGATAATTGGTCAAAACCTACAATAACAGTTATATCTGATTCTGTTGCATAGAACTGAATAAAAATAATACATATTTAATATTAATATATTTTCTTTCAATAGAAGTGTGGTCATTTTATTGGCTTGTGTTTTTTACATTTTGTGTAATTAAAATTGAGGTAAATTAAAAGTCTTACAATTACTTTATATTATTTAATAAAATACATAATTATTACAAAGCATTTTCGGTTTGGTTTTCGACCAAGCACATCCAGAATTCTGTTTCGGCCCAGAATTTATTTCGGTGCATCCCTGCCATTTACTGTATCTACATCCAGACTAGCACTGTGTTTGCAACCACATGCTCCTTTAAAAGATCACACACACACACACACACACACACACACACACACACACACACCAGTATGCAGAGATACATTTAAGAGGGTTTATTCTCCAAATAACTTTAAAATTCATGTTGCTGAAAAGCCCAGTCAAAGTCCAGAGCTCATCCTGATTTAAATTCTTTGGCAACAGCTGTGCATAAACAAATGCCCACATACAGTTAAAAACTGGAGTAATGTTGTAAAGAAGACTGGGTCAAAATTCCTCCAGAATGATGTGAGAGTCTGATAAAGTCATACAGAAAATGATTACTTCAAGTTAATGTTGCTGAAAGTGGATCTACAGGCAATTAAATCATAGGGTGTCCTAAGTGGCTTTTCAGTCTTTATATTTGTTAAATAAATGACATGGTGTAGTATGTCATGTGATGTTCATCTGAGGTTTTATTTTCCAAAATTAAGACCAGCCAAAGACCAGATGGATTTTTTTTTATTATACCCTGATAAAGAAGACCATGGAATTCAATAGGGTGTCCTATAGGGCTGTGAATCTTTGGGTAGACAGCGAATCGACTCGATTCACGATTCATAAGTTTTCGATTCAAGAATGATTTTTGCAAATTCAGAACGATTCAATTCACAATAAAATTTGATTCGATTAACAATTCGATTCTGCATTCTTTAAGTGCATTCACAGGATTATTTAAATGCTTCCCCTAAATTCTTTAAATTTCTACCTCCCCTTTAATTGCTCCAGAGGGCAAATTACACAGCAGCCTTAAATTTCATACAACAATGATAATTTTTTCCTATTTAAATTTTACAAACAATGATTTAAATTTTCTGTACATAATAAGGTAAAAAAAATAACTTTATAGTATCTGTACTGTAATAAACGATGTGTCAATTAGCACTGCATCATTCATAAATTCTATTTATTTTTGTGTTTTTGTCTTAATGTTTCATCAGTTCCTTCTGCTTTTTATTCAGCTTAGCTGCAGATATAGCCTGGCATGTTCTTTGAGCGAGAGATCACTTCTCTTTCAGTGTGAAAACTTATTTTCATAACATAAAATGCTATAGTATTTAACTTTTCCTCTCCATCTGTGAATTATGATTCTGAAAGAAAAAGTGCTGATGTCTGTTTGCTATGGCAACAAACGCTACTTTCATGCATCTGATTATTAGATAAAAGGTTAATGGTTTAGCATGTCAAAGAATGAAATGCTCAAGTTTTATGGCATTACTGTTTATTTTCATGAGGCTGATTATTTAATGGTTAATGGTGGAAAGGAGAGATGTGAGGCACGAACACTGTTCAAATTCATCGTGCTTGTAGTAAAAATGGAAAGCATTGAATCGCTATAGAAATCGCGATTATTTCGATTCTTAGCATTTTAAATCGATTACTGTCTGAAATCAATGATTCAAAAATCCATGTTTCAAGATCGATGCATATGCATCGTCAGGGTTTGTAATCGATGCATCGAGAAAACGAGTGAATTGTTACACCCCTAGTGTCCTATCTTTTTCACATGACTGTATGTAATATAACAATATAATAATAATATTCAGTATAACTGTTTTTCTGTGTTTTTGATCAAATAATTGGTGAGCATAAAAGACTTTCACAAGCATTAAAAAAAAAATCTTACAGATCCCATACTTTGGAACAGTAGTGTAGTTCCAGACCTGTATGGATTTCTATGGAGATTCATTGAACATCAGAGACAGTTTTTTTCCCATAACCATGGGCAGCATCTATAAAAGTGGTCTATATGATTCTCACTAGGGATGTAACGGTATGAAAATTTCTCATCACGATTATAGTGACCAAATTATCACGGCTATCAGTATTATCACGGTATTGTTTAAATGCGCTGGAGATGTTCAAAAAGTACAGACACATAAATCACTAAGTTTTATATTAAAAAAATCAACAAACAACAAATAAAATTACTTTGTTTGCATAATCACTAAAACAATAACATTACCAATGATATCCGGATTTTAAATGACAACTTGACTGACAACAGTTTAATAGCATGTTCAAATATCTAATGTAAATGTTCAAATAAAGATTTGAAAAATATTCATAAGGCAACCCTCACATTGCAGCCTTTAAATAAAGAAAACCTTGCTAAAAAACAATATTAGAAACCATTACAGGAATCCCAATGGTTTCCATTAAAATACCATTATAAACCATTAGTTTTTTCCAGTAAAACAATTACAAAATTCCTTTTTGTAGTGTGTTTTGGGCATTTTTCCAATAGGATTTAACATCCCATCAATAGAGTCTATCACATACCAGTAGACTTTATGGTTTTATAAATTCCATTATAACCATTAACCATTACATTTTCTATTGTGTTTTGGGCAGGGTTCTATTGTTTTTTCAGCCATTTTACCTGCTCCATAAATAATTCTAGATCTTATCTGAATTGTTTTGTGTAGAATCCACACAACGGTCAAAATTCATGCAAATTGTGCAAGTCTCTGTAAATCTACTCACTGACACTAGGGGGCGCTTTATATAGAAAAGCTGAATTACAGCTGTTTCCCGTGAACTCCGTGGATGAAGCAGTTTTGTGATTAAGAACACTTCTTTAGGTATTACATGGAGCGACGATGAAAACAAAACGCCATAGAATCGTTTCTGAAGACAGTCAGAACCTTCAGAGGTACATTCATATAATTAATTCATTCATATTTACATTTGTATAATTCCCTCAGCACTCGTTTAAATCCTCCCAGCTTTTCCGCTCTATTTTCACTCAAAACTGAAGTGAAACTTCTGCTGCTGTGTGCACACGACACTGTTACTGAAAACTCTGCTTTATGCTGGACCGTATTTATTTATCGTGAGTTGTTCAAATCGTTGTAATCGAATACGGTTTTAATGATCATTAAAAAATGAAACGGTAATACTAACCGTGAGAATTTTATCATGATTTATCATCAAACCAGGTAATCGTTACATCCCTAATTCTCACATTATAATACAAGTTTTCTGAAGCCATGCATTAGCTTTAAGTAGTTATATTCAATTTTCATCTTCCCCTCTGCTGTTGCTCACAAATCCCTTTCATGCGTATGCATATTTATTTGCATGTCACGTTTCACCTTTGGTATCTGTCGAGAGTAAATGATGACACAATTTTAATTTTTGGGTGAATGATTCTTTTAACATTTTGACCACTTTAGACCATGCCTGGAGGGGTTATGTGAAAATGGGCAGAGTATGTGCCCGGCAATTTCCATTTCATTTTGGAGTGGCTCACATCATGCCAACCAGCAGAAACTCTCTGGCAAAGTATCAGGCTGGTCTCTTTGAAATATGACACTTGTTGGAAAACAAGTTTAAAGATGGAAATTAGCCAAAATGTGTGTGTGTATAACTGGTGCTAACATTTGTAGATGGCTGATGGAAAAGCTATTTTGAACCTTCATATCTTATTGTACTTAGACTCAGTCTACCACTGATTTCAGATTTCCTTTTATAACCCCCTTCATTATCTCTGACCCTCGTCAGTCTGTGGATCTGAGAAAGAGAAAGCCGAAGGGTGTACTGCAGGGAATTGTCTTTGGTCCAGAAGGCTGGGTAAAGCACACAAAAAGATGCCAGAGTTTAGTCCTATTTACACCCTTCATCTGCACTGGTGTCAGTGCTTTTATTACCCTCTGGTTTTACTGCCCAACTCTTCTTGAACTTCCTCCAAGAGTAGTTATAATGCACGGACAGACCCAGTTACTGTGTGCGTGATTAACACTTTATATGTATATGTATATATATGTATGAAAATAATATATGAAAACCCTGCATGGTAGCTGGATGTTGCAAACATTTCTGTAGCCTACAATTTGTGTTTCTCACATGTCTAGGTTTTATATTTGATTTCATTTAGTCTATAGGATGTTGGTACAAACTAGATTACAGCCGCTTTCTGTTTCTGCAAGCAACACATTGAAATCGCATTTTGTGTAGTCCCTAATGCGGCATAGAGGGGTCTTGTCATGCTTGTGCACAAATTATTTCACCATGTTGGCAGGGCTGGATGATGAAAAATCCCATATTTCATAGAAAATATTATAGGATACTGGTGGATTATTATTTCAGATTTTTATGCCAGTGTTTTTTAGCTTGAAGTTTATGATGGACGTTCATGCAAGTGGAAGCAGAAGCTTTCTTGTGGAAGAGTAGGCGCTGTTTTTCTTGCCTCTTTTTCTTCATTGAATTGTTCTGGGAGCTCAGCTTGAATGATCAAATGAGAAGCTTTTTATGTATGCTTGTGTGACCACGAAATATTTCTCTTGTCTGATTTTGACTAATTTACTAATGATTTGGCCAATGCATGTGTTGAATTTATTAGAGTACACTATGAAAGGGAAAATCATGATAGAGATTGACTTTTTTGTTTATTTTTTAATAGTGGTTGAACGAAGTGCAATGATTACAATTTGAATGTAGGTAGCTTGAATGGTTATGTCACTAATCATTTTCAGTACAATAATTTCATATTGATACCTTTTCAATCATACAGCTTTGTTTTCCCCTTTTATATATGATGTTTTCTGACATTTCTCTCTCTGTCCAGTTCTTTCTGTTGTCTTTATTGATAAAAAGTGGAAAAGTTCACAAGTTCTAAATATTAGTATATCCCAGAAGGGAAAGCCTGCTGGATAAATGCATGAATGATTTTCAGATGTTGCACTTAATGTCCATAACCGTTTTTCTTTAACGGTTTATCGTACTTGACCCACAGGTTGAGGAGAACCTGGTGAAGGTGCGAAACTCTGGCACTGAGCAGGACCTGGGTATCCAGTACAAAGCTCTGAAACCGGAGGTGGACAAACTGAATGCTATGGCGGCCAAGAGGCAGCAGGTAAAATGCAGCCACTCCTCGTACCAAATGTTCTCTCATAAACTGAAGAGCTCTAATTTCATTCTGAGATGTACTGACTTTGAATCGCATTACATCCTCCACCCACATGTGCAGCGAGGAGCTATGTAGCACTGGTTGAAGATTTGATCCGTGTAAGCACAAACAATCTTCTTTGTAGCGGTCGGGGAGGGGAAAAGCAAGACTGGGTTGGAGCAGCTAGACTAACAAAATCCATTTAAATTATATGAGAATTGGGTCTTTGGGATTATCAGGATAAGCAGTAGTCAGCAGTGATGGATTTCAGGATGAATTTTCCAGGTGAGCTCACTGATTAATAGAATGAACGTTGTTTCGCAATAGAGAGAGATTATAGTATATTGACAGTGCTAATTATTTCTCTTTTCAAATATGGAGCTGTTCATTTTATTTATTCAGTGTGATTTCCTCTCATGCTACACTGGGCCCTTCTAAGTTTATATTTTCTTGAATCAGTCGGAAGATGCTACAGCCTCGCTCCTCACTCAAGGTGCAAATTGTTGTGGTATTACATTTTTGAAAAACTTTTTCTACTTCCGTCTCAGAGGAGTTATGCTTTTTTCCACCGAGAACAGAAATCATTTTCAGTGTGGGCTAGTCTACACTTGGGAGATCTCCAGTTTGACAGCAAATATCGAAAGATCAAAGATGAAAGCACAAAAATTGACCCCCCCCATCTTCAAAACATTTCACATAGATCAAAATCCTGTGTCCACTATACTCAAACTGGCCACAAAGTGCGTTTTTTTTTCTTTCTTGGCTGTAACTTGTGTTCTGACAGACAGCAATTTGTGTCAACACTGTACACTGACTTTAAATATGGGGCAGCAACAGCAACACTTTAGAGATTAGAAGGCGTTCACGCAGGACGTATTCCCTCTTTCAAACAGCTAGATAGACTGTGTATGGAGCAGGCCATTGATTATCTTGACACATCATCTTAAAAATGTGTCACTTATGATGTGAAAGAAAAAGAATGTCCATGTGATGCATTTTATGTACACTGGCAATAAAAAAAGTAGCCAATAAAAAAAATACCCAATTTGTTCATAACCTGTTCTACATGGCATATTTGCCAAGCTGTACGGTCATGATCTGATTATGAGCATGTGTGGCCCCTTGGGGGTTCTCTTTAATGTCCTTATTGTGACAGGCCTGTAACATCACCCCTGAATTCTCCCTCTTCCCCCTCTTCATATGACAGGAACTCAAGGACGTCCATCACAAAGACCAAATGGCGGCGGCTCGCGGCGTCCTTCAGAGGAATGTTCCCATGCTGTACACTGCTTCGCGCGCCTGCCTGCAGCACCCAGACGTGGCCGCGTACAAGGCCAACCGGGACCTCATCTACAAGCAGCTGCAGAACGCTGTCTCTGGCATATCTAATGCAGCTCAGGCTACCAGCAGCGAAGACTCTAGCTTCCCCCAGTCTGCAGGTGGAGGAGAGCTGGCCTACGCCCTCAACAACTTTGATGTAAGTTCGTGGGCTTTTGGATGTGACGTGTTTGGGCCAGTTTCTCTGATCCAGACAGAAATAGCAAGCCTATAAGCTGTGTCAGTGAAGAATTGTCATTCAGCAACACGATCGAGACTAAACTGAGAATTGGCCTCCCTCTAATTGAGGGGAAAGTGCTCTGTGAACATTGTCATTTAGAGAATGGGCGCTTTTTTGCCAGTTTTATTGGGATGGATGCCATATTGCATGTGGCTGTGAGGTGCTAATCTCAAAAAGGGTAGAACAGCAAAACAAGTTTATGCACTTTTTCAGTGAGGGTGTGTAAAGCAAATTAATGGCTTGGTCCATCTTTAGCTTATGGGATATAGATCGTGAAATATTCAGAATTCACGGAGAAGGTTATATCGAAGAGTTATGAAATATGCAGGTCCTTGCAGACCTTAGGTTTGGCTTAACGTGTTCAAAATTATTTAATTGCTGAATCAATAATTCATCTACATTAGAAAGTCTGCAGAAAGATCAGGCTTTGGCTAAAAATGCAACAAGGTTTGTTTTTTGGAACTTTCTGTAAATTTTGCTTTCGTGTTTGTGAAAAGCGCAAAGTTGTTTTGCAGCCAGTGATGAAGATGAGCATATTGTGTGGATCTATCAGCAGTTGCATCACCCTCTGCAACTGCTCCACACAATTTTATCAACAAAGAGCGTGTGAGAGCAGCGAGTTGACAAATCCGGTGTGTGATTGAACTGTGTCGAGGAGACGGTAATCCAGGATTGGATCAGATTAAATTTGTATGTCCAAACATAGCTTGAGCTGCTGACCTCAGAGAGTCTTTCACAAGTTTGAACTTCTTTTGCAGGGTTGAGTCGGGTCACCGCCAAAAACATGGGAAATAACATGACAATTTGACTGTCTAAGCAATACATTTTTGTTCTGATGTGACTTATTTTAAATAGTTAAGATCAGAGTCTCTAAATTTAATTTGAGGTTAAGGGTAGCAAGTGATCATTAGCTATCCTTCATTTATTTGCACTTTGAACAGTTAGTCTCCTTCTGGAATAGGATGCGAAGCATTAGTCTAACCGTTTTTGGTCTGTTGCACTCAACATTTTAAACAATCAGTTAGTGAAATAATAAATTCAAATGATATGCACGAACAGAAATGTTGCCATAGAGATCTTATAAAAGAAAAAAAGTAGGTTATAATGGCTCCAGCTGTGTTTTTGAGCATAGGCTGTCTGCACATATTACTTTTGAATTTGTTGGTCTAGCAAATGCAACCTGTACTTTTAAGTAATATTCCTGATGGACAGAGTGGAAATGTAACTTTTTCTCACCATCCACACCACAGTTTACCAGCATTTTTAAATTAAATTCCAGCTCAGTATATCTGTGAAATTGAACAAAGCATTACATCTTGACAAGCTTTATTTTGTTGCTGCATTGGTTGAGATTATTTTCTAAAGCTGTTTTTGGTATGTTCCTTTTTAATTCTGAAAAGAAATGCCAAAAAATTAAGTGAATTTTTTTCATAAAAATAAATAATTTCTTTATTTTCTCCAAGGCTGCCAATTTTAGTGTCTTGTCAAAGCGGAGTATAATGTCCCACCATTGTGGGAAAAAAAAACATTAATTTTGCTGGTAGTGGGTGTTTAATTTGCACCCTACTGATGGCCAGCAGCATAAAACATCTTAAAACTCTCTGCTGATGTCAAATACAATTTGTTTGAATCTGTAGTTTTTATGTCGACTGAAGCAGGTGCCTCTAATGAAGCTTGAAGCCGCTAGATGAGTGTTAGCTGTGTTGCTCTTGATGTGCAGAATATACTGTTTTTATTTGCTGCTTTGAAATGGATGCTTTCCGTCATGAAATAATGATGAGAGAAGGCTTTAAGAGATTAGCACAGCACTTCATTTCATCTCTAAAATCCCCAATTATAAGGCGTCTATTAGTCCAGCTCAAATCAACAATTCTGTTATGATGTATCGTATATGTTTGCCTGGGCAACACAGCTCAAAATAATGAGTAAAGTCAATTAAGGCAATGCACCTCCTTGTTAAACCTCCTCAGCACCTCCTGTTAAATTTGCAAAAAAAAGTCACCACAGGTACTCGTCTCCGTCTCTTGTGGCGAGAGGGTTTGCTCATCAGATTTCCTCTTCCTCGATTAGCTGTTGAAAGATTTTGCACACAGTGGTGTCAGAAGTGGCATCGCTCTGTTAAAGAGAGCACTCGCACATCAGATCAAACCCTGTCACTCTGTTCTTTCACCATTTGATTTTCTTTTTTTTGTCTTCTGCAAAAGTGCGTTCTCATCCTTAGTTCTGGGGCCTTTAATTATTGAGGTAATGGGTTATTGTCTTGTTTCGTGAGTTTTTGTGCTCCTTTTGTTTCTCCAAGCTGTCTCTGGGGTTGTTTGCTCTGAGCTCAGGGACTTTAGAAAGCTCTGATCTTCAAAATCTGCTGTCTCTGGGGCTCACATGCTCCGTTACCTACAAGGCATTTATATATTTATTTCTAGTCTCTTTTTGCTTCCTCACTCTCATATGATATTTTTTTCATCTTCCCACTTTGACGTCGAATGCATCTGGAAGTTGATCGATTAATGCAGAATTCATTAGTCATCTACAGAGCTGTAGGTGTAGTAGCATGAGTCAGTTTCTCTCTTCTCGCTCTTTCGCTCCCCTCCACCCATCTCTCATTCCCTTTTACACGCTGCAACTATCCCTCGTCATTCAACAACAATGAACCAACATCCTCTTTTATTTTTCTGCTTCTGACTGGAGTCCAAAATGCATTGTTTGTCGATGGGTTATCAACTGTATCGTTTCTCTTTGTTTTACGCCCAGGGTTGGATTCCACAGCATCTGGCCTTTTGTCATTTGCTGTTCTCTTGTCCTTTGCAGCTCAAAATCATTAGGAAGTGATAATTAGGACGTATAACCATAAGGAAGTGCAGTCCAGCAGCCTGCAGGATGCACTGAGAGACAAAATTGAATGCTGGCAACAAAATTACATTTATAGATTTTGTTTCATATGGTTCATCAGATTAAGTATCAATTAATCTGAGCTATTTTAAATTAATTAAGAGTTTTCAAACAATGATTTTGTGGTAACTCAAGGCTAAGAGTGTAACATGGTTAATTGTAAGTGAAGTAAATATCCAGATTTTTTTTTCCCTTCTTAGCCAATCAATACTCGGCACAAAGCATGTCGTGATTTCTAGCAGCCTGCAGCTGTATCCGTGCCTGCGACTGCTAAAATTATGGGTACCCTCGGACCTCCATTATATTGATTGTGCTGTACTATGTGATTGGCCCAGTTTTACTCTTGACCTTTCGTGCTGCTTTTCTAGGGAATTTTAAAATGCTGTGTAGAGCTCATCTTCTCAGATTGATCTACAGACAGCTGACTTAGTGCTACCGTACTATTTTTTTAATGATTTCCATTGCTATGCTTAAACACGTTATAGTCTTATTTTAGCAATTTTGTATAATTGAATGTCAGCTAACTCTGTGTTGTCACTTGCTTTGAATAACTAGATTACTTTTTTTGGGGGGGGGGTCTCCAGTTATTGCTGATGAGGGTGTCTTTTGCAGCTCATGTCAGGGCCTGGCGATATTTCAAATTAATTCACAAAATTTGTAACGAACGTATGCGTAAGTTAGCTTACATATCAGGAGTTTAGCTCCAACCTGCTCCAACACATCTGCTTTTAGTTTTCATTAGGGTTGTAACGGTATGAGATTTTGATGGTATGATAATCGTCTCAGAAAATATCACGGTTTCACGGTATCATGGTATACGGTATTAAAAAATCAAAACAGTTTTTTTTTTGGTTGAATAAATGTTTGGAAGCATGTGCTTATTCAAATGTCATTAATCAAAAACAATCAAGTAAATTTAACATTGATTTATATATTAGTTTAACAAGTTATATTCATCATTAATAATTCATAACAATTCATAAATTCTGGTTTGACTGAATTTTTCTGGATTTTGTACTTTTATGATATAATACAAATATACTATAAAAAATGGTAATTAATCAAAAGTATTGAAATTAATGCATAAAGCTTTAACAATTTAATTAATGTCTTAAAATGTAATCAAATGAAAATAACTTTGATCCTTTTATGCTTTTGCAAAGGGCTGCACAACACAGATTTACTAAATAAAAATGAGGGGGATATTATATTCCTTAATTGTTTCTATAAATTATTATTATTATTTTAGAAGTAGGCTAAATTATAGTACGATCGTAATTTCGGTCAATTTCTTCGAGTTAAAAAGCGGACTTTTATTTTGATGGGTAGAAGTGAACTGAAGGGGGCAGTAATACGCATTTGAAGCGTCTAATCTGCTGCAAATCACAGAAAGAGAAGACGGGTAGTAGTGAAGAACTTTCCGTGTCAGTGTATTTGACAATGGTTTTCTCAAATAAAACGATGAAAGGATTATTAATTGTTCTCTCAGTGTCAGTGAGGCTCTCAGTGTTTGTCCTCAGATAGTGAGACAGCAGGCGCTGTTAAACACTGAGCGGTGCCAGCGAGCATACTTGAGTATGTAGTACACGACACAACACCCCTCACTCACAGAGAGACACAAAACAAACAGATTATATTTTTATATAGCAGTGTTTTATCGCTTTAATAATCACAGACACTAGATCATGTAGTGATTTGACAGCTCTGTTATTTATTTATCAATCCATCAAACCGCATGTTTTATGTGACATCTGCATTGTAAATTCATTGTCATGACTGGATTCTGGGATTCACTCCGCATCACGGAAATCATAAGGCTTTAACCTTAAGTTATAAATGGGACATAACTGTATCTGATCTGATCAAAATTCTTATCGATCGGTTAACGGTTAAATTAACATCCCTAGTTCAAGTGTGTTCAATTAGAGCTGGATGCATGTGAACACCAAAATAAAAGTTCAGTTTAACTTAAATTATTATAGCCCACATTTTCTTGTATACTAAAATGTACATTCTTCTGAAGTCATTTTATTATTAAAGGAATATAGTAGAACAAGATTTTTTATCCTTTTTATTTATACAGTATACAATTTCTGTTTTGCATAACTATATATGGCAAAATTTGATGTAAATTGTTATTGTCAGTGATTTACAACTTACAAGATTAAATTCTTATGGTTTAATTAAGTAGTTTCTTTAATGATAATTGAAATCACAAAACTCTGAATCAATACAAAAACGCAGAACACAATTTTGATTTACACAATTAGCTTACTCTGTGTAGTTTACTTGCTTAATGTTTTAGGGCTGTCGCGATTAGTCGATTTAATTTGACTATTCCAATTTTTTTTTAAATCCTCGACTTTATTTTGCTTGCGTCGACTAAGCGGCAAAATACCTTAAGTAGCGTATTTCATAGACTAAAATCCATAAAACACATTCGATTGTTTTCCAAGGCTGCATGATATATTAAACCCATTTAAAAATCATAATTAAGCATAATTGTTAATTCCAAAACGCTACGATTGAATTAAATAATTATGTGTGATGCAGTTCTGCGTCAGTATGCGCTTTAATTATTTCCATGCGTGTAGGTTAAGTACGTGCGTCACAAAGCGGCTCCGTTCACAGTACTTCCTCAGGAACTGTTATCATTTACCTGTGGAGCGTCTCATACTCCATCTCTGCATGTTGTTGTGAGTTTGTGTTTATTATAACGTTCATCTGAGAATGCAATGTGCGCCCTTTCATCACATTTGTTAGGTAAATCATTTATAAACCTACGCAAACACAGGAGAATACATCGTGATTTCAAAATATAAATGTATTTTATTTTATTTCTTCAGAAATACTGCACATTTACATTTTTCTCCTAAATAAATTCTGGTAAATAATATTTCTGGTAAATACTCCTTTAAAAAGTGTTTTGATTCTAATTGTATTAGTAGTAGACTAGAACACGAGGATATGTTGTCATTCTTACACTATACAACTGAACTTTGATTTCAGTGATTTCGACTATGAGATGGACACTTGCTTCTTGCACTCTGTTGCACTTTACTTTTGCTTTAAAAAAAAAGATTTCATAGAAATTTGGATTTAATTTGGCTTAATCGAATATAAAAGTAAAATTGTTGATTAGTCAATAGATTAATCAAAACAGGGCTGCCACTAACGACTATTTTTATTATGTTTTCTCTCCAACGGCTCTCTGCTAAACTCTTTAAAGGCACATCTCTAAACCCCTCTGTATTGTTCTTTGTGAAAGGCTAAGTCAATTGCCCTTGTGGCTAACAGAATTAAAACATCACCAAGCATCTTGAAGCATTAGCAAGACGTAAAACCAGCTTTGCTTCCCTTAATCTTGGCTATTGGGATCTGTATTGCTTTGAATGCAACACAACGTGCCTTGAGCAACAGAAATGAAAGCTGGTTAAAACTGAAGCAATCATCCGGAAATATTGTCATCCATGTATAGTTTGAGTGACGCTATACAGGCAAGGTCACGTTGGTTTGACCAATGTTACAAAATTGTATCTGTCCATCAAAAAATTGCACTTTATATTTTGTATGTTAAAATGGTTCATGCTGGAGATGTAGCTACTCTATTCTTGGTAGTAGCTGTTTCAGGAGGCTAGACATCCTCACAAAGGAGAGGCGGTCCTCTGCCCAAACAGATGGCATCTGTTTAACTAAAAGACAAAAAGTGGGTGTGAGTGTGCACTCAAATGAGATGGGGAATGTCGGTACCTCAGATCTTGTGCGTCTTTAATTTCCTGGTGACCGTGCAGAAACTTCAGCACACATGCACATTTTTCCACATCGCTGCTTGCTGCTTAATTTGAAGCTGGAGCAACTTTGCAGTGAGTCAGAGAGAGAGGCTTGTTGCCATGCCAACGTGACACGCAAGTAAAGGAGGTCAGATGAGATGAGGCTAATAAACTCAGATTCCAACAACTGAATTGTTGAATATTTTACAGCGTATATGACATCAGATGGAGGGGCTTGTCACGGTGTTTTGAAGATTGACTCCGCCTACCACTGTTCTGCCTTTTTATTTTCTTTCTAGGCAGCTATCACTTTTCTGGCACAAATGTGAGTCTTGTTGCTTTAATTGCACCAGACATTGACAAGTTTGAGAGCAGGAGTGTGATGTCCCCAGGTGAGTGTACCCAGCAGAGGACATGTAGGGACATCTCAAATGTCATCCTGGCTCAAGGAGGACAATAGCAGTGTTTTATATGCGCAACTGCATTTTGTTGCCCTAGGCCCAAATCCGATTGCTCCGCCGTTTAGGGTTAGTAGCCTTAAAGATGCACTCGTACTAACTGCAGTGTTTACCGAAAGCAGTTCTCTCTGTTGAAAACGCCACATGAGATGTGCAAAAGTCTGTGATTTTACAAATTGTGCAGTTAAGCTTGATTTTTGTCCCGCTTGTTTTATTTTTTTCCCATTCATCCTCAGAAGACCGTACAAATGGCTTTTAAGATGCCGTCTGTTACATAGTTGATCTAAAAGGCAGCCAAAGTGCATAGGCAACCTAATGCAGCCTCTGATTGAGCAAAAGCCGTTGGCCTGAAATTGCATCAGGAGCCCCAGACCATCATCTCAGATCTTGTGAATTATTGATTCGTCTAGTTAATGAATATCACAGCTTGTGCCTCGGCGTCCAGGGAGATAGATTCCAAAATCCTGTTCAGGCCGCACAGCCAATAATGACTGCCGTTTAACTGTCAAATTCTTGTGAAGTTGGACATTTGGTATGTGAAATCCCCCCCCCCCTGAAGTTTTGCACAGAAATGCTGAATGGGAATGTTTTAGTGCATTAATTCAGAGAAAGTGCTTAATCTTCCTGTCGTGCTCCTTCTACTTTTAATCTTCTTATGCTTTATTCTCTCTCTTTTTCTCCCCCTACAGAAGCAGATCATCGTGGACCCGCTGAGTTTCAGCGAGGAGAGGTTCCGGCCTTCTCTCGAGGAGCGTCTGGAGAGCATCATAAGTGGCGCCGCCCTCATGGCCGATTCGTCCTGTACGCGTGATGACCGGCGCGAGCGCATCGTGGCCGAATGCAACTCCGTGCGACAGGCGCTGCAGGATCTGCTCTCAGAGTACATGGGCAATGTAGGTGCACGTCAAATACTCTTTTTCCTTCTCGTTTACTGCTTTCCCCCTCCACAGTCCCACATCCCTGAATGGTGATGCCGAGTACCCACCTGCTACCTGAGGCAAATGCACTCCTGTAGAGCTGGAGAGGGGAGTTTTATTTCTGGGACAGTGCACACATCACGTTCGCCGGGTGGTGTTGTATGAAGACCTCCAGTCTCATCACAATCTGTCCTGTGCCGCCTAGCTTTTGAAGAGAGGGGTTCAGTACACACAAGCCCCCTCCTGTGATACTGATCTGTGCATTGAATTGTATGACTGCTGTTGTTTTCAAATAATTCCCTTGTTTGCTCACCAATATTGGTTTTGTTTATTTTTGAGATTTTTCATTTCATCTGTTTTCCTTTTGCTTCTCCATTTATTATCTTGTTACCGATTGTTTTTTTTTTTTTTTTTTTAAAGAAAGTCCTGAGTAGTTTAAAGAAATGTTGGTTGAAAGCAGCAGTTTTACACCCCTGTGGCTTGCAGCATGGTGGGTGACATGATATGCTTGTGGTCCAGTGGGTAAATATAGAACTAGTAAGTTCTTTGAAACATTTGGCTGTATTTTCCCCACACCGAGAGAAAATTGGCCACTTTTAGGCCAAGCTGGTGTGGAGTGCTATATTTGATAAACAAATTCAATCATTCTAATAAGTAATTTAACTTTAATTCACCAGGTTAAAACCCTACCTCATTTCCGTAGGCTAATTTATTCCTTTGGATTCAAACAGACACTGAATGTCTAGAATGTCATATAACTCTTTTTCTCCGCAAGTACATTTCTCTACATGACAGATCTTTGTTTTAACTGACCTCTTTCCTCTTCTTCGTCTCATTTCCAAATGAAGTAGCCTTTGTTTCCAAGCAGCCAATCAGATTTGTTGTTTTTGGCTGCCATGGTACTGCATTCCATCTAGGGATGGCTAGATACCATAATTTTGTCTTCGGTACGATACCAGAATGTAATACCTCGGTATCGATACACTAGTTGACAAATAACCAGCCTAAACAAAGTTAACTGAAGAAGAAAAAATAAAAAGTGAATGATCATCATATACAGTATTTATTAATCTTGGTTAATGTTAGGTATGTGTTTAATGCATAACGCAATGTTAACATACTAAACATGTATTAGTAGCCTGCATTTATCATTTATAAATAATTATTGACCTACATTAATAAGTGCTGTAATACTGTTAATTATAACAAATGTTTATTTAATGTGTTATTCTAACAAAGTAATATAAAAAATCACGTTATTATTTCTAGACTCAGATAGGCAAAGAAAAAGCGTTAAATATAAATCTCTCTCTCTCTCGGCTGTTTCATGTTAGCGGTTGTCAGAAACATTCCCTTCATATTATTGATACTAAAAGTAATATAGCAAAACTGTTGTTTCATTCAATTTAAATTAATATTTGATTGTTTGAAATGCAAGTGCAAATATTATGTCACCCAAACGTCACTGGTTCTAGCATCACATGTTAGAGCTTTAGTGTTTACTGCATCACATCTTATGCATGTGCGTTGATCAGTTGTGAATAAAAGTTCAAATTAAGTCTGAATTTATGAATGATGCACTTACTAACCTGTCGATCTTTTAATTCTCGGAAAAGATCAGGATGAGCAAGCAACAAATGCTTAGCAAGATTTGATGTCTTGCCTCCTGTGGTCAGTTCGTTCACCTTTATCTTCTGTTTTGTATGAAGAGCCATATATAAGAGCTATATTTCACTTCAACTGTTCTTTTTATTTGTTAGTTTCGGGTGCTTTAATAGTTTAACCTGTTTGATCCATCACGCAGTTCTGTTGTCAGGGTTACCGGTTTCACAGAAATTTGGGAAGCACTGCCACCCATAGGTGAACTTTGGAACAGCAGCGTATGAAATACCGAAATAAGCTAAATTATGATATCGTACCATTTGAAGTATAATAGATGCCTGTATTTTTCCAGTACCGCGCATCCCTAATTCCATCTGTTTTTTTTGTGTGGAAATAACAAAAAATCTATTGCTTTTTAGATATCTAGTAAGGGCTGCGTGATTAATTGAAATAAAACTGAACTAAAGAAAATCTGCCTCTTTTCGGGTGAAGTATGGCATTATGTTCATACACACGAGCAGATCATTATGCGCCGGTGATTGCAACGTCTCAGAAACGGCTTGGTGTTTATTTAGCAATTTTATATTTAGTATTAGTTATAGTTAATAATTATTAGTTAGTAATATAATAACAAAATATTTAATAACAGCTCGTGCTCTCCAAAACCACAACATTTTGGCCAATTTGTACAGCCCTACAAATAAGCAAAGCAAAAACAAAAAAGAAAGCCCTAGCTAGTCCCCTTGTAATCTGCATAATAATAAGTTTTTCCTGCTTGATGGCCATACTCAAAGTTCAAATAAGTTCTTCGCCCCTAGCACACAGTAACATCATTTTTCTGTCACACGTTAATAGAGGTGTGTGGGCAGCCGAAGTGGTGTTGTGCCACAAACCGCTGAAGATGATGTTTGGGCAGGCGATGTCTCGCAGGTGTCAGCGACTATTTATGTCAGTCTTACAAAACGTCAGGAAGCAGCAGGTCCTCTGCTCTGTCTGGAAACACAGCAATGTTCTCGGGAACCTGAGCTGACATGCTCCAGATGGCTCATTGCTGGTTCTGTGTAATTCCAGACCAGGATCGCGAGCAAGCGCCTCTGTCATTACCGTCCATTTTTAACACTGCGGTGTGAGAGCCTGAAAATGGCTGTCTGATAACATCTAGCAAGAGGTTTGGCATGGATAAGGCACAAGCATTCAATAAAAGTCAAATTACACATTCGATTTCCAGTGCCATTTCAAGTGATCCTCGTGAAGAGTGCTCATGCCTGGAATGGAAAAATCATACCAGCTTGATTCCAGCAGTGATAGTAATCACTAATATGCAGCTATCTGTGTAATAAGCTTGCCATGTCATCCAAAATTAACCGTGCTACCATGACTGCATGAGAAATGCTAATATAATTGGACAGGACCTTTTATAGAAACCCCAGCTTATGTATAGACTTTTTTTATGTCCCTGCTCAGATAAATGACAGAGCAGTCCCATATGTCCCTACACAGATAAATGACAGAGCTGTCGTTTGAATACAGATGAGCGCTATCCAGGAGACGTACGTTTCTGTGATCGCTTTTTTTCCTCATCCTTGGTGCTGCCGGTTTATTTTAGCCACAGATTTATCCAAGCAGTGTCCGCGTCGTTTCAAAACAGGTTTTCTACTTGACTAGGCCTTTGCAGCATGTCTGCCCCAACACACAAAACACTGCCCTGAAGCACAGCTGACATGACATGACAACGCTTTGGCTGCTCACTCGTTCAGACAGGAGAAACAGATGAGGGAGATATGTCCATCTTTCTCGACTACCCCTGGACTAAAGCCCCCCGGAGTCTCTGGATGCTTTGGCCGGCACTTTACCTGGCATTACCTTTTGCAAGCTCTCTTCCAAAACCTAGTGAGCTATTGCTTAAAAGGGACGCAGTTGAGATTGACAATGTAATGCATTCTTGCTGAATAAAAGCAATGTTCGTTTTATTCATTATTATTGTTATATAGACACATATTTTTTCCTTTTTTTTTGCTGAGAGAGGGTGACGACACTTTATTTGTGGATGGGTTAAAATGTTTATTTAATGTTTACAATCTTATGATGTTTTGTCATAGTGCTAACAGATGGGCATTTCTGGACTTTTAATGCAGGAAAAGTCTTAGCATCTTTTTGTTATAGTCTTTCAGGAATTCCTTATCAGGTAGTACAGTTATTTCTCCCTCAATCTTTGTTAAACTTTTATCCTCTGCTAAATGGAGGAATGTATTGGGTGCAATAGGCTGGGATTTTCGATTTGAGTAAGACAGGTGCTGCTCCTCCTCCCTCTGTTAGAATGAATAACTAGTCTCGCATCCAATTGATGCTCTGACTGTGTTGTTAAATGAACTCTGAAGGCCCGCAATAATACAGAGATTAAATTGGTGTCCCAAATTAAATTTTTAGCCATATGATTTCTCCTGGAATAAAGGAACTGCCTTGTTTGAAGTGACTTGGTTTGATAGAAGGACATATTGGCCAGACAGCATATGGGCGCTCAGTCACAGCTGAGACTGTGCTATTGGAGGAGTTTTGCTCTTTAAACCTCACTCTCTTTATAGCTAGCTAGCACAGTAGTGGGTCCTTTTCTCTGCCTTTTACATTTTTCAAACCGCAAAATGAAACTGCCTGCTGGAACTTTGTGCTTAATTTATTGAACGATGCATTGACACAATAGAATTGAAGACAATGTCATCAAATATTTTCCTGCTTAAGGCAGTAATCGTTCAATTCATTCTAGTCAAATTTCTACAAATTAATCTTTTCGGATGAGAGGTTTGATTGGATGTGTATTTCGACAGCCTCCCACAAATCAGCTGTGTGAAACCGACTTTATTATTCTATAAATTAAATGAGAGGTCTCGAAAGGTTAATCTGAAACCCAAGTTCTATAGTTAGAGCCTCTGGCAGTGGCTCTGGTTATGAATGTTTATGAATATTTAATAAAAAGGCATAATGTAACTCCGTTTCTGGGCATTATGTTGACCAAGCTAAGCGCTTAACACATTAGGGTTTCTGACTTTATATTGCTTGAATGTAAATGCTTTAAAGGTGCTCTCATTGCCTTTTTTCTGTCATCTTATGTTTGTTTAATATCCTTGCTTTGATTCTTGCCTCAGTCACATATTGAAATTAATTTTGGAGCAGCGCCTCAAAATAATCAAACCTCTATTCATAATTGATATAATCTTATGATGAATACTAATGTTTCAATCACTGTTATGCGACCTGAATTTTACAGGTTTCATTATCTTTGAGCAGAAATGGTGCATGTAGGCAGAAAAAAAACGAAAGCACGGATTGAATTATAATGGACTGCCGCATCCCGTTTTTGGCTTAGGTTTTCAAAAGCGGTTTTCAGGCTGTTCAAAAATAGATTGTAATTAATTGCCGATTAGCACCGAGATTGATCAAGCCTTTGTTAGCCAGGATAAGAAGTGTAATTGTTACGCAGGACCTTAAACCGCATGCCCCGGTTTGTGCTGTAACCCCGAACTCAGGCAGTCAATCTGGTTTCGACTAAAAATCCAGCCCAGACTGATTAGCCAGATGATTAACAATGCAGAGCACTGCTAAACAAACAAGCCTCTTCACTTTGCCGAGCACGAGCTCATGGTTTTGAGTACTGCGGTTCAAGCACATATTTAATTATTCCACCCTCTCATGACTACTTCACATGATGTGTCTGTTCTGAGGTTTTATGCTGCATTTGATTAATAATACATTTCAGACCCCCCCAGACTCTTGTTGTAGAGGTGATTGTACACAAGGCGAGCTGGCAGTAATACGGTTTGACATGTCAAGCTTTTGACATTTAAATTCTTAAACTTGAAGGCGAACATCTGAAGAATCCGTGAAAAGACAGATGCAAACTCTTCAAGGCCTTACGGAGGGGAGATGGAAGAGGAGACCCACACCCACCCACTCCTCTCTCCGTCTGTTCTCTTCCTCACGTTTTCCTCTTTGCCATGGGCATTCGGCAAGATTGACACCTAGACTTGTTTCATGACAACTCCCTTCTGTTTTTTTGTTTTGTTTTTTAGAAGTCTCTTAACTCGAACTGAGCTCTGTTTCTATCATTCCTCTTCTTGTTCTTTTACCTAACAGTGTGCTTTTTGAAAATATTTTCATCTTACTAGCCTGGAATAATTTTCCTTTTTCATAAATAGCGATAACATTTGAACAGTAAGAGCGGATCATTACCATTTGACCTTTTCGGTAGCAATTTTCTTCTTTAGGAAATTCAGTGTAGGGACACCTGCTTGTTAAAGCAGAGTCTTAATGAGTCCCTGCTAACCTGTTGGCCTCTGGTTTTCCCTAATATTTACTAAAGTTAATTAAGAGAGTCAAGAGTTCCTGCAGCTTCTTTACAAATATTGGAAAAGCCAGGTCACTTTCAATGCATATTTTCTGATTTACTTCAGTTTAGCAAAAACTCAAAACGGACTGTCTCTTCCATTTTAGCCTCAACTGAATGCGTAATTAAATCGAATCAAACCACATGCAGTGCATCAAGGGAGCACTTTACTGTCCCTGAGGCTTTTGCTAAATTTACAGCTCTCCATAAAAACGCAAATCTGTAACACATGGGCTGTCAGATGGTTTCCCCCATATACCCTGTCCTTGATCATTTAGCTGTTAAAATCACATCCCTGGCTTTTCAGAGAGATGGATGAGGTACTTTTTGCTAAAGCAATTTTAATTGCGTAAAGATTGAGGCAGTTTGTCCAATTCAGAGGAAGCTTGCTACACTCAATTTGATTATTTTGCTTAAAGGGACAGTTGACGCGAAGGAAAATTCTATCGTTTAATCACCCTCATGTCACTCCAAACCTAAATGACTGACTGACATTTGTGAAACATGAGATATTTTGAAATTATTTGTTTTATATATCAATACTATGAAAATCAGTTTGGTCCAGTGTTATGTGGACACCAACGATCTTCAAAATATATTTTGTTCTGCAAAAACAGATTTGAAATAACTTGAAGGTGAATAAATGACTTTTTATTTTTGGGTGAACTATCCTTTTAAAGCAGTAGCCACTAGAAATTGACAATGCTACTCTAGTCCACATGACAATGATGGATCATGAACTCTCTTTTCCCCCATTTTCATGAAAGAATCAGTTAAAATTACCAAAATGCTTAGCCTTAGTAACTATTGTTCCCTGATTCTGATCCCAAACATTGAAGTCACCCAGAATATTACACTGGAATCTTACTGTGCAATAGATTATTGTTATGTGTTTACAATTCTGTTCAATACAAAATATGCAGTGCACTGCAGTGTCTTGTCGCTTTGCAAACCTTAGTTCAATGCTTATGGACGTCACTGTGGATCAGCAACTGTTTGGTTTCCCACATTCTTCAAAATAGCATGCATGTTCAGCAGAAGAAAGAAATTAATTCAGGTTAAAACAAATTTTGAGTGAGTAAATGATGGTATAAATATAAAACACTGACAGAATGGACAGACGGATGACAATTTGTATTCTTTAATGTTAAAGCAACAAAGAGAAAAAAATAACTATCTACTCTTGACTGAATTTTTTTTTTACTTTAATAGGAATCAATCTATATAGTGTTTTATATTTGTTCATTACATTTCTTGAATGCTCCTGCTAAATATGCCTATTGTACCTGAAAATAAAGCACTGTTTGATTTATTTGTATATTATGTGTATTTGTAATGTGTATCTTTGTTCTTATTTTTTAATAACAAAAAAATTGTGATATGATATTTTTGCCATATTGCCCACCCCTAATAAATAATATTAGCAATATCACACGAGTAGAAGTGAGATATGGCTATATATCGCCACGGCTGTGATTCGGCCGTAGGTAATCACAGCCGTGGCGATATACAGCCATATCTCAGGTCTACGAATGTGATATTGCGTTTTTACAACAGTTCAATGGCACGAGTACGTAAATCATTTAGAAACAACAATGGAGTATTTTTAAAAGCCCTCTTTTGTGCAGAACTACTTTCTTCCGCCACGGATTCAAATATAAAGTTGACAGTTTAACAGCTGAGCCCAAGCCTCCATTACTAATTCCAAAACGTCACTTTAGAAATAGTTACGAAGGAACATTGAGTTGCTTCATTGAAAAATGATTGTATTACTGCAGAAAAAGCTTGCTGTATTATGTAAAATAAGCATTATGAGAGAGAGAGAGAGATATGGACTGAGCGACTGTGATTACCTGTATCTGATACAGGCATCTCGTTCTCAAGATTCAACAGTTTTATTCGTCACATACACAATTATACAGAATATAACCAGCAGTAAAATGTAAACGCTCTCCTAACGTTACTTACAATTAAGTTTAAATGTCCACTGAGGAAAGCGTTATCTTTGTCTTAATGTCAATATCCTTCATTGATTTCTGATGACCGCGCTCCTCAGTGCATTTGTTAGCTGCGTCAAGATGTTGTTGTGAGTAAAAATAACTTACGTTTAGAAAAGCGTTTATTTTTCAAAGTAAGTCTTTACTGCAGCGCTGACTCATAAAAACAGTCTGTCGTCGCTATCCAAAGGCGGTAACTAAAATCCCAATTTATATTTTAGTTAATTTTGATAAATGAATGAAAAAATAAATAAGTGAATTTAAACCGTTTAACTGATTGTATTAATCTGTCAATAATTCTTATCGGTAAACGGTTAAAATGAACATCCCTAATCCTTTCTAAATGGATCACTTTAGCCAAAGACTTTAAACCGTAGAAGATTGACAGTTTAGAAGACTGTGCTTACTTCATATCCCATCCAAATACCAAGTCTTACGACACACACATGGCATTTTACTGCTTTACCATAAAAGGTAAAAAAAAGACAACAGGTAAATCATTTATTTTTTGTGTGGTTTGATTCCTCAAAATAATTTACCACTTAGTACAGTAATTTATGTCTGTGTGTGCGATTTAGCTGCTGGGGCAAGTCTGGAGTTGACCTGACCTCTTATAAAATGTAAATACGAGTAGATAAAATGTGTTTGAGGGATTGAGGCGTGGTTCTTGGAGGATTTATACCGCACTCTTTGCCATCTATCTCACTGCCTTCCATGTTGGGAAACGTGCTGTGTGTGTGTTGCACAAACCACTGATGATTCCATTATTTTCCTTCATCACTCTTATCCTCATGGGTCTTAGACCACTGCTGTAAGCTGCTGCAGAGCTGTGGCATCACTCCGTGACTGACAGTTTCTATTAAGGTCTGTTGACGTCTCAGACATGTTGTACAGCATTTAAACGACAGCCCAGATCTGTTGAAGGTTATTGTGGTGCCATTTCACCCCTTTCATGATGCTAAGTGACCTCTGCTGTGCCTTGTCATTTGTCCTTGTTGCATATGTATTTAACAGCTTTGTTTTATCATGCGTGTAAGTAGGGCTGGGCGATAAGAGCAAAAATTCATATCTCAGTACTCTGCTTTAAACTATTTCAGCAAATTTTTTTTTAGTCAGATTTATTGCGCTCCTATTTCATTGCGCTCTGCCTGTTTGACTCGTGGCGGCTCTCATTCTAAATGTCTGTTAAGTTTAGCGGAGAATCGCAAAGCAAAACCTCATGCACTTCTGACAGCAAAAGGGAGTATTTCCATGGCTTTCTAACATTTACAGATGGAGAATATACCTGTGAAATGTAAGTTATGCATTTAGGAAAAGAGTACATGGATCAAAACAGCACGTCTCTGTCAGCGGCACACGCAGCCTTTCTGTCAGAGCATCTGACGAGCCCGAGCCGCCTTAAACTGAAACTATTAACTATAGGCTACTATAACTTACGAGTCTTTTATAGCCCTTCATACAAAGCTTGTCACATGTTTAGAACAAATTGTAGTATTCACTTTCTCCGCAGCAGTTCAGTCTGTGTCCTCCTCCCTATAGATATTTTTTCAGATGCACTCGTATCAAACTCGATATTAACATTGCTTCATACCGTATTGCTTATAAAAATATATCGATACAAACTCGATATACCGCCCAGCCCCACGTGTAAGTACATTTTCCTTTTTCTGTTCCAAAAGATAGCACTGTGCCTCAGCACAAATGCTAAACTGTCTTAATGATGATCATAAAGATAACTATAAATAAATTGTTCTGTTTATAAGCGCTGTTTAAATGTTGTGTGCTTTTTTTTATGCAACAGCTCTTTAAAGTTGGTCTAAAATGAAATCGATTGTCTGTTCTTAGTTGTGGTGTGGACGTCTTTATTCTTATAGAATTAGATTGATTAACATAACTACAATTTGAATATAGTTATTTTCTTTGGTGTAAATGACCTTTAATTTAACATTACTTTAGGTTTAACTGACACAATTACCTAACATGAACCAACAATAAACAATATATTTCTTTACAGCTTTTATTAATGTATTTACTATTTAACTTTATTCATGTTAGTTAACTGTTAATATCAGTTAATGCACTGAGACAATTTCTGAGCATAATGTATTAGTAAATTGTTGAAATTAAAAGGTAGTAATGCTATTGTCCATTGCTAGTTAATGTTAACAAATGTGGTTAACCAGCAATAACAAATCAAACCTCACTTGTTGCAGTGCTCAAGCAAAAATGACCTGAATAGTAGAAGATGGCAAATACGTTTAGCTGAATTTGTGCTCAGATGTTTTCCCCTGTCTTTTCTAATGCTGTTTTGATGAGCTGCAGTCCACACCGTGAACTCTTGACAGCCTCTTTTAATTTTTTCCCTTCTCATAATGAAATGTCCGCTGACATTTTGTTCCAACTCCAGTCGTAGAGCCTGGCAGAGCAGGTATCATAACATACAATAAAGAGGTGCTTTACTCTCTATCCTCTTTCTGTGTAATTTTTTCATCCTGGTACGGAGAACACTTGAGTGAGCTCTATAGACTTCTGAAACTAGTAGTGATAGCTTGGAGTGATGGTTATTTTCAGCTGCCGGCAGTGATTGGAAAAATGTCGCCCTCCTGTTCTTGTACACAATAATTGATTATGTTCTCGGTTGAATCACAATGTCCCTAATTTATTCCAGCTTCTGTTCATTTGAAGGAGACATCCTTTAGTTGAGTACTGTATTACAGTGGGGAGTCCAGACCCATACCTGGCAGAAGCGTACAAACCAGCAGTGGCTTTGTGGTGAATTCCTGTTCTAGGTGCTGATTGATTAATAAAACATTCCAGTCATCCTGCAAAATGTAATATGGTCAGGACTATTAAACAAGGCCTATTCAGTTAGCTAGTATATGGGGATGTTAAGATTTGTTTTCAAAAATATCTCATTGGTGGGTTGCTTAAACAACTAGTAGAATAATTTTAGGTAAAACTCTTAACTGAAAGTCTGTGTAATTAGACCGATTCTTATACTCACTTGAACATAGCTAGACTATGTGCATCAGAATGGAACAAATGTAGGGGTCTCTAAAGCATATTGTGTCTTAAAGCTTTGGAATGTTGGTTATCAGCCAATGTAATCTAATCCGTTGATATTGAATATACGTTGGAACTGAGTGAGAATTTGATGATCGAAAAGGTATTGTAAACCTTGAAAAATGTAAAAACACTGTTAAATGTAATTTTGAGCAAATCTCGATGAATATGAAATTCTAGCAGTTACTGATTGCAGATAATATAGACGTGGCTACACATAATTCCTAAAAACCTTAACAGTATTTACTATATAGAATAGTGATTTGCACTTTAATGCTGAAATGAGGTCCTGTTTGACAAAAAAGTGATTAACAACAAAGAGTGATGACTATGGTTTATTGATCAGGTGTTGAATGTAACTTTATTAATTTAAAGTGTAATTCAGCTGCTACAGTTTTCTGTAAATGCGTTTGTTTGCATCATGAGTTTGACAAATTTTGCGTCAGAGCTTTCTGAAGCAGAGGTGCTATTTGTTTGTGTGCTGTAAATTTGGCAATTTAAAGGCACAGAACTAAACCCCCCATGTTGTGACTTTACTCTCGTGGCCCAACAGACTAATAATGGGTGTCTGCATATGCAATGTTTTTGGTAATCAACATCATCCTAATATCTCACTGTGTCCTCCAAAACATTTTAATCCAGTTCTCCTCAAGTATAAACTGATTTTCTGTCTGGCAAATGTTGTTGTACGTTCACACTGGCCATAATTTGCCTTTTGCTCAGTAAGTGCATGTCTTTCTTGTCAGATGTACTTTTCCAGACATTTAATCATAAGCCCAATTGAAAGGAACAAATCACTCTTATTTTTCCCCTTTTTGAAGGGAAGACGTGCTGGATATTCTGCAAGGTGATTGTGTTCAGTGAGTTGGTATGCATGTACTGAATTTATTTGAACCATCGTTGGGAACAGGGCAACATCACCACCTGTTTCAGTGCTGACACATGTCCACGATTCTGACCTTGTCAAGATATTATTCCACCCTGAGAAGAGGGAAGGTATTAGGGATCCCCTGGTATTAAGACATGTATAGCTTAATATAACGTAAATTATGTCTCTTAATTAAATATGTAGTAGAAAACCCATGAAAGATGCATGTTATTTAAAAAATCAATATCGTTTTTGGACTACCATTATTTTATGTACACAGTGCATTCTGCGTCGATGACGTCAAATGGTTGCACTCAGTGAGCTACTGGCGCTTATTTCTATAGCCTTTGGCTTTTTACCGAAACAACTCGGAATACACAACTCAGAAAATAAAATACTGATACGATACCACATTGTGTGGCTTTTGGTTGTAATTTTCAGTCGAAGGGCAACAAGAGAAGCAATGTAAGACTTACCCAGTGATAAGAAGAGGAGAAAAGAATGGGAAGAGGCCTGTGGACGAATAAAACTTCCTAACTACCCGCTTCTTTTTCTCTCCACTTTAGCCCTGATGACTTTGAGTCTTTTAGTAGACCACAGCTACTGAAAGAGCTTACAAACGGCTGAGACAAGAAAGGTTAGATGCCATCTGTTGGGATGAAAACGCCGTGGCCGCTAGAGGAGTTTCTCAGCACGGATTTTACTCTATATCAGAGGTGTTTAGACTCCTAAACCTAGACTCCTAGACTGTAGACGGCATTTGGTTTAAACCTACACTTGTATCCATCGCCACCTGTAAGCTCTTTTGGTAGCTGTGGTCATCATATCAGTATTTTATTTTCCGAGTTGTCTATTCCGAGTTGTTGTGGTAAAAATAGCAACATGCAGCGCTTTTTACGTCATCAGAAAAATGGCGCCCCCCATAATCCAAAATATGTATAAAACAATGTGATTTAAAAAAAATAACAGAAACATTCATGGGTTTTCTACTACATATTTCAGTTAAGATACATCAATTACGTTATATTAAGCCATACAAGTCTTAATAACCAGGAATCCCTTTAAAACTTGATAAAGAACTAGGTTTGTTAAAATTAAAATGTGAACTGACTTCATTATCTTTATGGTGATGTGCTGCATCCAGTGTAGACTATCTCGAGGTGTTATGACATTGGCTGCTTCCAGGGTGTAGACAGTGTAATTCAAACAATGGGTTGAAGGAACGAATATATTTAAATTCATAAAGGATTTTCCTCTAAGTCTCCTTCTTAACGGTGATTGCATGTTAACATTACTGTGACCTTGAGCTGCTTATTTACCCTGCAGATTGAAAAAACAAATGCACAGTTTTTCTTTTAGTCCATCAAATGCGTTGTGATTTTGTACATTTAAATGACAGTAAAAAAACTATTTTTATTCTAGCCCAGCAATGCTTGGGGAAAGAGAGCAAAAATAGTTACTTTAAATGCAAGTGAGCGTGTTTAATGCATTGTCTCCTTCTGGAGAAACAGGATGAATCATTGAGTGTTCCTTAAGCACAAAGACGTAGTTGCTTTAGAAATATTTGAAATGGTTTTCTGCTTCACTAGGGATTGCAGTTGCGGTTCACTGTTTAAAGCCAACATTTAGCGTTTTAATCTAGGAGAGGTGTTCCTGGGAATTTGCATTACACACTTCCTGAAATGTCTTGTAATTGCATTTAATAAATATCCAGAGGAGCCGAATAAATTGTTTTCCAGCAGATAAATGAGGTTAGGCCATGATTAATTACCTCTGAACCTCCCAAAACAAATATTGAAATGACTTTTACCTAAACACAAATAGTGCTACATGCTTTCAAAAACAGCCAAGCCCCATGAACCAGGGTCATTTATCTTTTAGTTTAAATGCTTGGCTTTGTTGCACTCATTTGTAATGACTTCTTTGGAAGTACTTTTCCACTTTAAAGCTTATGTATAATTTTATATCATTGATGTGTTTTTTTATTTTTTAAGTTGGAAGAAGCTCTGAGGAAAAAGAGAAGATCTACCCAAATGCTTGTTTGTTTTTTCTGTTCATTTTACCAAATCTTGCCGTGTAAGACAAAGCTGTTTATGAAATGCGTGCAGACAGCAAGCCTTTGAATGGTTCAAAAACAGAAATCAATGGCTTGCTCGAGCTTCAAAAGCTTGTGTGGATCTTTAGGTTTAGTTTTGATCTAGTGAGCATTTGTTAGGACTAGATATGTCGTCTTTTTTATTTTTCTTTCTTTCTGGAAAACAATGTTAGAGAGGTGTCCCAGCTCTTTTCCTTGCAAATCCACCACAGAATGGAAATATTTTATATTTTTAAACAAAGGGCAGAAGGATTCAGACTAGTGGTTATTAAATACTGCTGTCATGGATAATGGCATTTGCCCACATTCATTTTGGTGATGTAGCATTTCTGACTCTAAACTGGGTTACCCTCAGAAGAGGCTTAGGATTTTGCTGTTGTGATTGTCAAGGGCATCATTGGCCTCATAGTAATATAGAAAAATACATTTTCTCCTGATATATTGTCAAGATCCAAAGATAAATTATTATTTAATACTCCCACTGGTTTGATTCCGGTCACATCTTTTACGGTCTTCCTTAAGATTGCATTGTTTCTCAGTGCCGTTACATGTCTATTTAGCTCATGTGTTATATAGACGCATGCTCAAGCTCTTCGTTCTCGGCGTTGAGATAAAGTCTTGTAAGCTGCTTGCTTTATGAGACAATTGAAGCTGTTGACTTTGTAGGATTGTTTTGTAAATGGCATATTAAATGTGAATAGCCTGTGCTGGTCCTTGTGCATCTTGAATATGTTTCAGATGTATCGTGATGATGTGTTGTTTTCAAGGGCGACCATTTTATATTGGGTTCAGCACAAGGTCTGTGTTAACAGAGTTTTACAGTATCATTGAAGTGGTCTTTCTGAAATGAGTTTGGAAATGAACAGCACCAGGCAGAACACTGGATTATCGTTGTATGGTTAGTGCATGCCAAGCTTTATTAAAATGTCAACAAATTAGCATTTTCTTTTGTCACCGAAAATAGATTCTTGCTTTATTGTTAAATAGTTTGAGATACTGCTCCTTTGGTGTGCGGTTCCTTGAATCTATGGAGAGATGTTAGGCTTTCGGGATGTCTTTTTTTCTTTTGGCCAGAATGGGGCTCTTAGGAGCAGTCGTAGCATGAATAGTAATGAATTAAAAATTGAAAGGGAAGGAGGTGAACATTTTAAGAAATTAGATTTCACCTTGCTCAGCAGAATTTTCTCTCTGTAAGATTTAATAATGATTAAAGCATTGTCGTGCTCATGTCTTCTCTCATCGTCGTCTGGGATACACTAAAACTCTTGCAAAGGTGCCAGTGTGTCAAAGATATGCTCTGGTAGGTTGACATATGGGCTTGTATTCAAAGTGGCCAAGGATCATTCCCCAGGTAATTAGGGCGCATGGACGGTTGCATAAATTTGTGTTGAACGTTCTTAATAAATCAAAAGATCTTGTCACCTTTTGCTGGTGATACCGCTTTTTCATTTTTATAGATGATCAGAGCAGACAGTGTGAAGGACGAGAAAAGATCCCCACCGTGAACAAGAGCATTGCTTTTCAAACCCTCGAGGTTCAATAACCCACCTTTGAATCTGCCTCACGGCAGGCTTCAGCCTAAAGTTGACCGTATGAAGACAGATAGCACGCAGTGTTTATTAACTGCTCTGTACGATTTGCCAACAGCGACTGGATGCCACAACTGATTGCTCTGTGAAGACCGATGAATGCTACAAAGCTTGGCATGCCCCATTCTCTGCACCTCAATCATGAGCCGGGGCTTAGTAACTACATGCTGTCCAGTTTCGCAGACCTCTCCCTAGAAAACTGAGGAATGGCTATCATGCACCTCCCTGGTGCACGGTGCAGGTGTCTTCATAAGACCTGTGACGTTTCAGCGGCCACACAGTTGTTCCTTGCCTGCGACAGGTAGGCGTATGAAATGAAAAGGTCACCCTCGTATACATAATGTACCAAGCTGTTTCTAGTGACATGTCACTGTTGGAAAAGTCATGTCTTTAAATAAACTGCTGTGCTGAAGTTTATTCAGTTGAATCGAAAGGGGAAACGAACAAGGCATTTTAATGTTAGATGATATTAGTTATGTAGTAATGTTTTTTTCTTTTGACAAAAAATAATTTCAATTTATTCATTTACTTCATATAAAGTAAAATCACTTATATAATAAAATGGCATTTAGTTTTAGTCGATGGAACTAAATTTTATACTCCATTAAAATATTCAAGCTTTTATATTAATTTAAACTTGCCATGTATTATTTTCATTGTGAAACAATACTCACATCTGGATTACTTCAAAACCATTTTGTGGTATTTTTTGTCATTTTAATTGTTTAAAATTGCTTGCTAATTTTTCTCATCTTCGTTAAAGTCGTACAAATGTCTTATTTTGTATTTTTGTCAACAAAATAAACACTGATTAAATTAGCAAATTGACCTTTTTTATGTAGTTACACTTAGAATTGTTTCTCAAAGTCTTACTCTGTATATGATGACTGAATAGGAAACTAGTTTGGCTTGACTCAAGACTCAAGGTTTTGGCAGTTCCCTCCACTTGTATATCTCTTTGTTATGGGTTTCTGATTAAGCTTAATTGATTCTGTCTGGTCTGGTCCAAGATGTTTTATTGGGTTCCAAAGAGGAGCAACTTTAAAATGTGGAAAACATAAATATTATAAAGGTTTCGTCTGTCGAGAATCCAGATTGATGCGTCCTCCCTAGTAAGTGTTTTCAAGATTATTTGGAAGCACATAATAATGCTTCAAACATATGCAGCTCTTGAGTCCTTGAACCCTGTAGGTTGCGTTTCCTAGTAGCATTACCTGCAAATGGTTGCTTTATTGCTTCTGGCCTGGTTGAAAAGGTTTGTTTTTGATGAAATAGACATGGAGTGGCACTGGGAGAAATGGGCTATAGTCACAGCATCTGGCTGGTCTTAACTCTAAGATCTCAATGTAATTTGCCTTTAGATATATCTGATTGATTTTCAAGAGCGCCTCTTCAAGAGGTTCGAGGCAATAAGTGCATTTCCTTAAATTGTGCACATGCTCTCTTGACTGCATTCACCTGTGGCACTGGGAAATAATGGGCAATCGCGATGGAATCCAGATTTTGTAGAGTAATTATAGCACGTTTGCATTTTAGTTGATTACGAAGACCTAGTGGGTGGCGGTGGCAGGCTTTCCCTGTGCCGCATTAGAATGTCATTTGCAGCTCCACTCATGTTCAGTTGACTATTTCTTATGGTATTTAGGCAAGAAAATGCTTCTCTATTGGGTTATGTGACTTCTTTTAGGTGCTTTTGCACAGGAGGAATCTTTTCATAGTTCCTTAGAACTATTGGTGGAAGTTCCCAGTTTTTGGCATCTTCGCACCGCAGGAACTAGGGACATATTAAGTTTTTGGTAACTCTTTTTGGGAGAAATAATTTAGCTTCTACTTCAGAGCACAGTCTAAAACGGTTTTATTAGAAGAACTAGTGATGTAGTGTACACTGATAGGCCAAACGCATATAAAATACCGGCTACCTGGCATCTAAAAAAAGCAGTGTAATAATGCCTTTTGCTACCAAGCCTTGTAGCATTAAGGTCACTTCTGTTGACAAGTCAAAGAACAGGTATGTCAGTGTTATTAGGGTCCTTTTCTTAACCTGCTGCTGTGAATTAGCCCTGACTCATTGCATTAGCGCTGTGTGCACTTTGATTTCTGGTATTACTTCCCTTTGATTCTTAGATGTGTCAGACATTCTCATGAATAGGGCTGAATAAAGTTACTTCTGGTCTGAACAAGGATAATGAATGTCTTTGTTCGTCACACCCTAGATGGTAATGAACACGAATTCGGTTTGGCTGAAAACTGTTTCCTTGGCAACCATGTGAGAGATAAATGGAGCGTTTTGTCATTTAAATCCTGCGTGTCCACATCTAGTGACGGTCATCATCATTTAACAATGTAGAAATCAAATGTGATGGCTGGTTCTTTTTTCTTTTGGGTGCTTTTATGTACATTTAAATGCTAGTTAAACTCAAACCTAGTTATCTTTTGTTGCCATGCATTGCATCATTGCAATTTTATAAACTACAGCACTAAACGTGACATTTAAAAGTCATTTTTTACTAATACACACACATTCCTAGACCTTTTTTTATCAGCTAATATAACATCACAGCACAATTACATGTATGACTAGTAGGGCTGCAGCGATTCGTTGACGTCATCGATTACGTCAGATTATTATAAAAATGTCCATTGCACGAGCCTGCAGTTATCCCTACTTAAGACTGTTTTCCTGCCATGTTTAACACAAACAAGACTAGTGCAGAAGTTAAAGGCTAGTATGGCATCATCACTTCATAGAGCACTCACAGAGCATTCTATTATTATACGACTGTCAGAACCGCATATATACCCGAACTGACGCCTTAACATTGTCAGGATTAACAACCGCATTCATAGCTGCGCTGAATGAACGGAACACCATGGGACATCCAGTTGCCTATATAATCATTACGGGTTTAATGCACTCACAGAGACAGAGAAATTATTTGTGTTAATCTTAAGATCCACCAGAGCTGCCGTCAGTGCCTTGAGCGCGATTGCGCAAGCTCTCAGACGCGCGCACCAAACGCACTCTCTGCACTAGCTAACAAAGCATTTAAAGTTATTGTTAGTTGTTTAACTGTGTGATGGATAGGACACGCCTCGGCTGGGCTCATTGGTTTAAAAACGGGCTGTTAGCTGTGATAAAACTTCCCGGTGTTATGACACCATTTTTTATTCTGTTGCTCCAGTGTCCTGAATGCGGTTGTGACTTCAGCTGTTCTTTCATACAGATTTGTATTCAAGCAGATGTTTTTATCTGCTGAATAAATAAAACATTTCAAGTCTCTCACCTGTAAGCAACTGCTGTTAGTCCCAAACAGTAACTGTGAATGCAGCCATAATGTGCATTTCTATTGATTGTATCACTGCCCTGTAATTCTTTCTTTTTATTAATTATTTATTGTTATTACTTTTCTCCTTTTTTATTAATTATTTATTGCTATTTATTTTCTCTCTTTTCTTGTTATTAGTTTTCTTTATTTATTGTTATTTTCTTTCTTTCCTTAATTTCTTTCTTTCTTTGTTGTTATTATTTATTTTTGTAAAGTATTATTTATGAGAAATCTTTAGAATAAGATAAAATAAGTTACTGTATTATTTATTGATCGTTTAACTAAATAATTAATGAACTGATAAGAAAATAATAGATTAATTGGAAAATAGTAGATAGATTAGTGGACTAATTGGAAAAAAAATTGATAAATTATACGACAATAAAAATAATCGTTAGCTGCAGCCCTAATAACTAGATTTGCAAAAAAAGTGGCAGCTAAAAAAAAGTGTACATTTATTAAGTGTGATTTATTTATCTTTTTGCCTTTGCAGAATATAGGTTGTGCGCTTGACATGCACAGCTAGTAATTAGTAGTACAACATTTGGTATCATCTTAACGTCCAAGGGTAAAAGCACTTCAGCTGAATCTAACGAAAAAATGCTTTTATTTTTCTGTAGCTTGTTCATTGAGCCGCATTGCACCTCTTGCTATCAGTTCCTTTTTGTTGACCGCTTTGATCAGGGAGTGGATGAGGGATGACTACCCTTGGTGGCTAATGGAGCTTCAGCCCTTTGCTTTAATATAGTTCATTTTGAGAGTCTTGTTTTGAAGAGAGGTGTCCATTCATCCTCTGTGGTTCCTGAGAGCACTGAGCTCTAAGGAAATGATGCAGAGAGAAAAAAAATCCTTTTTCGTAGACTTAAAAATGGAGGGAGCAAATTAACGTTTGGAGCGACTGCTGTGGTACAACAAGAAATCCTCTAAGTATTAGCCTGTTTTCATCTGGTCTCGAAGTTGCCTTTTCTTTTGTGTGTGTTCAGTGACTTCCTGCAGGGTTTAAACGAGCCTTCGTAATTGGGAACATGGTGTACAGTTCCAACGCATAGTTGAGACGCACAATATCCTCTCACTTTCCTACGTTCATCTTAGTGTACTTAAATCTAGAGTTAAATCACTTCTGTTTTCATTTCCTCAGACGGGGACAGACCTCTGCCACATAAGGCCGCAACCAAATTAAAAAGTGACCTTTGGAGTTAATAGCTTCCTTTCCCAGTGAGTGAAAAGCCTTAGAAAGCTGCTGCATCTGAAGCCTCTGTAGTCACAAAGCCTTTTCTCTTACACTCTCCGTCTGGCCAAGAAATGGCTGTCCTCAATAAATCATGTTCAGCTTCAGCCGTCCTGCCTCCCCCCACTCCCTAACAACTTTCCCTTTTCTCTGTAGAAAATGCCTATAGGCACAGCATCAGTGAACCAGCGGTCAACAACTACCCGGAGGGAGTCGACCAATCGCTTGGCTTACGCCAGCAGTAAAATCATTCAAATCAATTCTATTGTCTGGGTTACATAGCCTTGAGATTTACAAAAGATATACACTTTAAACTGTGAGGCAGCAATCACGGATGACACATGCAATATCAATGTTGTTCAGGTGTCTGGATATATGAATGTATTACTTATAGAAAAAGCATTAAAAATGGCTACATAAAAGCTGATGTTCACTGTGCCTGATGTATTGGACTCCCAAGGTTAGGCATACAGTAAACAGTCAGGGTGTTATTTATGTTTTTGGTCCCCTTCATTCTGCACTGCAAATTGTTTTTTTTTTTCAGCTTGCCCTGCAGTACTTGTGCAGTGCACAGTATATAACACCGGCGGGTAGCTGTTGTGGCATATGCTTGCTGCCACCCTCACACTTTTAAAACCTCCACAGAGGCTGCAGCTGCAGTCCTATTGTGTAAATCACTGGTTTCACTCTAGGCTTTATAATATACCTGTATTTGATTTAATATTTTAGAATATTTAATATTTTCTTTCTCTTCCTGGCCAAAGCTCAGATTGTTACAGAATTATTTTCTCATAATACAGTTTTGGATGAAAAGCAGTAATGTGGGTTCAGAGTGACTAACTTGCCTTTTCATTTCATTTATTTTTGGAAGTGTATTTCTAGAGCGTCTGAGACCTCAGTAATTTCCCACTAGTGGTGTCATGCATCAGCACCATTTTACGTTCTCTGCTCACCAAAAAACCTCAGAGGAATGGAGAAGGAAAAACCTGTCCAGACGGATATATATATATATGCAACACTTCACGTGAGCGAAGTAATGGTCATTCTCCTACTTTTGTGCTGCTATTCTGCCACTGTCCACCAAGCTACCAGTATTTTAGATCAGATTTAAATCAAGAACCAGTGGGCTAGATAACAATTTTGAACCAACGTCAATCATTTTTGTTTATGATAGTATTTTAAGCTGAGTTGAACACTGTTCTGCCGTGGGCTAGAGTGGAATCTCGGTCGTGCTGTTGTGTTTGATGCCAGTCATTCAGGCAGGCTGTTATCGGTTTAGAAGGGCAGGCGAGTGCCAGGTTATGATAATGTTAATGATATCAGAAGCCATTTACTTCTGAAGGGCACCTTGCCTGAAGCCCAGACCAAATACCCTGATTGAACCATCCTTAAAAGCCTTTCAGCCATCTCTGTATTCAGCACATTTGATAAATAATAGTTTCTGCAATCCTTTGTGTAGATGATATTTAAAAGGAAAGCAAGTAAGACCTAAAGAGCATATAGAACAAAACATTTATAAGTTGTAACATTTTTATTTAAAAATATATGTCTTAAGGAAAAAAAATCTTCTCAGTTGGCCACATCTTTACCCACTATACAGATATGAAATTGTACATATTACAATACAAAAGGAAAAAGCGGGGTTTTGGGGAGAGGAGGGTGAGAAGCATTCATTTTAGCACAAATAAGTTTTGGGGTGTGATTTGAAAGGGGCTTTTTGGCCAGAGTGAGCAGCAGGACTTCAGCGAATGACAGGATAACATTACCCCAAAAACAGTTTACAGGAGTGCAAATTAATTCATGTTCAGTGGTTTTTGTGATTGCTTGTAAGCTGATAGTTTAAACCTATTACAGTGTTTGTCAGTATTTCATTAGAAAGTTGTTCTTTTCCACCGTATATGCCTAAACTATCAGAACAGGATGTGAGACTTGTCATTTTTTCCCTCCTTTTTTTGGGATGGTGCAAATGTTCATGTTTTCTTTAAACATGCAAGGTGTTTTTGAGAAATGCAGAAAGCAAAGGTCGGCTTTTCAAATTTAAAACAAAGCAACCCCATTATTAGAGGTTCTTGGCTCAGTAATGTTAGCTGTATTTTTTTCTTGTTCAGTCCAACAGCATTTGAAAAATGCATTTAGTAATTTTATTTCCCAGCTACACTTCTGACTGCACAGAAAAGATCAGTTACACAGACACTTTCTGTTTGTCTTTACCAACATAAAATTGTGTTTTGCAGGGTTTGAGTTGGTGAAAGAATTTTAGCAGCCATTCCTCACTCATGGAATTTTACAGCACCCTCTAGAGGACAATTTTAATTAATCTCTTCAGGCATGCTTAATTTCAGAATATGATTTTAATTTCAGAATATTAATTTAATTAATTTCAACTACTCCAGTTTAATTTCTACTACCATTAAGTAGGTGACCAAAAATGGGCTTTGTAGATGCCAATTTCTCAGATTTTGAGCTTTCCACCAAAAACCTCTACCTGGATATAACGGTTTCTTTTTTTCTTTTTAGCCTCTTTTTACTAATGAGGCAATGAGCCTTATTGCAGCACAACTAGGGTGGCGTTCATGGTTTTCCAGCTTTTGCCCAGGGTGTTGTCAGTCACCGTTTTGTCATTTTTTTTTTCATCTGGTTTCTTTACCCTGATTTAGCCTCACTTGGTGGCTCCTAAGATACTCATTGACTTCAATTAGATGCTAACCAGTGTTTGTGTTCCCTGTACCCCTTGTGCATCCCTGCCCCCAACTCCTGATTGCAACACAAAGAGCTACTGCTGCAGTGGCTTCTTTAGTTTGATGCTAATGTCTGTCCTCTCAGTGCTGCATACAAATGTCTCCTGACCCAGCCTCCCGCCGTCTTCTGCATGCTCTCCTGAGAGCTGCGCTACGCTTTACTTCAGCTTTTCTCTCTGTTTCGGTTTCTTTAGTGTCCTTGCATGGTATATGGATATTTCTTACACGGGCAAAAAATGGCCTTTTAGTTTTTATGGGCTAAAAGGAGCAAGGCTATGAAGAAATAACTAGTCTCTTTTTTTCCTTTTTAAGTACTGGCGGAGGAGGCTGAAACTTGCAGGGCAGAGGTTTTGGGTGACAGAATATTAGATTAATTTTCCCCGGGCTTAATTTACTCAATGTTGAAGCTGTCAGGTATGGTTATGCTCTTTGCTGCATTCGAACAGTGTGACGGCAAGCGTACGCATGTATTTTTAGGAGGCAATTGTCAGTGTCCTCCGCATGCCTTCTTTTTCTAGCTCTTCCCCTCTCCCTAGGAAATTGTTCTCGCTGGTGTTTGCTTCATCGTCTAGCATCCTTTGATGGTCTCTACCATTAATTAATGATGCAATGATCTAAGCAGCATTGTTCTATCACAGTGAGGATGTCCGTGTTTGGAGCCATCTTATGTAAGAATATATGCACAATGATAACTGAGCAATTGCCTCTGTTTACAATTTAGTAAATCCCTGCTGAAGTCGTAAAAGAGGGAGCTTGTTCGGACATTTTGTTAGAACCAGTGCAGAGCCGTATTGGACATTAACCTTTTCACACAAAGTGCTAGGCTTTAAGATTTCAAGGAAGCGGACATAGTTTATTGAATTTAACCAAATGCAGAAACGGGAAGGCAGTTAAGTGTTCTCATTAGTTCAGATTTAAGACTCGATCAAAGTGTAACGATAATTTCTGCCACATGAGGAAGCCAAATAATGTTGAGTGGGTTGAATTCCCTGTTCAAAATTAAATTTAATTGTGGCTTAGTTTGTAACGATACTTGTTTTCAATTTAGAAAATGTGAGTTTAAAAAATATGCTCTGTGTCCATCTGATGTGGTGATTTTTGTTTTGTTTTTTGTTTCCTCTCCCCAAAAGTGAGTATGTGAGTGAGATCAATAGTGTTGCTAACGTGCACCAAATGTCTTTTTTTTTCCCTTTTTAAATTTGCACTGCTCAGCGTATGTAACACATTTTTTCCATGAAATAAAATATCAACATTTATCAGAAGATATGTCATTTTATAAACGGTTTTCTGGAACACAGGGTTCCAGGCAGTTTGGCTATAGATTTCTCATCTCCTCTGTGCTGCAGAATACATAGTACACAAACTGGTGATGCAGTGACACATCCAACCTTCCTCTGCTGAGATTGATTGCCCCAGCTAGATATGAACCTTTGCATTTGTATTACAAAAATAAACTTGTGGATTTTTCTATATTTCCTCTTTTCAAATTCATCCCAGTCATCTCAAGCTTTCATAGATTTCCAAAGCTAACAATTTCAAAGAAATACTCTTCTTCATACAAACTGAAAAGGGGAAACATGTCCAAAAGCAAACCCTGTATCTTTTGAAATGGACAAATGGTTAAACCCAGAAACTGCAGAAATAAATAGTTTATACTTCACACTCTTTGTAAGGCAGTTGCTGACATTTGCACTGCCCATAGCCATTGATGATCACAAGTGCACCTTCCTCGTGACCGGTCTCATATTCGTTATAGGGCACCTGTGTGGCCAGGTCTGCCATTGGCTGTCTCTGCTGGGTCCTCATCTGTCGCCGGTTCTGAATGGCCGAACAATGGCGGATCCGCCTCAGAGTGGGAGGGCAGCATTTTCGTGATATGTACACGACAAAAATTATGAGAAAGAAGGAAAACAACAGAGCCATGGTGCCAATGATGACCCTCTGGGTCAGCACTGTGTTGTCAATCGCAGAGTAGTCTTCTGTAACGTCTGCCCCCTCCACCGTCATGGTAGTAGCGAGGGCAGTGCGTGGGGGTTGGGTGGTTGTGGTAGTAGTGGTGACAATCGTAAAGCTCCCAAAATCCTCTGCATAGAAGTCTTGTGTATGGGTCTGCATATTTCCGAACAGGGAGCTTGTGATCTCGGGGAGCATGGCCTCCGTGCTGGTACTGGTCAGTACGACCGGGGCCGATAAATTTTGGCAAAGTTGGAATCCGTAAACAGCATCCAGTATTTCCTCGCCCTGTGCGTACTCAGGACTGTGGCAGAGGATAGAATGCTCCCATCGACCCTTAAAAGTGCTCAGCCAAGTGGCCAAATTGCAGATCCGTTTGGTACATTCCCATAGGTTGCTCGACAGCCCAATCGCATTTAGGGACTTCCACATATCCATGGTTTGGGTGTCGAGGCTGGTCAGTTTGTTGTTATCCATCAGCAGGATCTTGAGGTTGGGCAAAGTCTCAAACACATCGGGTGTGAGTACACGTATCTCATTCCCAGTGAGATCCAGTTTCTCCAGAGTTGTCCATTTCCATTCCATGGAGCATGTTAAATTGTTGATCTTGTTCCACTGAAGATAAAGGAACTGGAGGGCTACCAGACGAGGGAAGTGTGCCAAGTTAATCTTGGTCAAGTGATTGTGTTCCAAATGGAGCTCCCGCAGCTTAATTAACCCGGCAAAGCCATTCCGGGCCAGGCTACGGAGCCGGTTGTTGCTCAGGCCAAGGTATTCCAGGCTCCGGCAGTCCCAGAAGGCCCGCACGGGCGTCGTGCGCAGCGAGTTTGACCGCAGGTGTAAGATCTGGAGCTTCCGGAGCCCGTGAAATAGCTCAGGCTCCAGAGCTGTCATCTGGTTGAAGGAAAGATCCAAGATCTGCAGGTTGATGAGGTGGATGAAGGTTGTGTTTGGCAGCTTGGTGATGCGGTTTGAGCTCAGGTTAAGGTCCTTAAGCTTGTACAGCCCCTGGAAAGCATCCTCATGCACTGTGGTTATTTGGTTGTGGTCCAGGTGAAGCCAAGTGAGCTGGGTGAAGCCAAAGAACTGGTCTGAGCTGAGCTCGCTGATGCTGTTGTGTCTGAGCGAAAGTCCAAGGGCCCCTTTATCCACACCGTCTGGGGGCGCCAGGAGCCCCTGCGTGTCGCAGTAAAACTGCAGGTCTTCACATCGGCATTTCTGGGGGCAGGTTGTGCATGACACAGGAGGGAGGCACAGTAGCATGCTGATCACACAAAGTGCCGCTGGTGCTTGTCCCACCAATGGCCACCTTGAATGGAAACCTGGGTGGGTTTAAAGATAAGAAAATAATCCGGGGGTAGGGAAATCTAATCTCTGCAGTACACAAACACTTTTTTTTATCTCATAATCATGCGCACTCTGTCTAAATCAATCTGCTTGTTGATCCAATAATTTTAACAATGTTTAAGGGGAATGTTCAATGACTTGCACTGATAGTTATGTTTACTTAAGTCATTTTAATGCATAAATTATTCATCCATATGTTTCAACTGCAGAATTACCATTTTATTTGTTTTTTTAATATTTTATTTTTTTCCTAGGATGCAGTTTATAGGTATTTTTTTCCCCATCTCAGTTTGCCTGAATTTTTTTTGTCATTAAGTAGCTTCTAAGGCATCTTTTTTTCCTTTTCCTGCTACAAATTACAGCTTGTTACATATTACAAGTCTACGAAGTAAAAAAAGGAAAGCGGCTTTTTATATATATAGATGTTTCTAGAGACCCTGCCAGCCACTGTCCCCCCTCCTATTCACTACATTGCCTATTCAGGTCCAGACTCTGTGAATAAAAGGGCTAACTTACCCATTCTTTTGTGTACATCGGAGGCTGCATTCAACGGTCTTTTTCCGCAGACTTTTGGAGCAGCCAGATGGAAGAGAAATCCAAAGGGAAAAAAACCTTTTGGGTAAATACAAAAGGAATCAAGCTCTTAAGAAATAAAGAAGTGCTGAGCCCCCCCAGTTGAACCAAATTCAGAAATTCCATGTCCTGGGATGCTGTTTTTTCTCTTTTTTTTCCGGCCGGTCCTTTTTTTAGCCCTGCTATTCAATTCCCAGATTATTATTTGCCTTCCAAGAATCCTTAAATTCGAAGTTGGTGATTTGCATCCAAAGCAGCACTGCTAAGCAGATCCCGCCGTCCCTTAGCTGCCTCTTTCCTTTTCCACCGCAATGATGTCAGCTCAATTGGTTAATTGAAGATCACGCATTCCTCTTTCATTGCTCGAGGTCCTTCATCCCTAACTTGTTGATGGCAGGCAGAGGCTGCACTTGCGACGCCGGTTCCGTGTGGCTCTGCTGTGTTGTGTGGAGTTCTCGGCACCGAGGAAGGGGAGATGCAGTGAGGGGAAAAGCAGAGGAGAGGAGCTGAGATGTTATTCTGTGCTTTTGTTGCAGCCACTCACTGCTACAGAGTGGTGGCAGGCTGGCGTCGATCATCAGTGCAGTTTCTCCCTCTCCCACTCTCTCTCTCTCTCTCACTCTCATGCGCGCTTTGGTTCGCTCCCTGGCTCGCTCACTTTCTGCCTTGCACACTTGCACAGTGCTTTGCCGTTTGATTCAACGCACCCTCCCCCTCCCTTACTTTTTTTCCTCTGGTTCGTCAGTCAGAATATTGATAACTGCAACGTGTTGCGGCAGTTCACAGCTGAAATGAACAATTACATTACATCTCCTCGTCTGCTTCCTGTCTTGTCATATTTTGTGTGTCTGTGTACGTGTATGTTTATGTATATCCTCATGCATTAGAATATAATGTGTATGTGTTTTTTGATGAAGCTGGCTGATTTACTACTTTGCTGTAGTAAAATAAAACACATTTGGTGGTTTTTGGTTTTGTTTGTTTTGTGTTTTTACTTTAAGTATTTATTAATTAATTTAAAATATAATTAAGTTGGCACAGGAAGTTGATGCTTATTTTAATTTGCGATGACTTGCAGTCAGATTGTTCCTTCCCTTCTCTCTCCCTTTCGCGCGTTCAGGTTTTCAACACGAAATGCGTCACAAGAAAACCGACGTCACGGAGACCTTTTATTATACTCCTGTCGATCTGCAGTGGTGGGGACAGAGTCTGAATTTTGGACTTAATAGAGTATCCACACTGCACAGCCCGACAAGAGATTTCACTAAACATAAGACGTGCACAACGTAGCTGCTGTCTGCATTTTCTCTGCTCCTCTGTCTTTTGGTTAATTTTTCTTCATGTGGGTTTGCGGAATGTAATGGTAATGGAAATGAAACGGTTCATTTTTTTCCACGCGGAACAAATACAAACTGAAAAACCTGTGAAATCCAAGTTGAAAGGTTCTGAGAATGTTCAACATCTGTATTTATTTTATTGTTTTACAATTGTTTTGTTTTCTTTAAGAATTCTGCAAGCACTTATTTTTCATTGATACTAAGCAGATGTATTTTTTTGTTCAGATCAAAATGTTATGACAATTGTAAACTTAAACTGTGAACCTTTTAAAGCAGGTTCTTTTTTTAATAAAATAATAATAATAATAATAATTTGTTACATTTATATAGAGCTTTTCTAGACACTCAAAGCGCTTTACATAGTAAGGGGGCTATCTCCTCATCCACCACCAATGTGCAGCATCCACCTGGATGATGCGACGGCAGCCATAGTGCGCCAGAACGCCCACCACACACCAGCTTATTGGTGGAGAGGAGACAGAGTAATGAAGCCAATCAGTTTTATGGGGATGATTAGGAGGCCATGATGGTCAGAGGCCAATGGGCGAATTTGGCCAGGATGCCGGGGTTACACCCCTACTCTTTTTCGAAGGACATCCTGGGATTTTTAATGACCACAGAAAGTCAGGACCTCGGTTTAATGTCTCATCCGAAGGACGGTGCTTTTTCCAGTATAGTGTCCCCTTCACTATACTGGGGCATTAGGACCCACACAGACTGCAGGGTGAGCACCCCCTGCTGGTCTCACTAACACCTCTTCCAGCAGCAACCTAGTTTTTCCCAGGAGGTCTCCCATCCAGGTACTGACCAGGCTCAACCCTGCTTAGCTTCAGTGGGCAACCGGTCTTGGGCTGCAGGGTGATATGGCTGCCGGCAAAAAAAAAAAAAATACATTTTATACATTTAAAGAATCCTGCAAGCACTTTAATTTCCCCCCTTGACTCGTACTGCACAAAAAGTGGTTCAATAATGCCGAATGTTACAGTGACTGATTATTGCAAATGCAGATCCAGAAATGCTAAGGTTTGCATAAGGTGGTGTGCTCTTAATGACAGCTTTCCTAAAATATATCCTATTCCTAAAATAAGAAATATCCCAATATATCGGCTTGCTTACAGTATCGCAATGTATCACAATATATCGTATCGCAACCTAGGGTTGGGTACCGTTCACATTTGAACCTGTATGGTATCGGTACCTGTAATTCGTTACCGGTACCCAACGGTACCTTTTTTTGGTACTTTACTCTGTGTAACAACAAAAACATTTATTTCAGTGAAAAAATAAGTCCAAAACTCTCAATTTCAACATTTTGAACAAGGGCCCTACAAATCTTTTTTTTTTTGTTTTATTTTTTTCTGATAATCAAATGAAGGCATGAAACAATTTATTTTTATCAAATGAAACCCTTTTATGTTTTGGAAAACAAAAAGTGGTTTGCTGTTAAAATTAATACAGGTGCATCTCAATAAATTAGAATGTCGTAGAAAAGTTCATTTATTTCAGTAATTCAACTCTAATTGTGAAACTCGTGTATTAAATAAATTCAATGCACACAGACTGAAGTAGTTTAAGTCTTTGGTTCTTTTAATTGTGATGATTTTGGTTCACATTTAACAAAAACCCACCAATTCACTCTAAAAAAATAGAATACTTCATAAGACCAATACTTAGTGAATTGTTGGCCTTCACTGTACTGTATATGTACTCAATACTTGGTAGGGGCTCCTTTTGCTTTAATTACTGAACCAACACCAGCCATTCAATTTGGGCTATGTGAGGAAATACAAAACTTGCTCTCATCTGAAAGAGACTTTGTGGTCCACTGCAGGTGAGGACAACTGGCCAAATTCCTTGACACGTCTGTGTGTGGGTAAAGCCCAGGTTTGCTTTGACCGTGGCCTTCCAGCTCATCTGTACTTGTTTCTCATTGTTGGCCTCTTGAGGCTTCAAATTACATAGATGTGGTTCTCTAAGCTCCTGGTCTGGTGAGTTTGCTGGTTCACTTGGGCGTATAATTCCATGGTTAGTTGTTGCAGCGCTGCTGAATCGTGTGTTGGCGAACTTCTGTAATGTGCTTCAACAGATTGAGGATCCATTTGCATAGAACAGACAGGGTCATCACCAGCAAACACAACATTAAGGCAAGACAACTCGGAATCCAGGGACGGGCATGAAATCAGGGCAGGCAGCAAGCAACCACGATGAGAGAAAACAATCCAAGATAATACACGGGTAGACAAGGCATGGAAAGAAACGCTCAGAACTGCACACCGGGCAATAGAAGACTTCGCAATGAGAGCGGCTGAGAGATGTATAAATGTCCACCAAAGGTCCTATGCTGGAAAAATGAATGCTGTTCAATTTGCTGGTGAGCTGTTCAATACTCATGAGAGAGTTCCCTCTGGTGGCGAGCGGGAAGCACTGTGGAAGTCTCGTTTGTGACAGTTGTGGTTCTTGATGCCTTGCCTCAGTCATTCCTTGTGAAGTTCACCAAATTCTTGAACGATTTTGCTTGACAATTCATAAGGCTGTGGTTCTCTCAGTCGGTTGTGTTGGTTAACATTCTTAAAGCTTGAACAGCCACAATGAATGTTTGTGGCTTAAACAATGATTGTCTTCTGGATGTCAGAAAGAATGTGAACCAAACTGAGAGACCATTCAGGAAACCTTTGCAGGTGTTTTGAGTTGATTAGCTGATTGGCATGTCACATATTCTAATTTGTTGAGATTGATGGGTGAATTTGTGGATTTTTGTTGAATGTGAGCCAAAATCATCACAATTAAAAGAACCAAAGACTTAAACTACTTCAGTCTGTGCATTGAATTGTTTTACACGATTCAATTTGAGTTGAATTACTGAAAGAACTTTTCCACAAATTCTAATTTATTGAGATATCTGTACATGGTAGAAAAATTGTGAAATTCCTTTAAAAAGTTTTTATTATTGATTTTATTTGTTTATTTAATATCTTTAATAGTATGTATATTGTAATATATGCTGTTTTTATTTTACATATCTCATTAGTTATTTTTTAGTCTGTGAGTTCACTCACAGGCTTATAACTCAAGACATAGCAGAACATGCAGGATTCATTTTTAAATAGTCTTTTTGCGTTTTAATATCACATACACTTTCATATGATTCGAATTAATCCAGACCTTTTTTCAACCACAAATTGATGAATTGCGTGGAATTCATGCATCCATAAATAAACAAAACTAAATACATGTAAAATACATCCATATATAATTGTATAAACATTAATGGTAGTACTAATCAGATGTGTTCACTCTTTTCTTAGTTTGTGGCATTTATAAATATGACTGCTACCAAAGAGGAAGCAGCCCTTCACCATGTAACACATGGAACTCTCTGCTGTATTTGACTGCACAGCATCTCTTAGGACGTGTATTTGTCAAGGATCTCAATTGATTGATCTACATTCGTTACAGATTCGCTCTTTGTAACCAGTCTTTTTATGTCGTCCTCTTTCGCCCTGGTGCTCAGTCTTTACTTTCAGAAAGTTAATTCCTTGAGACCAGATTCAGCCAGACTGTTATGTTTGATAACTTTGGAGACGACTTTGGTCTTTAGTTTGTTCTTTTTTTTATGTCTCCTTCTCTTCATTTATAATTTATTTTGATTCTTCCAGGTTTTTCAGGGTTGTGATATTGAGTGCTTTGTTAGTCAGATCTGACACATTACGTGACACTTTCTATATCCAGAATCTCACGGTATGAGTTGTATTTAGGACCTCATGTCAAGTTAAAAGTTAATATTTTTTACAATTGTCAGAGTGCCATCTTCTATTTTTGAATAAAACGGTCGGTATCAAATTGTAACCTTGACTCTAAACCAGCTCATTTATACAAATGTTTGGTCAAACTTTATTTTAAGGTTTAAGTAAATGTTAACTACAACTTCAACTACAACTAACCTAATTAGTGAGTTAGTTTTTAACGTTAGGTGTAGGAAGATTAGGGATGTAAAATATGGTCATGCAGAATATATGCTTTATAAGTACTAATAAATAGCCAATATGCATGCTAATAAGCAACTAGATAAATGACAATTGGTCCCTATACTAAAGTCTTACCAAATCTTTCTTTATTCAGATATGCCTGTCTAGTTAATTTAGTGTATAGTGTTGCAAATTTTTCCCCTTCGGTGTACACAGTGACTCTAGATTGTGCTAAAATTGCTTTCGTGCCATTGTACCTACTGTGCTTAATTTGAACATCTGTGTTTCTTTTTTTGGGGTGGTCACTTTTTAAAATGACCTCGGCCATTTTGTGTTCATATGATTTATTTGTTTGTCATTTTTCTCTATAGGTCATAACTTTTTTTACAGATACTTTTCTTTCTTGTGTGTAATCTGCCCTCAAGGGAAGTCTTTGCTGAAGAGGACTGTTTTAAAATCTTTTTATTTTTTCCCCTTCACCAATCTGTGGGGAGATTTGTTCATGCTGCAAGCACAGCTCTACCTGACCATCATTAACTATGTGTGTGAAAACACCTCGTAAACTAGTGTGAGGAATCAAATGGCTGCCCAATTAAGTTGAGCTGCTTGGAGCAAAATCAATATTGAGTGATCCAAGTCATGTGGCCCTCCGGGGGAACATGCAAACTTATGGGTAATATCCGTCAAATTGTCTTACTTGCACTCTGGATGAATGTACCGTTTGCGCTAATCTAGGTAATTTTTGTTCAACTCAATGAGCAACCCATCTGTAAATCAGTGATTTACAGTCCCTCACCATTATTACACTCGAGAGTCTATGTTGTTCGGAAGTTCTTTTATCCAACTGGCTCAAAATCAGTAGGGGATTAAGGCCGATGGCATTCGCTTGCCTCCTATCGTGTACCACCCAATGGGGTGAGAATGTAGGGGGGGGGGTCAAACTGCCAGTGCCACTGCCGTATTTCATTGACTGTCACGCTTTTGCTGCTTGTGCCCCTGTGACGGCCTTCCCCCAGGCTTTTCCCTGTGCTGGAGATTTACCTACCCACTGCACATTAGGGCTGTCAAATTGGCTGAAAAACTAAAATCGAATTTTATACTAAAATATTATTTAAAAGGCATAAATTCAGTTTGGAAAAAAAAGCTTTTGGCTTCTCTCCTGAGGCTACAAGAGGACGCATCGTGCTAAATATTACCAAATGCACGTTTCCAAGTAGGGCTGGGCAATATTAGCAAAAATTAATGTCTCTGTATTTTTTGGCTGATTTGCGGTATACGGTACATATGTATTTTGTATTTGGATTAAACAAATAAATAAAGTGAATGTAACCATGTAAGGATATATATAATGTGCAAAAATGGTTAAAATCATATTTCATTCTAACATTGAAACATTGCGATCTAAAAACATTGCACTCCATTTCTCTTCATTGCGCTCTGTCTGTTTGGCGCGCATACGCGCGGCGGCGCGCATTCAGAACCAAGTCTGTGGGAGTTTAGCGGAGAATCACAGAAGCTCGTGCACGTCTGACAGCAAAATGGAAATATTTCCATGGCTTTCTAACATTTACAGATGGAGAATATACCTGTGAAATGTAAGTAATGCATTTAGGAAAAGAGCACATAGCTCAAAAAGCACGTCTCTGTCAGGGCACATGCAGCCTTTCCATCAGAGCCGCTTTAAACTCAAAGATTCATCGCAAGGTCCATGTTTACGCTGTTAATATGCACGTTCGCTAGCAAGCTAATTTCTTAATCTAGTAATTACATGTTTTTTTAAAAGTTGAACTTACATGGCTTTGGGCTCTTGTGTGAGACGCGAGTGCAACGATGATAGATGCCCCTCTAGAAAATGCAATAAATATGCATTGTGTGTGAACGGCTTGGTTTCAGTTTTGAGGTAAACAACATCTTCTCCACATTGATGTTCTCTTTTTCCGCAATATTGTGAATGTGCAGGCAAAATAAAGCATTAAAATGCAACGACACCTTTTCATCGCATTTTGTGTGGCAGGCTGCCTGACGGACATCTAAAATTCGAATGCAGCATTTTGCATTCGAATGTGGATTTTTTTTATTTTTTTTTTATTCTACAAATATTCAAAAAATAAAAAAATGGACAGGCCTACTGCACATGAGCAATTTGTCTGGGGCATGTGAGAGAGATCTGCTTTCCCAACATTAGCCAACCTGACTTGAAGCGCTGGACAAGTGGATGCTTTGTAAAGTGTGGAAATTGCTCATACTTATCTCAGACAATCATTGTGTTGGCTAACATGTGAACTCTGCTTGACCAGGCATAACTTCTCCTGGCTACCTTCCTCTGAACTTTGTTTTGTTAAAAGCTGTCTGACCCATCACATAATGGGTTTTATTTGAAGATCTAAATGCCTTGCTTACTTTTTAATCCTTGAAGGTTAGAAAGAGAAGAATCGGACACCAGTTCAAAAGAATCGGTCACATTTTAACTAATCTTTACATGTGCCTTTGCCCTACATCCTTGTTTTTTTTTGTACTTGCACTGCAGGAGAGCTATTTGTGTCATGAATTATTTCACAGACTGCTTAAGCCTAGCTCAAGAAAGTGACAGACAAAAACTCTGGATTTTTTAGCTGAAAAATGTATCTGTGAAAGAATGTGGGTGGGTGCCTCCTGACACTACCACAAGTCACGTTAGTCATACGAAACAATTATCGCCAAAGGGGGTAAAAGAACCTAAACCCCTACAAAGTTTTCAAGAATGAAATGAAATGTTTGCCACAGGGGGTTATAACCATCCGAGTGACTCATGCTGTTATACGTTTTTCTTCCTCTGTAGAAAATGCATCTTATCCATCATATCTTACAAGCTTGTCTTGTCCTTTCAGTCCTCAGCTTTAACTCTCACCTGTCGTGTTTCTTTTTCCCAGCGAGCCTGACTAGAACATGTTTAAATGAGACTAAGTATATTTTCCCCTGTTTGTTTTTATCACAGGCTGGACATAAAGAGAAGAGCGATGCCCTGAACATGGCCATCGACAGGATGACTAAGAAGACCCGTGACCTGCGTAGACAGGTCTGTTCACTTTGAAGCAGTGCACAGAATCACATTTATTTTGATTATAGGCATCAACAACAATACTTTACGTCCTTCTCTTTAATAATATATCATGACTGTCTCTCTTTAGATGCATGTTGTTTATATTGCATTTTCTAAATGAATATACCAAACCCAGGTGCTCTGAGTTATCAAACACTAGCTAAGGGTTTGTGTTTGCGTATTTATAATTTCAGCTGCGGAAGGCTGTGATGGACCACGTGTCGGATTCTTTTCTGGAGACCAATGTTCCACTGCTGGTATTGATTGAGGCTGCCAAGAATGGTAATGAAAAGGAGGTGAAGGAATATGCCCAAGTTTTCCGTGAAGCACGCCAACAAACTGATTGAGGTAGGCACCTGTTTTCTGCTCCATAATGTGCCAATTACTGTCCCTTGTCTGTTGCAGATTTTAAATTCTGGAATTGTTTCAAAACAAATGATGGAGCATTATTTGTACTCCTCCAGACTAGCCATTCTTTTGTTTAACATGGCATCTCGAAGAGAGCACACATGATTGGTGATTGTAGGTTTGTTGTATTTGATTAAGACATTTTTTCAAATCTTTTCATTAAATCAGATAAGCTCTTAAGTGGCTTTATAGTAGATGTCTGTGTTGAAATGCACAGACCTATTCTGATCCAAAATCGATTTTGTGCACTGTTTCTGACTTTTGTAGTATTTGTCACAAACATGAAACGAAATGTGAGATGTTTTGCCAGACTATATTAAATGAAGAGAGGAGTCCGGATAGACAGCCTAACCGATTATGGTGGTAGACCACTGAGTTTATTTTTATTTATTTTTTAACTCTCATATTTTAGGATGACGTGCTTGAAAGGGGATGATTTAAGAGTCTCTGCTTCTCCGAGAGAGTTTTAGTATGCTGACTGCATGCTTGAACGTGCTGCAGAGAAGCTGCATCTCTAAATTCATCCCCATCAAAGCATCACTTTTGTCGCCACCTTCAACAGATTTCAAGACAATTACTGTCAGACTTCAAATCACTTGCTATGAGCAATGTTTCCATTATTATGCATAACCTGTAGATACTGTGAGAGCTATGATAGATCTGTGCAATTAAAGTTTTTAAATATTTAGCCTTATTTGTTAGATCATTATATATATTTTTTAGGATGTCTGTAAGTTCCCCTATTGATGAGCCACACCCTTCAACATGAGCCTGAAACATTATAATTATACTAGATGAGTTTCTGGTTTGGGAGTAAAATATAGCTTTACAAATCACTAATTAAAGTTGCCTTATGCCACCCACAAAACAGAAAAAAATGGAAGCTGTCACTTCCGCAAGTAATTAGTACAGTACACACTTGAAGTGGAGAAACTTTCCATTCTGATTCCAACATGCAAGCTGATGTGAAAACGGAATACCTTTTAATCGATTGTCAGCACCATCACTATTTATGTGGGAATGCATCTGAAGTCTCTGTGTCATGACTGCTTGATCCAAGCGAGCGTGTCACAGCCCTTTTATCTTTTATGCTCCATATTTCTTTGTGGAGTGTCAGACAGGAGTCAAACTTACACTTTATAGTGCGTGATAAATGCAGTAAGGCTGCTGGGTTTACAATGCCAGGGAACCACTGCATTTGTATGGGCAGTCACAACTGTGAATCACATTTTAAGCTCAGCCAAAGAGTGAAACTCCACCGAGCCCATGGTTAAGTGTTGCATCGGTGGGGAAATGTGAAACAGCTGGATATCCGGTGTCTTATTGATGGACTTCACAAGAAATCTGCATTGTCGTGTCTCTTTGTCAGCGCCCGCATTCATGACCGATAAATAGGCTGCGTCTCTTGTGGCGTTTTATTTTCCAGATAGATGTTTTTCATGCCGAATCTCTTGGGGCTTTATATCTCATGCTCGCATTGGCAAGGCCAGTGACAAGCTGACAGAAATGTTAGCTATCCTCATTAGCTTTTTAAATCTGTTCATTTTAGTCCCTGTGGTAACACGTCATCCACCGACATTTCAGACTGACCTCTCCCCACAGGGGGCAGGCCCGGCCCTCGTGTGACACGCTGCGTACAGGGGAAGACTGGTGAAGGAAATCAAAGTGAAGGGAAAAGGAGGGGTAATGAGTAAAAGCCTCAGTCTCACTGGGGGCTAAAGATAGTCAAAGCACAACACGTCTCCAAAAAGTCACATCCGTCTCCCTCTCTGCCTCTCACACATGTTTTTCATTGCCTTGATTTGACACCAGCCAGTGGTCGCTCCATATGGATTCCAACCTTAATCCAAACATGGATTACATGAACAAAGCGTGGGCTCATTTTGATGATTGCATCTGAGTGGCGTTTTCAAACGATTGTGGTTTGTGTACTTCACTCACTTGTGCAGAGTTAAGGTCTATTTTTTTCTTTGAATGGTAAATGCAAGTTGCCATCTATTAATATTTTATAAAATAGTTTGGATGTGTTGTGAAAGTATTTTGCACATCTGAGACTGCACAGGTAGGAACATTATTGAAACCATAAACGGCTATAATTTGACATTTATAGACATTTTATTTTAACAACATTAATGACAATAGTGATTTTTATTGATTTTTTTTAACATTGTTTTTTAAGGCAGCAAAGTCAATAAAAAGACAAGACCGACTTTGTGCCTAAAAACACAGATACTGGTAAAACGACTGAAACTTTCTTATTTTTTTAGTATAAAGAAAATTCTTAATGCACTAAGCCTGTATTCCAGCTTATGCGTGACCTTGTGTTGTCTGCTTTGTATGGTGGTAGGGAAGGTGGAGGGATTTTGAATATGTAGGTTATTAGGTGAAAAAACTGCATTGTCTGAAATAGCTGGAGCATCTCACTCTTGGTTGGTATCCAATCTGTTGGCAAGAAAATGTATTTATGTGCATTAGGGATTTTTCCAGCATTCATGTACTTGCCTTCTGTTACAAAACGAACACGGAGGGTTAAAACGATGTGCCATATGAGAATTCCTCTGTTTGCCGATGGCTTTCATCACTAAGGACGGTCTAATATATTTTTGACAGGCAGTAAAACATAGCAGCAAGAGATGGTTGCAGAAGGGAAATTATTTTAATCTCTCTTATCTCTGTGATTGGATTGGCTCTTGTCCTTCAGTATGGGTAAATAATGACCCTGAACATTTATTATGCTGGGCATAAAAAAATGAAAGTAAGAAATGACACAGTGCGAGTATGCATGTAAAGTGTTTTTTCAGTTCTTAAAGATGTCATGGCATAGCCTCAAGTTTCCCACTGATTTTATGAAATGTTTTTATAAAGCCATCCCAATAATTTATTATATATTTACAATAGAACTTTCTACAGATGATAAACTTTAACACACACACACACACACACACACTAGGGCTGTCAAAAAATATAGAATTTCAAATATTCGTCAAATTTAAAATGAAAATCCACATTCAAATTTTAGGTGTCCGTCAGGTAGCCTTATACATGATACTTTTTGTTTCTAATTGCTTAAGCTAAGTAATTGATTATATATGGTTTATAATTTTTTTTTAAACATTGTGCACTTTTTTCAAAGGTAGTCGTGTCATTTTTGTTGCTCTGAAGATACGTGCATTAGTAATATTTTGCTCAGTGAGCCCTCTTGTGTCTCAGGAGAGAAGCCAAAAGCTTTTTTCCCCTTAACAGAAATTGTGCCTTTTAAATTCTAATATAATTTGTACATTAATAATATTTTAGAACAAAATTCGAATTTAGTTTTTCAGCCAATTTGACAGCCCTAAAACAAACACAAACACATGCACATACTGTAATTCTAAAGTTTGTGATCAGGATTGAACTGCTTCCAACACTGATAATAAATCCGCATATAAGATTTATTTCTGAACGATCATGCGATTCAGCTATATTTTAAAGCATGTAAAAATAGAAAACCATTATTTTAAATTGTAATACTATTTCAGTTATTTTTTTCCTGCTTTTTTGATCAAATAAATGCAGCCTTGCATGAAAAACTTCTTTAAAAAACTATATTACTAATCTCAGATTTTTGCATGGCAGAGTGTGTCTCTCTGTTACAATTTGAGATAATATTTAAATGATAACCTGCTTTTACAAACGTGGCCTACTTTCCATAAACAAGTGAGATGTATAGTGTAATGTTTTTGTTTTTTCTTGCTTTGTTTAGAGTTTAAATATGGATGTAGTTATTGCTGTAGGGAGGACATTTAATTAGCTGTACAATGAAGCATCCATGGCTACAACAGGGATGGAACTGTAGCCAACTCTTTCCTCCCCTCTCTCTCTTTTTACTCCTGAAGAAGGCATGAATTAGACACCCTCCAAGAGCTGTAAAAAGTGCCAGCTACATACTCTCTCTCTCTCTCTCTCTCTCTCTGATCGCAATAGTGTTCATTCAAATATTTTCTTTTGTAGAGGCTTTTGCATTGCAGTCAGCACTGTTTGAGACCCTCCTGGCAACCTACATATATCCCAAGAGTACTCAACTGTTACCTATTTGTTAATTTCCATTTTTCCCCCATTTTGAAAGCCACTTATATTGACTTTGAACTTCTAAGCTTGCAGGAAGAGCAGGAGCTTGGCTGTGAGTGTCAGTTCTTGGTCGCAGAAACACAGTGGCGGTTCGGTTTTTATACCATGAAATGCATCATTCCTGAAGCAGGATAAAAATAGAACAAACTTAGTGTTATTGCCTCGAGGCCTTGTTCTCAAAGGTTCCTGGCTGCTCAAGGAACACTGAGATTGTGCAGGGACCAAACTACACGTGCGACAGAAAGTGAGAGAGAGAGAGAGACAGGAAGCATGAAATGAGAGAGAAGACCAAAATGAGTGTTGCAGTTTAATAAATTTCAGATTTTCTTAATTTACTCCATACTCTGTTTTCGCTTCACACACATCTTATATTTTGTTTTAAATGCAAAATTAATGCAATATTGAGCTGTTTAAGGGGCAGTTCATACTGAATGTGTTTTTGCATTTAGAAAAGCTAAATGTACAGAGTACAATGAAACCGAACAAAACAGCTTTTTAAAACGCTGTTCATACCATTTAAACTTTGATCATGCAAATATCATAGACGCAATGAGTTAAACAACATATAGCAGTAGGAAGAAAAGATAGGCATGTTCCATGCGGTGTCACATAATGTATTCAGGTACTGAACTCTTAACGTGAGTCATGCAAACAGCTATATATATTCTGTATATAAAGGCTTTTATTTTTCTTCATGAACCTTAAAAATGGCTGGTGCCGTGATTTATTTTTTTCCTCTGAATCTAGCTCACATTTCCAGTTTATCTGTGTGGGAAGATCTACCGACCAATGTGATAAGACTCATAATTTACCTCAAGAGGAAATGAGAATCAGCTCACAATGAACGTTTGTTCCTCAACCTGAAACTGCTTGACATTTAGCTGCAAATGAGCCATGCAGAAGTTTTCAACGAAGTTGTTTGTTTGTCAGTTCCTCATTTTGAGCTTTAGCAACAGAGTCCATCCACTCTACTGCATACTGTATGTGCTAGGCAGCTTGTATAAGAACAAACTCACCCTTTGGTTGACCCAGCGGTGCCACAGAAGGGTGAAATACCAGCTGCACTGATGGGATGTTACTGCAAGAAAGAACAGCCTCAGGAAGAGGATGGGTACTTGAATGGAAATGACTCTGAAATTATGCAGAGCGGCAAGATATTGATTGACATTTTGATTGCTGCAGGTCAAACTAGTTAGTGTTAGACTTGCTGAAATCAGAGATGCAATTAAAATGCATTTGTAGTAACTAGTCTATTTACTGTAGGAAATGCATTGGGCAAATAAAAGTGCATAATAAATTGTTGTAGTTGTAATGGATAATTGAATATTTTAAGCAAACATTTTTACAGAATTTTAATGTAATTCTTTATTGCATTTTTATCCATTTATTTAGCTGGTCCAGTAGTAATTATTACAAAACTTGTATAGAATGCCATCATGAGCCTATTACAAGGGAGAAAGAATACCCCGGGCAAGTCTGGTGTTAACTGCTTTTCTCTCTGGCACCGTGGTAATGGTCAAGGATCGCTCCCCGCAGGGATCAAATCGGCAGCCTTCCGGTTGCAATCTTCCAGAGTGGCCAATAGATATGCAATCTTGTGGCCCTTAGGACATGCTTCCATAAGAGGTTTTATGTCAAGCGGCTAGTGTTATCATAGTTACTGTATTAACATAGGTGGGCTTGAGATTCTTCCCTGACCACTGGAGACAACCCCCCCCCCCCCCCCAATCCAGGTACTGTGGATTATAAACAGAAGAGATTTAGCCCGTAAACGCTATTGCACATACTGAAGTGCTCCTTGTTCAAAGTGTTGGAATGTATACGTGTTTTTAATTCTTGACTAGTGTGTTTGCTAATGGCACCCTGCTGTTCGAGAGATTCCCAGTATAGTGCTTAAGGGAGAGAGAGCGAGCGGAAGAGCGTCGGCTGTAGTACTCCTGTAGTCAGTGGGGCGTTTTCTGTGACTGTGCTGAGCTCTGTTCACATTTACGCTCACTTGTGTTCTGGATTTCCCATTCCTGGCACAGCCAATTCTCGCACATTACGATAAGGTAGAGTAACTCCAAGCAGTCCCACTAAACAAATGAGTGAAACTCCTTGGGTAACTGTTCATTAAAACGACTCTCGCCTTAAGTGATGAAGCTATTCTGCATTGTGCCATGCTTACTTCGCTGAACGGAGGTGCTTGCACAGCCAAAGCGAGGCAGTGGAACCCTAAAAATCTAATTTTTTGCCTCAAAAAAATGCCTGCTGCAAATAGATGCAAATAATGTCTGTTTGCAGAGAATGCTTGACGAATCGTGAGTAAGGAGGGAGATTTGTGGGTCACAATGTCAATTTACTCTATAACATTATACACATCAGCAACAGGCAGTGGGTTTGCTTGCCTCAGCAGTCTGGATTTCAGCGGCTCGTGGAGTTTCGGAAATTGTCAGGAATATTTGCCTCTCTCACTTTCTTGAGGTAACAGCGGCCTGGCAGAACGGTGATTTAATTCTCTAGGAACCACTCCCTGACGCTGTCAGCCAGCATTCTGTGAATTATATGAAATATATTCCCTATGTGGGGAGGCCAGACCTCAATTTCAGGCTTTGCTTTTGTTTTGACTTAATCCTCTGGGGCGCTTTTTTCCTGCTGTATTATTTTACCATTTTATCAAATAATCAGATCAACAGCTGAGAAGCAGGTGTGTGTTAAATTAAAACTGTTTGTTTGAGGGATGGAAAACCAAAAAAAAAATTGCAGTTCATTTGTCATATGATAAAGCTGAATTTTTTTTTCTGTTGTAGGTAGCTAACCTTGCATGCTCCATCTCAAACAATGAGGAGGGAGTAAAGTTAGTACGGATGGCCGCTTCCCAACTGGAAACACTTTGCCCTCAGGTACGCAGCATTTCGCAGATGCCCCTGCAGTATGTCCACCCCACCGTCACTCCACTGTGGCTTTGTCTGCTTTTTAATCTGAGCTCCAATGACTATTCTTTCATCCTGGGGTTATGAAATTACATATTTTTCCATCAAAATAAACATGGTTTAATCTCAGTCATAATCTGAAACAATTGTAAATGTGTTTTGAAGGGTTGTTGTGGTGGAGGACATGGGCTCAGATAATCAATTCACATATGTGTATAGATGTGATTTTTTTGGTTCTTGTACGTCTTAAAAGCGGATTAATAGGTTGCTTGTGATAATTGCAGGTGATTAATGCAGCCTTGGCCCTGGCTGCCAAGCCTAACAGCAAAGTGGCCCAGGACAACATGGATTTGTTTAAGGACCAGTGGGAGAAACAGGTGCGAGTGCTTACTGACGCAGTGGATGACATCACTTCCATTGACGACTTCCTCTGCGTGTCTGGTAAGCCTACGTTACAAAGTGTAAAGCTGGATCTAGAAAAAAAAGATGCTTCGCAGAATATTCATGCTACTTTTATTTTTTTTTTTTACAAAAAGTACCATGAAATGTGGGGGGGACCAACATTTTAATTATTTACAAAAAAAATTGTATCTGGTAGTTTTCATATTTTTTGCCATTCCACATACACTATGGTTCAAAAGTTTATGGTCAATACGATTTAGATGTTTTTGAAAAGTTTTCGTTCACCAAGGCTGCATTTATTTGGCCAAAAACAGTAATATAGTGAAGTAATTCAACTGTTTTGTATTTTCAAATATGTAACTTATTTTTGTGATGGCGAAGTTTAATTTTTAGCAGGCTTTACTCCAGTTTTCAGTGTCACATGATCCTCCAGAAATCATTCTAACATGCTGATTTGGTCTATTGCATAAATTAAATAGCCAAAAAGTGCTTTTTCTGTTTTGCCTTGCTTTTTAAAGAGGTCAATTACAAGGCAACAATTACAAAATATTTACTTGAAAATTAACTTGTTTTTTTATATATTCTAGCAGACACTATATGGATACTGCAATATGGACACGTGACACATTCAGAAGGGTTAATTTAGTCAACGAAGACTAGGACGAAAAATATTCGTCAATTAACCTTTTTTCTGTGACTAAGACAAGGCATTGACAAGCTAAAATGAATATCTGATGATAAAACTAATACAAAATGTATGCCGTGCCTTCGTTAACAAGATGAGACAGAACTAGAATGTTATTTGAGGACTACTGGACATTCAAAATACATCCTATAGGCTAAATTAACTGTCTTGTCTTTCAAAATGTGTATCTCTGTCAATTGGATTACAGTCGGATGAGGGGCGTTTGCATATCTATTCTGTATGGCAGCCGCAGTGGACGGATAGGCTACCAAAACGCGAACTAGAGATCTGAAACAATGGCCTCCCCTCCTAAAGGGTTAGGGGACTTGTGACCAGATGTCCCGTTCTTCCCAGGAGTCACAATTCGTTGTAGATTAATTTAAAGTTGGTGAAGGCACGATAGGCGGAATCTCTCTGATAGAGGTGTTCTCTCTCGCGCATGCTCCACTTCTTGAGTCTCATACAGCGCGCGATCAGTTCTTAAATACACATACACAGCAGTCCAAATATCTATCGTGTCGAGCATCTCATGTAAATAATCAGTTATGGCTTAAGTGAACGAAAACAGGTGGGTGAAAACTGAATGCGTGTCAGTATTACATGCATGCCTTCCGTCTTAAAGGGACAGTATTCCTAAATGAATACATATCTGTGTCATCAATGTTAACCAACAAAAGATGTTAAATAAATGTATTCTTGTTAAGTAAACCTACTCTATCTGAAAAATGGGTTTAATTTGTATCTCTACCAAAAAATGAAAATGTATTCCATGATCTGTTACCCCGCTTTATTCTGGGACCTCTCAATGTAAAATTAAGCACTGGGCTATTTAAAAATAATTGCTCTTAACAGACCTGTGTGTTTTGCATCACTAGTGCCATGTCCATTCTCTGAATTATTTAAAAATAATTAATTCTCTCTTTAGACCAAATCAATTCAGCATATGAGAAATTTGAATCAAGGATTGAATTTGGAAAAACTGGAATACATTTTCATTTTTTGGTAGAGATTAGGGCTGAAAGATTTTAGAAAATCTAATTGCGAATTTTATTTATTTTTTTTACCAAGATTGCGATTTAATATGCGAATTTTTTTTTTAAAGCTCTACATATTCATTATTAATCAAAGACATGGAATAAATCATTGTATATTATGCAGTGCTGGGCACGTTAGCTCAGTAGTAATTAGTTATATTACTAGTTACTTCTCACAAATACTAACCGAGTTACATCGTTATAAAATAAACTAATTACCAGGGAAAGTAACTGTTACTTTAAAAAAAAAAAGGTGTCAAATAACTTGGATGCCCCAATATTAAATATGTTAAATAAATGAAATGGTCACCAAACAGAATCAATTATTATTATAAAACATTACACTAATCTACACTATTTTAATGTTTCTGTGGGACAATGTGAGACACCTATCAAATTCAATTGATTATTTCAGTCAAACATTATAATATGATATTATGATAATTTAGCGTAAAATTGCCCATAAAAGGTAAAAATCTTTTTAAACTTATGAAAAGATTAATTTCGATCAATGTTGTGAAATGACCACACAGAATGTGAAGAATAACAAAAACGGCAGCTGTCCACGGTAGTCAGATATCAGCACAATAACGCACTTGGCAAAATATTGTCTAATCGTTATCGAAAAAAAATCCCAAAAAATATCGAGATTTTTTTTTCCCAATATCGCACACCCCTACTTCAACCTAATGATAGGCTGCTTGGCTCCTGTCTGTTTGCATCAGACCCATAATAGCTTCATGCAGAAGAGGTGAAAAGCCTTTAGACCTACATCTCTATCAGCAACTGATGACACGGGTCACTTCCGATCATGGGTCGTTTAGTGGCCACATTTAAAGAAGTTCATTAGCTTCTCCGGAGCAGACAAAAGCTCTTGAGTGTCAATTCTCTCTTGTCGAATTGACATTCAATCACGAATGTTAAATACTTACCATCCCCCTGTCAGACGTGGCCTTTAAGAGTCCTTGTTAAGCTGTAGGCTGTCTGACTGCCTTCACCTCCTCAAGGACAGATTACAGTTTACCATGTTGATTTGCATTTCTCAGACACCCATTACTAAACTGAGTGTTTAATCTTTTTTTTTTATCCGCCCTTGTGGTTCCCTTTAATGTTCTTAAGTCAGGGACAATGTAAATACAGTATGAAGGATGAGGATTTCCTGTCTTCATGCTTTGCATTGTGGTTAGCTCTGTACATTCTCCAGTGTTATTTTAAACATGGTCTTCTCTTGTGAATTTCTCTTTCTTTTTGCTTTAGAAAATCACATTCTGGAGGATGTTAACAAGTGTGTCATCGCTCTGCAAGAGAAGGATGTCGATGGCCTGGATCGCACCGCTGGAGCCATTCGAGGTAGAGCTGCCCGTGTGGTCCATGTGGTCACATCTGAGATGGACAACTATGAACCTGGTATCTACACGGAGAAGGTTCTGGAAGCCACCAAGCTTCTCACTAATACAGGTATAAACCAGAACACTAGACCTGAAATTATTTGTTTCGCCCTAAATGTCTGTAGCTACAGCCAGATTTTATGTAAAATAAGCCAAAATCTGTTGTTATTGTAGTAGCAGTCGTGGAAAAGAAATATGTATTAACAACATTTAATAAGAAACAAATAATGCATAACTCATAACCAATGTTCATTTATTATTGTCTAAAGCTGCTTCAAACATAATTCATCCAATCTTAACTTCGTCAGAACTATCCATTTAACATTATTTTTGGCGATTGCATTCGTGTATGTGTGATTAATTTCTATTTAAAATCCATTGTTCTTGTTTAATATCTGAAAATGCTGCACAGGCATCCAAAAATAGCGCTGCTGCCATCTGGGCCAGAATTTCTTTGAGTGGGTTTGTAGGGTGTTGGTACAAGACTGCTGATTTTAAAATAAAAGTAACTTTATCTACTTCCTCGCAAGGTTGTGCAACTTGGCCATGGCCAAAAGTGCTGTCTTAATAGGCAGCTCACTAAGTTTTGAGACACTGCCTGTGATCAGTGTCTGCACTCTAACTTTATTAGAAAGAAAGCATACTATTACTCTTTTCTTATTGTTAAAATGGAGTGTTACTTTCATGTGCAGTTACATAATAGCATCCGGATGCCTTCAGGAACCTTTTTAAGACTAAAATTACAGAGATGGTTTGTTCCTCTGGGACAAAGCGTAAGGTTTTCCCGTTCATTAGCGGACTTTCTCTTGGGGAATACTATGTCACGTTTTGTATACTTTGTTCAGCCTTGCACTAAATCAAATAGCGGGACCATATTGGCATAGAAGAGGATGTTATGTCACTAACGATTCCTTTAATTGCTGTTAAACCTAAAGGCTTACCAAAAACTATTAATGCAGATTCCAACTATTCTCTTTTTTCCAACATACATAGTCTTATTCAAATCTCTTCCTGCTACTGTACTCCCCAGTGCAGTCCTAAATTGTGAATGAGAATGAGTATTAATGTAGATGTGTTCAGCACCTATAGGGAGGGACTATTATTTTATGGCTGGGAGGTGGTGCGTGGCTGGAGGGCCGGCTTCAAGAAGTGGTTGGGCAAACTGCTATAGATCATGCTGAATCAGGTGAATGAGTCATCCGAATTTCGTGAAGGTTTGGTCTCAGATGGCCCAGTCTAAACACGTATCCCTAGTGCTTGTTCAGCCCAAAATTTAGCATGAGATAAGCTAGAGGAAAAACCGTATTCTAGTCATGAATGCTTTTTGCAATCACCATCTCAATCCAGTTACATTTTTGAACAGCTTGTATGTTTGTTTGGTTTACTACTAGGGATGCACCGATATGAAAATTGACCGATACCCGATAATTCTTTATATTTGAAAGCCGATAACCGATATGTTTGCCGATAAATCTATATCCAAATATGTATATACTTTTTGAGATCCTGATAAAAAAAAAAAGGTCTCATCATTAAAAGCCACATCCCAAACACTTCAACAAAAGCAGCCTAGTTTGAGCAGTGTAAGTTTAAAAATATATATTTTACTCTCCCATTACCAAATTTCGCCATAAAGTCTCACAATAAAAAATAAAATGCAAACAAGTCATTGGACATCATTACATGTGTAAAGAATCAAAATGCATGTGCCATGGATGAATAAAACGGAAGAGCCATCTGCATGGACAATAATGAAATTATATTAATTACTAAACCATATTGTTGATGAAAATAATAAGAGAAAATAAAAGTGGTGGTTATTATTAATAATGCTTCGGTGATTTTGAAAAAGTAACAAATTAATAGGCTACCTCTGTTTTAAATAGCAGCTGTTTGAGCTGCGTTCGCTGTATGAAGCTGAATGAACACGATAAACTGAAGCGCTTGTTATAGCGGGTTAATTAGGATACATGAGAATCAGATAGTTATAAAACATAATATTACAACTTATATATGCACAAAAATACGGAAATGCCCAAGTTATTTTGAACTAAGTTATGCGCTAGTCAGATGTGTAACTCGTGGACGCGCACTTGGCTTCCCGTAACAAGGCGCTGAAACACGGCAATTAAAACCATAGAATTCTCAACATTTTATTATAATAATATTCTCATTAGAATGTTATATACACGACAGTCCCAATCATAGTTATTAGTTGTGCGCTGCTGTCTGAGCTGCGTGAGCTGAGCTAAAGATGATCACCGGCAAACTGAAGCGCTCTATTAACGCTCTATTAACTTAACCAAACGCATTCTATATGAGATAAAGCAGATATACATAAAATAAACACAATATTACGTACAATTGCACAAAAGGCTGCAAATGCACAAGCGAACTTAACTGTTATGGAGGTGTAGCTCCGTTATGGATGCGCTCAACGCATGCACAAAACACAGCGCACAAAGATTCCACTACGTCGTTTACAGTAATGTTCTTATTATAATTTTATGTAGCCTTTATGACAGACTTGCTCTGCACATGTAGCACCTAAGTGTATTGTCCTTTTCAAAGTGATTCCAATCATATTTCAAGCATTTCAAAGCCATCATGACGAACAGCGCACATCTGAAGTGTCTCTGAAGGAAATAATGCATTATTTATCGGCTTAAAGATATTGGCCAAATTTTCTTATCGGGCCGATACCGATAACAGAAAAATGAGCATTTATCGTCCGATACCGATATGATGGCCGATATATAGTGCATCCCTATTTACTACTCAAATTTTAATTTAGTTAATTAAGCACAAAGCTCTAAATGTGGTCTCTAAGCCGGATGGTATTAATTTGTGTTGCATACACTCAATGTCATTAAATACCCTCTGGGAATAAACTGATAAATGCCATCCACAAAACACATAGGAAGCAACCCTCAAAAGGTCTCTGGTTCCCACAGCCTTTGAATGCAGAGAGAGTTTGTGTGGCTTTGAGGTCTGGCTGCCACCTGTCTTGTGATTGATTCATTTAAGGGTGCCTCTGGATTAAGTGTACTCATCTGCCGTTCTCGCAGTCAAGTAAAGCCTGATTAAAAGTTGCCTTGAGCAGTCATTAAAACCCAGCAGCACATCCACCATGAATTTCTGCGTTTATTCAGCTCTGTTTCAGGCGTTCCAAGTTAGATTGGGGGGGGGGGGTCGATTAAATGCAAATCTAATTTGAATTATATATTTCTACAGTCACAATGTCTTGATTGAATTGTACTTCAGCTATCCTATTGAATTGTTTCCAGCTAAATTAATACCTCTTTTAGTTTGCTGTTTCTGACCTTGCTGTTTCTCCTTTCTGTGTGTGTTTGCGTGTATTTACAGTGATGCCACGTTTCACTGAGCAGGTAGAGGCAGCCGTGGAAGCTCTCAGTGCCAACCCTAGCCAGCCATTGGATGAGAATGAGTTTATTGATGCCTCGCGTCTGGTATATGATGGCGTGAGGGACATCAGGAAGGCGGTGCTTATGATCAGGGTGAGTAGAAGCCTTTAAATAGAAAAAAGTTTCTCTTCCAAATATTAAAAGGTTTACTTAAAATTTCTTATCAGGTCATTTTGAACCCAGTACTGTTTTCTTTCTCACTTGAAACACTTGTTAGATTGTAGGCAAAACTAAAAAAATGAAGTGAGTGAATTACTTTTTATTTATTTTTTTAGGAAATTGTTATCTATTCCTTTAACCCTTTGACACGTACAATCACACCGGTGTGATCAGTCTTGGCTGGTTCAGTGCGTCACGTCATCAACTGCTAAATTCAAATCTGCTTTCGTGCTTTGGCTGCCGCTGAGCCGGATCAGACGCGCTGAGCGCTTGTCATATTATCACAACCATTCAATGTTTTCAACCATATAATGCTTATTTTAGGCTTCAGACATTTAAGCACGCATAAGTACTAGCAAACCCATACATTTATAGTTTGTATAATACATGCTGATTTCTATGGAAACGGCAATAATGATCATTACAAATATAATCTGACGACATGTTTTATTGATATCATATACAGATTGTGTAGGTAACTATAAAGTTTACTCTGCTGTTCTCCCAGTTTACCGGAGACTTACTTTAACGTGTTTCGAGAGGAGGATGAATTTACGTGTTGTTTATCCCACAGCTAGGATTCAGCGCAAACTAACATGGCGGCGCCCCTCAGCCAGTATAGATCAACTAACACGGTCATTATAAAAGTGTCTAAACTACCAAAAACATTTACTTGCACATATTTCAGAATCGGAATATCAGATATTTCATAATATAGTGAGCATTTTTGTGAATATTTTGAATAAAAAAGGAAAATGAAATAAAAGCGATCCACATGTCATACAGAGCTATGTGGCTACTTGCGCTGTGTCACATGACAAGCATGACGCGTTGCCATGGAAGCCTAAAAAACTCACACTGGGGGCTCAGCTAGAATATTTTAAACTCACGTGCGAAAGGGTTAAAAGAGCAGTTAAAGAGTTTATTACTTTAACTATGCCACCCACACAAGTTTCCAGTGCAGTTTGAATTGTATGACCTTCCATGTGCTTTTTCAGCACTTCCATTTCCCCCCCTCATAAGAGCTCGTAATATTGAGGTAAACTCCAATGAAGTATATCAAAACTCATTCGGAAGAAGAGGGCAGGGTTAATTGGTGGTTTACTCTGTGATGCTATGTATAACTCATACTGCACTTAAACTGAACGTGTGTGTGAGAAAAAAAAGAAAAGAAAAGCCTGGTGTGCATATATGTGCCGCTTTATTAGAAACTAATGGGGAATTTGTTTTGGGCAAATGGTTACCTAATTGAACAGATTTCCCTCTCCATGTGCACTATTACTGGATCTGTAGTTATCTGAGGGTTAATGGTCTTTCCCAGAGCAGAACTGTAACATTGGACAGATGGTTGCTAGCTTGCAGTGAAGCGTTCTCTAACAGTCTGACAATAAGCAGACAACAGTCCGCTCCTGCTGTGTGGGGAAATGCACAGACCCTTAACTCCACTTCGCCGAAACAACTAGGTTAAAGGCGTTAATTGCGGCAAATATCATCTTTTGTATTTCCAGACTAACGAGTTTTCAATTAATTGCGAAGATAATGTACACTGAATTTGAGTAATTGGCTCATGAGGAAGTGTTGGAATGTATTTGCGCTTTTAGTTAAAGCAAAGAGTGCGGTCACGACCCGGATAATGAAGCCGGAGTTGCATAGGGCGGCACATATACAGGCACTTGTATATTTGCTATTGATAAGTGATCGCATTATATTTCTTTGCTGCCTTTTTACGTGCATATTTTGTTTGAATACATCCACCCTCTCTTTTCAAATGTCAAGTAGCTAGACGATTCGCATCGACTTGCTAGTTTGATGCAGAAGAAACTTGTACTGAAATTTTCATTAATAACAGAGAGCTTAAATAAAAAAAAAACACAAAATTAGATGGGGAATCCATTGTTTTAATTTGCATTATTATACACAATAGATTTTTTAAAAGGGGATTTAATTAGCATTTTCCACATTATTTTCAAATCCTAGGAGAGCTGTAGTGCCTCATTCATTTCCCACTTCAGATATCCTTCTCTAGTTATCTAGATTGATTCAATGGTTAAAACAAAAGGCCCTTTGGCAGACAGAATCTACTTGTTTGCTGTTGGTTTAACATGAGTGTTGAACATGCCCCCAACGCTGAGACGCTTTATGCCTGCATCGAGTCGAAAGGAGAGGTGTGATCTTTGCTATCTTGTTTTGTTTCTTTCTGACCGTATAGTATTTTTAAACGCTTCAGGGCCCTTGTTCTGAGACGACTCGTCCGAACCGATAAGAAAACCACCCAAAGGTCTGGCGATCGCTGGAGTTTGTTAGAGAGCACTGTTTCAATACATCCTGCAGAAAAAAAAGTACTTTAATGTTTGACTTTCAAGTTGCTTTCCCTCCACACGCACGCGATGTCAAGCTCATACATTTAGACTGAGCTTGAGCGCTAGCCAATCAGCCAACACTAGTGCCCAGTGGGCATCAACCTTTCCGCTGCATGCAAAATCCTCGATCAGAAGAGACAAGTGTGCGGCTTAGGCTACTTAAGATGGACAGAGTCTTTAACCTCGGTAAGTACTGCACTCGTAGTCCTCGCCAACCGGCCGTCACCTAATATTTGACAGGCAGGCAGCCCTCGACTCCTCTGTTGAGGGGATGTCACTGGTACTAATGGCCCTTCCGTAGCACAGATCCTCATAGCTGCCGAGTGGTTACTGTAGCCTGCTAAGGCACCTCAGCTTACCTACACTGCTTCAGGCGTCTCAGGCTGTATATTCAAATGCCTGCTCACTACTGCCCTAGTTTATAGATGTGATGCATTCGCTTGGATGGCAAAGTAGATGTTTTTGACCTGTCTGTGGTTCCTATTGCTCGGCACATGGTACTGGGGTTGTGCGAAGTTTAGAATTCCCAGTTGGCTTCCTTGTTTTTCATTGGTTAGAATTTGAATTTAATGGATGGCATCACACAGGAATTTGAATTGACAGGAACTGTAACAATAACTGTAATATTGTGAAATATATTATAATTTTGATTTTAATATTTTAAAATACAATTTATTCTTCTGATTGCAAAGCTGGATTTTAGCAGCCATCACTCCATTGCATGATTCTTTAGAAATGTTTATTTGTAATATAAATGTTTATTTCTTACAAAAAAAATTCACTTCCACAGTCTTTGTCTTAAAATTTGAATTCGTTTTTGTTTTACTTCCTTACATTTAAAATCAGGATTTAAATAAGTTTTCAGAAGGCATATTCATAACCCTGCTAGCAACAAGTGGTAATAAATTTTTTTTTAGCACCGTGTTAATTCTCTAAATAAAGCAAGACGTGTTTATGAGATGAGCCTGGGCACTTCTAAACCATTGTCCACACCTTGACTGACTTTGTTTGGCCTGGATGTTGTTTTGATGTCATCTTCAGCAGGCAGAGTTTTGGGATGCTTGAGGTGTCTATTATTGGAGCAGCTGCATCGTGAGCCAGTCAGAATCTCCTCATAAATGGATTGTACAGACAGTCAGATAAGCACGGCTTGCAGCACTGGCGAAATAATACATCCGTATCTTCTCACATCTCGTCCTTTCTCCTATCAAGCTGAAATGCATTTTCTTGTCAGTGAACTGGGCTCTTCCCACTGCCACCCTCCCCATTCTCCACCATTTCCTTCTGCAAACAGGTCCCTCTGCTCGCAAGTGCATACTAATAGAGCAGTAGAGTAATAAGAGGCATGTTTGGCATTCAGTGCAGGGATTAGAGAGAAAGAGAGTTAGTTCAGTGCAGGGAAAAGGTGGCGCACCCGCTGCATTGGTGCATCAGATCGTTCTGTTTCTCTTTACAGCAGACAAGTAGAAACGTCTTACTGCTAAAACTTACAACATTACATTTTCACTTTAAAAATGCATAGGTAGGTTTTGTATGCATAGGATGCTTGCTAAGGAAAGTGTCACTATTATAATTGCTCATACTTTGGGGTTGTATTTATTCAAATTACTTATGCCAAGTGTTAAGCTTCAAGACATCACCTTTTGTTGATTGAAGGAGGTACTCGGACCTATCCAGGTAGTAGAATATTGTTAGACAAGGACCTAGCAACATGTTAAAAACTGCTCACATGTAAGCAACCTCTTAGAGGCAATCATCCACAACTTATCAGTATTGAGTGGCATCACTACTAACATTTTGAAAATGTCACATTTTATTTACAATATGAGAAAGATGTCAAATAATTAAAACAACTTGCCTGTGCGAACTTTCCAGACAAGAATAGCAGCAATGCCAAATGGCATCAGAATGTTTGCTAACAGTATACCAAGGCAAATGTTTTTTGTACTACTTTTTAACTCAACGGGAAAAAACGTTGCTGTGAGTATATTGGGGCCTTAAGCTTTTGCTGCAGTTTATAAGTGACTTGAGTTGTTGAAAGAGTTTTCAGAGTTGTTGAAAGAGCTTGCTAATGCTTTTCTATATCTCTCCCCACCCCTATGCTTTTCTTTTCCCCCACAGACCCCAGAGGAACTGGACGACTCTGACTTTGAGACGGAAGACTTTGATTCTCGTAGCAGGACCAGCGTGCAGACAGAAGACGATCAGCTCATCGCTGGACAGAGTGCTCGGGTGAGAGCTGGGGCTTTTGTAGTTCACCGTTTTGGTTTCATGATCGACCAGTTTATGGAGCCACTTAGGGATATCAAAAGGTGTCCAACTCGATCCTAAAATGTGATTCCTTTGTAGATACTTGTATTGAATCTGTCCAGGGATGTAGTCATTTTAATCTTTTTCAGTGTTTCTATAATAAAGCTTTATCACCGTCTATTTAAAGAGTCGTAGACAGCATTGCGAGGTGCTAAATGCTTGATTCGCAGGTCAGATTTGCTTCACTGTTAAGCTCCAATAGCACAGGATCTTTGAATCAGTGTTTTTAAGATTCTGCACTGATTTCATGTCAACAGCGCTCCGTATGTTGCCACCAGCGAAACAGACATCAAACCTCGCCCCCTCTCTACCTCCATTCCTCCTCTATCTCTCACCCCCTCCCTTCACATCCTCCTCTGTTGCCTTGGTAATTCTTATGAAAATCCATCCATACATAGCTGGAAGGAACAGTGAATATATATTTTTTTATTATTATTTTGTTATTAGTTTGAATATATTCTCTAGTCCACAGCTGTGGTGATGGTAGGCACTGCTGATGATTGGCATCCTGTTTTCCTTTTTAAGTTCAGTGTTGTGTGAGAGAGGTAACGGGAACCAAGTTGTGTTTCGGGATCTTGTTAGTAAGAATGCTAGCTTTTCCTGTGAGCACTTCAGAGTTCCTTGTGTAACAGCACAAATAAAAAGCAATATTTTTTTTGTTTTGTTTATAAATGCTTTTTCTTTTGTCAATAAGAAGTGTTCCTGGTCGTGTAAGGGTGTCATCTATTCATATTTACATCTGCTGTGCTGGTCGGATATTCTTTGTTCCCCAAGCTTGCACGAATATAATTACAGACCTCTCGCCCTCCTTTTCCATAGTGATGCGAGCATGTTGATGAAAACAAAAAAAATACCAAAAAATATTCAGCTCTAATCGTCTAGGGGATGGCAGGAGACTTTAAGAGCTCAAGACTTGAACAGAAAGATTTTGTTAAAGATAAAGGTGCTGCAGAAGACTTACATTTTCTGTTTAACCTTGTTGCTGGTGAAGCGAGTAGTATTTTTGTTTAGAGAGTTGTAGAAAACGGGGCTGTGGAGGTTGTGCTTGAGTGAGAATGTGATTATATAAGTCTGTAATCACTGTCCAGCCTCCTGTTCCACCTCCCCCAGAGGCGTTTAATTTAGGCCCCAGCTCCAGTGGGAATGCCAGTCACTAATGTATGCTACGTTTGTGCAGGTACTCCAAATTTAAAGAGAAAAGGGAGTTTATGAGGCCGAAAAATTGTTCGTGAGAATTTTCTATGCTCTACTGTGCTTTGGAGTAGTTTTATGTAATGGAAATATTTGAAATACATTTCTATTATGCTCACCAAGGCTGCATTTTTTTGTTAAAATACAGTAAAAAACAGTAATTGCTAAATTTTACATACTGAACATAAAACATAACTTTTGAACATTTTAATACTTTTTTAGCATGCAATTTATTTATATGATGGCAAAGCGGAGTTTTCAGCTGCCTTTACTCCAGTCATTTAGAAATCATTGTAATATTCTGATTTGTTGCTCAAGGAACATTTCCTATTAATGTTGAAAACCGTTGTGCTGCCCCCAAAACTATTAAACATAATCTATATATTGGACCACTGAGTTTTGACAGTTGGGACTAATTCGTGTAAATACTTAAATTGACAAAATAATACCCATGTGCCTGTCAAGGTATTGCATCATAGCTGGTTGGCACTCGATATTTACTGTTCATCTTTGAGCTGAATTCACATGGGGGCACATGGCACATATTCAACTGGCCTCTTCATTTGTGTTATGTAGTGCTATTGAGGCTGCAGAAAGCATTGCTCAGCATAGCTCTTAAAGGTTGTGAACCTTTTACAGAATTAGAGGAATGTTTCATAGCCCATACGCCACCAGGCAAAGCTGTAAAATCTCTCCTACTCGCTCGGGCCGGTCATGCAAGATATGAGAGGGAGAAAAAGAGAGTGAGAGATGGACAAAGGAAGGTGTAAGAGAGAAGCAAAGAAAGCAGGAAGGGGGATTGAACATCAATTTCCTTTTTTAATTGCATATCCTTTGTCATCTATTTTCCTCATTAACAGTCATAGATCAGCGTATCGTGAGCAGATTTATGTACGGTGTGTTATATGAGATTCTCTGTGGAATTGGCAGGCTATCATGGCTCAGCTACCCCAGGAGCAGAAGGCGAAGATTGCAGAGCAGGTGGCCAGTTTCCAGGAGGAGAAGAGCAAGCTGGACGCCGAGGTATCCAAGTGGGATGACAACGGAAATGACATCATCGTTTTGGCCAAGCAAATGTGCATGATCATGATGGAGATGACAGACTTCACCAGGTGAGCTCAAACTGCCCTCTTCCCTGCTCGAATATCTGTCAAAGACCACACAAACACACGCATACACACACACCTCTCTTAGACTCAACTCAATAGACCTTTCTGGCCATGCACTACTGCTCCGGTTTCACTGCGTCCCGGCTCAGTGCTTCAGCTTTATATTGGTTTGTATGGCAGTTTGCATTGGCAATGAAATGTGCACAAGCCTTTTTAGAGGGAAATCTTTTCCAATATTGAAAGAGAGACTGGTGAAATCTGTTTTTTTATACCCAATTTCCCCTGTCATTTACCTAAATCGACCATCAATTAGTAAGGTCTAATATTAACTGAGACAAGCACTCTTCTCAGTGGAAGCACATAAGCTGTGAATTTTTTTTCGTGGGCTTTTTACCTGCCTCATTTGCCTGCCTCATTCTCTTTCCATCTTACGTGATCCCAAAAGAAAGGGTTCGAAAGGGAACACAATCTTTTAACCTCTTAAAAAAGATTTGATTAAAAACAACAAAGGCCAGGAGCTGCTAGAGCAAGAAAAGGTCACCTGAATTCCTCCCCTGTATGCTGACAGAATCAGGGAAATGGCCATTTTAGGTGTTACAGTGCACACTCATGGGCCGCACACCTGAGAGTGACTGCCATCTGCTCTCCCAGAGGACGTGTGTGTGTGTGTGTGTGTGTGTGTGTGTGTGAGTGAGAGAGACGGAAAATGTCTTGGTCTATCGCTTCTCCCTGCCTATGCTAACCAAGACCCCTTTTTAAAGTGGCTCATGCTGAGGACACCGTTTGCCAATATTGCACACATAGTAATGACTTTAGGATGGCTGTCACTCAGCTTTATCTCAAGAATAGGGGAAAAGCAGCTTTGTTTGCTGCTTCCTCCTGTTCCGGAACAAGTCTCAATTCCTTCCCAAATGTAGTGAACACTTGAATACTGATGTGCCAAATGTCTGTCCATTAAAATTCATTTCTTAAATATAAACAAAATCTGTATTGTTATATGTAGTCTTATATTACTATACATATTTAGACTTATAAGTGTACACTTATATTAAATAAAAATATACATGGGGAAAATTTTACACACACACACATACAAGGGGTATGCACAAATAGTGGAAGGTTCAAATATTCAGTCTGTAGTTATTTGAAAAATAAAAACACTTGAATTTTACTACTTGTTGGTTTGCTGGCCGTAAATGTATGGAATCCATGATAAATCCTAAGCATGCAAACTAAGTCAATAAACTAAATGCACTGGGTGGCAGGGCAAAACTTTTTGTGCATAATATATGTATGTGTGTACTGTGTATATTTAAAGACACATTCAGTATTTTAGAAAATATTTACATGTATACGTTTATATTCATATCATTTATATTGTGCTGTCAAACGATTGCGATTAATCACATCCAAACTATTTTTTGCTTACATAAGATATGTATACTGTGTATATTTATGTATATGTAAATACACACACATACAATATACATTTTGAAAATATATACATTATTATATATTTCTTATATTTTATATATAAATATATTTAATATATAAACATCATATTTTTCTTAAATATATACAGTACATGCATGTGTGTGTATTTATACATACATAATAAATATACCCAGTATGCACATTATGTACACAACTTTTATTTTGGATGCGATTAATCGTTGCCCAGCACTAAAAAAAAAAAAATATATATATATATATATATATATTAGGTGTAGGGCTGTCAGTGTAGGGCTGTCAATCGATTAAACTATTTAATTGCGATTAATCGCATAGTTGTCTCGCAATTAATCACACTTTTTCAAGTTTGGAATACTCTAATCAACATGGGCTTGGGCAAATTTGGATGCTTTATGCAAATGTATGTTTATTATTATTGAAACCATACTCAACAGAGCATGAAGACTATGTTTCAAAGGTCATAGATGTTTTTTAAAGAACTTGTTCATGTCTATTAGACACATTAAAAAATAAATACAACGTTCCCATCACTTCTCTTTCTTTGCACTGTGCAATTTACTTACACAAACTTGTTTACATTTTTTTGCAGGACAGGGCAGCTCAGAACATGGAAAATGTACATAGCCTATATTATTTATTATTGCATTTGTTTCCCTGTCTGTGCCCACATACTGTATTTTGATGCAGTTAAATTCTCAATAAAACTGTTTTTATTTATATATTTTACTGTTTCTGTTGTCAGACAATGGGATGCATATGAAATAGTGATTGAAACGTGACCCATTGAGACTACATAACTAGCTCTCCTTTACAAGATGTTAATCTGCACAAAAATCCTGAAAATCGAGCCGTCGTCTTATGAAATTAAATGCAAATAAGATAAAGACAATATCAGTGCTGTGATTTCGGCTATACTTGAATCATATAAAACTAGAGAAGCAATATAATATCTGTGTTTAACTGAAAATGCTGCTCCTCAGCTGCCTGCCACGCGCTGAACTGAGCTGACGCACCGAGAGAGAGAGAGCGGTGTGCGCGAACGCTGGGGGTGGACAGCAAGACCTTGCACTCACGCGGCAGTACCGGCAATTCTCAGAGACTGCTTTTTTGAAGAGCTTTTTTGAAGGGAAAAAAGTCACTAAGGGGTCTGCAATGTTGGCAACACCGTGCATCTCCATTTCTCCAACTACGGGTTGGGCCACGGGTCAGACAGAAAATACTCGCTGTGTTAATCACACGTTAATAAAATTAGTGCCGTTAAAATGAATTGTGTACGTTCTTCTGTCTCAATGTAAAGATGCGTATTCTACGTGTATTTACGCTTTGATTTGAATGAAAATAGCACATCCTTGCATTGAGGTGGATACAGAAGAGCATAAGCAGCGTGTGTTCGGTGGGTAATATCCAAAATGATTGATTTTGATTTATTAAAAAATGTCTTTCTCGTTAAATGTCATTTAAATAAACAAATATTTGAATATTCATTAAAAAAAATGTATGAGACCAAATATTCAAATAAAATATTTAAAGGTGCAGTGTGTAGTTTTTGGCGGCATCTAGCGGTTGAGTTTGCGAATTGCAACCAACGGCTCAGTCCCCCGCTCACCCCTCCCTTTAGAAAAGCTACGGTGGCCGTAGGGCATGCCGTCGTAGAAACATCGCCATACGCGCTCTGTAAGCAGTTTGTCCGTTTAAAGGGCTACTGTAGAAACATGATGGTAGTTCATTCCATAAGGTCGGTATATGTAGTTATGAAAAATGTAAGGTTAAAAACATAACAGTTCATTAAGTAAGGTCTTTATACTCCTCTGAAAACGTAGTTATGTATATTATATTGCATTTCTGTCTATAGATTATCCTAAATATTACACAGTGCACCTTTAAAACTAAAATTATAATTCATGCATATATACACATATATTTGAACAAAATGGAATGAAACTAGTTGAATGGGTGTTTATTTATGGTTCACAAAGGTTTTTGTGCCTCGACACAAGCTTAACTAATCAAAAGTTATCAATATTTATTAATATCGTATTAATATTTGTTCATTAAATTGTAAAACTATTTTCATTAGTGCCCTAAACATGATGTATCTGTCGGCTTTTTGTGTTTTAGGTAGGAGAATGGTATTGTTTTTGTTGAAGGTGACACTCATACCTCTCGTTGAAGGCCCCCAGAATTGTGTCATTGTCTCGAGTAAAAAGCAACAAGGCTGCAGTACATCTGTCAGTGTGGTTGCACAGATTTGGTGGCATTTGAATGAAAAATAGCAATCGGTGCTGATGTCACCTGCGGAAATGTGCTGAGTGAAGGTCTCTGCAAGTTAATTCAGTCCACGCCCAATTTATTGCCCCTCGACCTTGGATGGGTACACAGTCCCATGAAGGTTAATGCTATAAAGAGGAAATTTAATTCGGGAGCCTTTATCCCGCATCAATATCTGCAGGGAAGCGGCTTGCCACCAATTCTGCTTTTGTCCCTTTCTGCTCATGAATAAAGTATGCGTCGCCTGGATTCGTGTCGCATATTTTGGAGCCACCTGTCTGTGCATGCTGTGGTCCAGTGCTTGAGCAGTTATGACACACACACACACACAAAATTGCACTACCCCATCTGGAACCAGTATCAGTGGCTAATTCCTGGGCACTCAGTCAGATTTGCATATCTAAGTGTGGGATTGTCAAGTGAGATGAAGTCACCCTTGCTCGACAGTCACCTTGTAGTGGCCACACTCTCACCTAGGGCAGGTTGCGGGTGGGCCTCCACCAAGCAACATCAAAATAACCCATCCTTTGTGTTTCAAAATGTTAGAAGTGTTGGTCACTCTTTGTGGGGCACATTTTCTTTTTGAGACAGTGTATCTAGTGAATTCCTGTGACTGTTTTGATAGATGCAGTGGTGCCAGGAGGATCCTGTCTGAACTGCACAGATAGAGAGAGAGAGTAATAGGGAGGGGTGAGTGTAGAGGAAGAGCAAAAACACAAAATTCCATCTGTTGTGGGTTGGATTGTTCAGTTTAGCCTGAAGAGAGCAGCTTTGAATCCAGGTTGCGCCACTTGCCAACTGTGCCCGTAGTCCCTTGTGGGCACACAGAACTGGCAAATGGCTGGCCGGATTGTAACCACAGAGCTGCGGGAGGGTGAGATGGGACACTGGAATGGATGAGGCCAGAACTGTTAAATGAACTGAAGTGACAGTGACCCCATGAAGCTGACCAGACATCACAGAAGTGGGTGGGAGCTGCTGTTAGCTCCCACCATCTGTCGGTCTATGCATATCTCGTTCATTCGTACCCCCCTCAAAGTCTTCAAGCTACTAGTGAATGGAAGCGTGTTGGAGAGGGATGTTCCTTTTTAATGAGATTAATTCAATTGGAAGTGAATTGATCTCGTCTTGCCCAAAAAGCCCTGTTCATGCTGCGCTGTGTTCCTGTGAGTGTGAGGCTGTGAAACAAGCCTGTTGTTTTCCCAACAACCTTGTCAGTATGACCAGCCATTCTTATCTGTTTAACGTGTTGATGTTTTGACATCTATCATCCATGCTCGCACATACTCACTGGCATGTCACATGAGACTACACACAGAACCGGAACTGTGAATGAAACAATGTATTTTTTTTTCTTTTCAGGGGTAAAGGACCACTCAAAAATGCCTCTGATGTGATTAGTGCTGCCAAGAAGATTGCAGAAGCCGGATCAAGAATGGACAAGCTGGGCCGAGCTATTGCAGATCAAGTAAGTTGAACTCTCAAGTCTGTTTTGCAGGAAAAAAAAGATCTCTTCTCGGCGAATTATCCATGCGCTTGTTTTTCACTTAAAGATCTTAATCCATGTGAAGTACTCCAGTGAAACGCAACAGTGCATAATTTATCTCCCAGTCAACTCCTTTCCCTGGCTTTTTCCCAGCACCTTTCGAAAATTGCGACGGAGACCATGATGCAAAAGACTGCACGAGTCTGCAAATCCAATCCCCGTAGTCCGACACTTATTTTCCTGGAAAGATCTTCTTATTCTTGAAGCTGAGTGACAATGACAGGTTCACAGGCTTCGTGAAAATAATATGGGAACATTTCCAGTAAACATCAAACCGGCAAGGGTTCTTTCAGATTTTTCTTGTCTTCTCAATAGTGTTGTTGAAAGAGAGATTGTGAGCTCGGGAAGGGGGTTTTGGATGGCGGAATCATCACCCATCACTCATCCCTCCACGAAGGCCTCTCCTCTCAGTTTGTCATTTAATTAAAAGAGTGTGTCACGCTGTGCTAACATCACAGTGCAGCATACAGACTACCAGTTTGACGTGTCCATAGCACTCATAGTGTTTTTAAGAACTACAAGACATTTGTACACTTTGAACTGCATTAAGCTAAAGGGTTAGTGGCGAGAACTTGTGAAGATCAGGGTCGTACTAGAAGTTAATTTCTTGTTCTTGCATTTTTGCAAGCACGTTTTGCCCATGCAGCGCAGTGCAGCACCGAGGGAGGGTATGTAAAGATACGTGGCGTTATCCTATTTGCTGCATGGTTATGGCTGTTAATTAGCCATGCCTGTGAACATCTGCAGTGTGCTTTCAAAAAGATTCCTTTAACATTAAACTTGCATAATAAGCAGCCTTCATGCAAACCGAAGCTCTGCACATTTGATATTTTATTTAGATATCACTTTGATCCGACGTGAAGCAGCTCCACTTTTCAAGTCTGTAGTAATGCTACCTGCACTGACCCAATTGGAGAGGAATACTAAATGTCCAGTTGAGAGACGGTGAAAGCTTTTATAGACCGCCACGTCCCGCAAAGTCTTTGATGTTGCTTATTCAGTGCCGTGAATACAATGATATCCCCTGCAGAAAATAGATGGGTACTGTGCTTGTGTGTGTCTGTGGATGTGTTTGCTCATCTGCACACACTGGCACATAAATTAAAATGCATTTTGTAAACGGTGTCCATTATACTGAACCTGCCAATTTGTTGAGTAATGGGATGGATTTGAACATAGGACGCATTTAACATGAATTTCACCACACGTGCCAAAGACAGGAATGACGCGATTTCACTGGTCATAATTTACAATTCTTGTTTTGTGTGTTTATACTTTATTCAAATATATCATTTAATAACAATATTGTAATTAGTATTAAAATGTATTTGTATTACTACTACTGCTACTAATGTTTTTACATAATTTGTATTATTTGTTAAGTTTAACTTTTTTAAATATTAAATATAACAAGCACGTCTTCATCTCTCTGCACCTTTCTCATAAACAGACATGTTTTTTATTCATATTCAGTACTTGGTCAAATTAATTTTGAATGCTGTGTGAGCATTAGCAAGTTCATTGGTTGTGGGAGGAGATGTGTCTGTCCTAGTGCGACCCCCTGCTTTTAAACGGGTGTGAGCAACTCCTGACATGCAGCCCAAACCAGCCCAGCTCAGTCCCGAATGGTCCCCCCTCCTCTTGTTCTGCCTACAAATAGAGGAATTGAGGGCAGTAGGTGAAGAAAAATTGAAAAGAATGAGGGATGGAAAGCCCCAAGTGAGACCTGAATCCATTAAGTGTGATTCGTCTTTAATTAGCAGCATAATTACCAGGTGGCAGCTTTCTTTTTCTCTATATATATATATATATATATATATGCGTGTATGTTTATGCCAAACTCTATTTAGACTGCTGCTCACACATTCGTGTGCAGACAAGGCTGCCAGAGGCTAACTGCCGAAAAATTAACAGAGGGAAGCAGTTTCTTATACAGAAGGATGAATCATCAGATTCAGAGGAGCCTGCGGAGGGATGGAAAGCAAATAATCGTGGTGCTCCTCCCCCTACTCTCTGTCCTCCTTGCTCTCTTTGTCATTTCAAAGCCCTGCCACAGAATACACAGCGGTGGGCTATAGCATCACTCCTGACTGCTCGTCTAGTTTGTCATGTCATGTACTTTTGTTACATCTGAGATTGCCAACAGAGCTGCCATGTGTTGATAGGCCAAAAATATCAGTGAAAGTTGAATATGCCAAAAACAGCATTCTTTAGAAACGTTGTACAGGTAAACAAGATGATGCAGAATGGGGAAAATAAGATACGAAAGCATGAATTGTATTGCGTAACTCTTCACAAATGCATCCTAGCAGCAAGCTTGACTACTTAAACCTAACTAATCAAAATGAGGATGTGACAAAACATACTCCTCTGCATCTGGAGGCCAACCAAGGATGCAAATAAGACGGCGGTACCCAAGCGGATAGCGTGGGTGGCCTTTTAAAAATCAGCGGGTGGTGCGTCTTGTCTGAGAATCAGGCCTTCTGAATCCATCTCACAACATCTAGCTATTGTATGTGGATGTTTTTGGATCATTGCAGTGTGCTGCCAGAAATGGGCAGGTTTAATAATCAGTTTAATGGCTGTAACAGCTCGATTAAATTTTAAAGAAATGAGTGTAGTGCATAGATGAGAATGCAGAATTTATGTCATTGCTACACAAAGGTCTGCACTGCAGTTTATTAAGAACTTACGAGCAGATTCTGCAGGGGCAACTTGTGAGGATTTTGTGCGAGCACAGTGCTGAGCAAATAATGCAGTGCAATTGAGATTTATAATGCAAATGTGTAAGCCACCTTACTGCCCATAGATATTGTGCCCTACATGCATAAACATGAAGTTGGGGTGTGCAATAAGACGATTTTTGATCGTGGACAATAAAAATGTCTCCACGATTTGCTTTTGAAGAAATATCGTAGTATCGTGCTACAGCGCACATTTTATCAGCTGCAGCTCTGGCGCCGCCGTCTGTATGTACTGTACAGCGCCACATACATTCACATCAGTGTTAACTCAGCCGTAGAGTTACTCTCACGGGACACTCTACTTATTCTCAATCACAAAAGTACATTATTTGCGTGTTTTAAAGTCTTGCTGGTTAAACTTTTCATTCACGCGCGTGTGACGTGCGCTTTTTCTGAGCCCGTACACTCAAATCGCGTGCTAAAAAGTCTGTCTAACAGCGCCTGATTACTCAACTAAGTTATCTTTTGAGCTAATACTGTCAAAACACACAAGGTTTCCATATAGGCATGTCTGGATATTAGATGCGTACCGGTCTTAAAGGGACAGAACGAAACATGCAGCCGACTGTCATTAAAGGGATAGTTCACCCTAAAAAAAAAAATCTGTCATTATTTACTCACATGTTGTCCCAAACCTGTATTAATTTATTTAATGTGCTGAACACAAAAGATATTTTGAAGAACGTGGATAACCAAACAGCTGCTGGTCCACATTGACTTTGATAGAAAGTAGAAGTCACTGTGGATCAGCAACTGTTCGGTTTCCCGCATTCTTCAAAATAGCATTTATGTTCAGCAGAAGAAAGAAACTCATTCAGGTTTGAAACCAATTTTTAGTGAGTAAATTATGGTAAAAATATAAAACACTGACAATATCGACAGAGAGATGACAGAATTGTCAAAATGTCTTTAATGTTAAAACAACAAAGAAAAAAAAATAACCCGCCAGTCTTGACTGAAAAAAAAATTATAGTAACTTTAATAGGAATCAATCTATATAGTTTTATATTTGTTCATTCAATTTCTTGAATGCTCCTGCTAAATATGCCTATTGTACCTGAAAATTAAACACTGTTTGTTTTATTTTAATATTATGTGTCTTTGTAATGTGTATTTTTGTTCTTATTTTTTAATAAGGATAAAATAAGTACAAAGATTCTCGTCTTGGCCCACTTTGGCCTTAATATCCACCATACTTTTTTATATTTTGTTACATTGAAAGGACTTGTCTTTATAACAGGGAAATCAGTTTGGCTGTACTGCTCAGACCAACATGACAAAGAACCGTGATAAAATCGTGAAATCGTGATATTTCAAAAAAAAAAATCGTGATATATTTTTGCCATATCGCCCACCCCTAACATAAAGGCATGAAACCAGCTCACATAATCGTGCAACACTAGGTTTGCATATTTTAGCAAAGCAGACCTGTGGGCGGCAGCACGTGCTTTATGCCAGTGATGTATACGACATACATAGTTTTCCAATTTACATTCAATCAGGGAAGAGTTATGGTGATCCATAGGCACCACCACTGGTTGGATTAATCCCAGTTCTGGCCTCTGGCTGCTTAGCGGTGACAGGCCTGTAAATTTCCTTCTCTACAGTAGAAGAGCAAAAAAAAAAAAAAAGATGCGATCCCACAAATTCTCAGCTCAGCACTTCAAAGGTTGGTATCTTACATGATGCCCACCAGCCTGGTTGAGACTCCTGGTTTTGTTGCATGACGGCAGACTATTAGCAATGTTTGAATTGGGTAATTGAATCATGTTTTAGACATGAAGTAGGAATTGCCTTGCAGAAGTATTCATGTCTCCTCCCTGCATTGGACTTATCAATAAGTATTATTTTGTCTTAATGTTGCAAGCTGTTCTGTGAAAGATGCTTGCTGGTTAGGCTGTATTCAGACGGGCTGGTGCTAGGATCTGGACAGATTTATGACATTGTCTTGTTTTCTTGGGTCTCTGTGGAATTCATTTGCATGTCTTCTCATGTTTCAATGTTCTGATCAAATTTAATTTGTCTGATTCGGTCTCTGGCAGAGATGGAAAATCGAGTCTGCGACTTGTACTCGAGTTGCACTTAAGTCGCATAAATAAAGACTTGGGACTTGACTTGGACTCGTGAACAGCTGACTCTAGACTTGAAACTTGTGAGACTCGTAAAAAACGCAAGTAATTTGGTATAGGATTTATATGAATGTATCTCTGAGGGAAACTGGCTGTCTCAAAAAAAAGTTTAAATGGTATTTTCTTTTCATGTCTCTGTATAATGCATATTAACCCCCCTGGGCTGGGGTCGAAGCCAGCACCGGTGCGGGCTGTCTCGTATTTCCTTTATGAACGCAAAAAGATCTAATAATGCTCAGTCAGTTTTGATCGTACAGATAAGAATAAGGTATCATTTGAAACTGCAAAGGGTCTAATTTTATTTATGTATAGTCATAATAACAATGAAACAATGTGATTTTCTAAAATTAATAAAATAAAGAGGGTGGTTCTCTGCCGGCTCTGTCTCGGTCACCTCTCTTCACAGATATGTAAATGAAACATGAATCTCCGCGAATACTCGCCTCTAATACATGAGAAATATATGTATAGAAGGATTGAAATGTCTACTTTTAAATGAAGCAAGTCACGTCTAAAACAAATATGTGATAAAGTAATCCGTATTAAACCAACGCGATGTCCAGTTTTCTCGTTTCAACTCGTATCTAATGCAGTCACGCCCACGCGCCGATCGCGCTTTTCAAATTCACATCGCCCACAAACGCCCACATCGCCTCCGTGTAAACAAATAAGTTCATCACGGTTAACATTACTTTTGTTTCTGGAAGAAATAACGCGCTGAGAGAAATAACCCAGAATTGATCTCACAAAGCGATGCGTTGTGGAGCTGGATCCAGTGAAAGAATATCACTCTGATAAGTAGCCTAAGATTACTTGCATCTGTCGTTATTGTGTTATTGTGACAACTTGTACACATTTTACTAGTTAGACTTTTCCTAAATTATAATTCCTCACTACATCAAATGAAACATTTTGAAATGTGTCATTTCATTGTCTTAATATCTCAGAACGCCAGGATGTTTGTTTAATATTTTATAAGATATAAAACCACAAGAAATAAAAGTAACGTTAGTGTGAGTGTTAACACTATGAATGTATGTTTGGCACAAAAGTGTTTTAATTCTCAGTGTTCAGATCAGTATCAGTACAAACTCTTCTCTGCTGCTCTTCTGTCTATCCTCATTCAGAAAAAAATCTTCACTCGTTCGGTTACTAATCAAACTCTCTTCAATTGAGCAGCAAATCAGAATATTAGGATGATTTCTGAAGGATCATGTGATTGGAGTAATGATTCTAAAAAGTAAACTTTGATTGATCCTAATAAACTGTTTATATGCACTCGCAAGTGAATCAAGTTATTTTGTACGATAGCTAAATATTCTTAATACAAACAAAAAATATAGACTGTATATTTGTTTTGTCCTCACATTCTTGTAACTCTTCCCTCTGTCACATACCAGCCTGAATGGCTCATTATGCAGCTCATTATGCGGGCCTTTGTCTTCTCAGGTGTGAATCACTGAATTAATAATGACAGTTCATGCCTTCTCGCATAGACCCATTGTACTCGAAAAGTCTCTTACAAAATTTAAATTAATATATTGTTTTCTCTGAGCGAGTAAAAATTATGATTTTCATACAATTTTGAAGCAAAAACTCTAGACTACAAAATCCAGTTCTCAGAAGTCTTGTAAACAAATGTTTTGTATGTGTTTTATGGCCTTATTTCAGTGACTATTTTTTTTTTTTTTCATAACCACACATAAACACAATCATGTACATAAATGCTGCTAACATATTATTGTAGCTCAGTTTGTGCTGTTCACAGTGTTATTCGACTTAAAGGGATAGTTCAAAGGAGTGTTCTGCTGAACACAAAGGAAGATATTTTGAAGAAAGTTTGTAGCCAGGCTGTTTTGGGGAATGCTATGGAAGTCAATGGTGCCCCAGAACTGCTCTTTTCCCACATTCTTCAAAATATCTTCCTTTTTGTTCAGTAGAACAAAGACATTCATACAGGTTTAGAACTACTTGAGGGTGAGTAAATGATGACAGAATTTTCATTTTTGGGTGAACTATCCCTTTAAGCTATTTATATGTATAAGCAACTGAAAAAAGCACAAATGTCAGGGCATGTCAAAACTTTTCCAGGCCCCCAAAACACCCTTAGAACCCAGAGGGTTAAAGTAGTGTTCATAACTGCAGCACTGCTTTGTTTACAGCGGCTCAAACAGCAGCGCCCAACTAATAACTATGATTGGGACTGTCGTGTATATAACATTCTAATGAGAACATTATTATAATAAAATGTTGTGAATTCTTTGGGTTTAGTTGCCGTGTTGTTACGGGAAGCCAAGTGCGCGTCCATGAGTTACACATCTGACTAGCGCATAACTTAGTTCAAAATAACTTGTGCATTTCCGTATTTTTGTGCATGTATAAGTTATTATTTTATGTTCTATAAATATCTGATTCTCATGTAGCCTAATTAACATCTGTTATTTAAAACAGTGGTAGCCTATTCATTTGTTACTTTTACAAAATCACTGAAGTATTATTATTAACCACCACTTTTATTTTCTCTTATATTTTCATCAACAATATGGTTTAGTAATTAATATCATTTCATTATTGTCCATGCAGATGGCTCTTCTGTTTTATTCATCCATGGCACATGCATTTTGATTCTTTACACATGTAATCATGTCCAATGACTCGTTTGCATTATTTTATTTTATTTGTGAGACTTTTTTATGGCGAAATTTGGTAATGTTTTTTTAAACTTACACTGTTCAAACTAGGCTGCTTATGTTAAAGTGTTTAGGATGTGGCTTTTAATGATACCTTTTATTTTTTTTTTCAGGCTCTCAAAAAGTATATACAATTTTGGATATAGATTTATCGGCCAACATATCGGTTATCGGCTTTCAAATATAACGAATTATCGGTATCGGACAATTTTCATATCGGTGCATCCCTAGTTTAAAATACAGTGGTTGCCTCTAATTTTAAAATAGCACAGACAAAGCCTTAGTTTGTTTATGAGATTTATTTCATTGGTGTAATTAATTTGATTGGGGTTTGTTTTAAAATTTAGTTTTGTTGTTTGACATATATACATTTTACAAAGACATGTGCAGCAATTTATCTGACAATTAATAAATGGACACTTTTTCATTTCTAATTTGTCTTAAATTTTGTTTTTAGTTTGTTGAGAATCATATCGTGAAATCAGTATTTCAAAACTGATTTAGCCTCAATAACTAGCTCAAAGAACTGTTGCTAATAAATAGAACAAAGACTTGAGACGTGACTTGGACCTCAGAGATTTGTGAACATGTTTGGTCTCTAATATCCTACATGGAAATACAAAAAACTATTGTTTATTTTTACATGGGTAAACTCATGGAAATTACTTTTTGTCAAATATTGATCTGCTCTTGTGTAGAGTAAAACGTGATTGTAAGCTGTAGTGTTTGCTTTGTGAATGAATTACTCGATTCAATTCAGTGAGTTAGAAAGAAGGGTTCACAAATCAGTTTGTGATTCTTTAGCAAATTGGTCTGAATCTAAAATCTTTTTTAAAATCTTTACTCTGTGATCTCAGAAGTCGTGGAGAGCTCATTGGTTATAAAAACAATTATGTGAATCTGAAGGATTGCTGTAAAAGAAAAACTGAAGGTAGTATAGGAGAGAGAAATGAATCCGAGTTGAAAACTCTATTCGAGTGTCCCACTGAGCCAGTTGGTTCAGTTGTGTGAAAGTTGATGCAACATCAAACCACCCAGACATATAGGAAAAGTTGTCCATCACATTCTGCTGTGAAAACAAGAACTCCTTCAGTCTGCTGAAAAACATTAGAAAGAAAGTTATTCTTTCAAGCAGGACAGTGACCCAAAGGCCAAATAAATAGTTGCATGGCTCAAGAACAAAAAAGCCCTGCAGTGCCTTGGATGTTGTTTTGATCTCAGTCCAGTTCCATGGCACCATTTAATAATTGTAGTGTGTAGGCGTTATCCAGCTAACCTGAACAACCTGAAGCAGATCTGTCAGTTCTGAGTTTGTTTTCATTTATTTTTTTACAAATATTATCAAAATGTCTTTCGTAATCTAGTGAGCTGTATTTTTAAACATTATTGCCATGTTTGTAATGTATCCGCAATGTTTTCTAGTTACTTTCAGTCAAATGAAAATTTCACAGCACTAAATTTCATTTTTAATGCTAATTCATTTTTAAGTAGCATTTTTCATTTGGTGACATGAAAATCGTTTAATGGTCTCAGTATAAACTGTGTGGAATAGGTGCTTGTAAATATGCAGGCAGTCCTATTAATTTAGGGTAGTGTTGTCTCTATTTGGCAGGCGTGTTGGCGACTTTTGCTGTCATGCTGTGGCTATTCAATTGCCTCAGTGATGCACATATAAGGCACAAGATTCATGTCTGTTATTTTATCAGAAAACTTAAATTTGAGTAGTTGTTCTAATCGTGTTTTTGTACCCCGTCATAATGAGTGAGTTTGAGTCTTCTTTGATTCTACATCAGGACTTTAATAGACTGAGATAGAATTGGCACTTGCAAATATTAGTCTTTTTTTTTTCTTTGGGTAATTGGTTGGAAAGGAGCAAGATCATCACTCTGTTTCAAATGCCACTTGATTGATTATCATGGTCCATGATGGCTTTATATTTAGCCCTTTAAAAAACAAGTGCGCCGCCAGACCATTTAAACGCAATATAAAACACATTAGCCACATGAAGGGACGTTCCTCTCTCCAAGTGCATTAGAGTTCTCTCTATTAAAGAAACTACAGATGAATCTTTTATCTTGGTAAAAAATGACTTTGATATTAACAGGTGCTTTTAAAATGAACCTTCGATTGCCTTGGGTGCTTTGCCGTTTCCAGTTTGTGCGTTGAATACTGATGCCTGAGTGGGCTGAATTCCCTGGCTTTCTACTTTCCCCTCTGTAGAAAGACAATTTACGTAAGTGTTTGTGAATCTGTGCAGGATATCCGTTTTATTGCTGTTGTATCCACCACTTCCCCCAGATCTGTATTTCAGCATGGAGCTTGCACAGCCAGTAAAAACAATCTAGAATGAGTTAACACCTGAGAGATGCTGGGAGATCAAGTTTGCGGTCCAGAAACTTTTCTTCGAAGGGTCACAGTCAGTGCGTCAAATCTCCACCTGCGCTGTTCTCAAACTGTCTCCAGCAGATGTTTATAGAAGAGGAAGTTTGCTTACTGCAGACGGATATTCTTTTTTATGAAGATGCAGTTCTTCCTTCAGATGGACTAAAGCAGTTTTGTGGCAGAAGTTTTTTTTCTGTGCCTGTTTTTACACTTCTGGAGACTTACTTACATTTTTCCTTCTATTTTTTTTGCAGCCCACTTGGCACCTTTTTTTCCTTTTGTGATTGTTTTAACCTCTGTAGATTTAGTTTGCATTTCCTTGCAGCCCACTTGGAACCTTTTTTGTTTTCCCCTTTTTTCCCCCACTTAAATTTTTTTTTAATAAAAAAAACTCCAGAGATCAACAGAGCTTTTTTTATATTTGGTGACGGTTTTGTTCATAGCCAAAGTAGCTGTCTTTAATTTGGAAGTGAAAATGAAGCCATTTAGGAGTACTTAAATGTGATTAGCATGTCCCTCTTGAAATTTCAGATGCTGGCTTGATGTCAGTAACAATTGGTAACTCTATCTGTGGTTTGGGACACCACATATGAACACCAGGTAATCATATCTATGGAAATTCTCTCACAGAAGAGCTTTGGGTGGGCATAACGATTTCATCACTGCTCTAATCACCTCCATATGTCATCTGCTCTGTTTAGTAGAGAGAAAATACACACCTCATTCAATCCCCTCTGGAGAGGAGTGCAGCGAGCAGTGTATCAATATCTCCTCGGGCTTTAGTGGGCATAACCGACAAAAGAATGCATTACCCAAGAAGCTTCATTTATAATCAGGGCTGCTCTATATTAAAATGCTGCTATGTCAGTGAATACGGGAAACTGGCATTTCTCCTCCCTGATGTGTTGAGAAAGGTCAGAACCCTGCTCATGCCGTTCTACTACCGCCGCCCATTTAGAATGGAATTCAGCAGGCCGGATGACATATTCTATGATGCGGCCTAACCTTCCTACTCACTTTTATAGCAGGATATTTTTAACGTTGAGGTGTGAAATCCATTATATTTTTCAACACCTGCATTCTCTTCCGCTCATCCGTTCCGATAGTGGCTGCCCCCTTGTTTTCATTGTTTTGAATGGTTTTCTCAGGGTGTGGTTTGCAGTTTTTTTTTATTTTATTTGCATGTTTCACACCACTCCATTGCAGCCTCCATGCCAGAGGACAGCACTGTATTTACACAATAATGTACACATTTACAAAGAGAAAATATTGTTTTTTTTTTCCTCTCAGCATTGCCATTTTCATGAATATGCACAGTGGAAGTTGCTCACTATGGCAGTTACAGATTGTACTTAAACACATAGTTCACCCACAAATGAAAATCATCACTTGTCCGCTTGTTGTTTTAAACCTGTACGACTGATTTTTTTAATTTCTTTAACCCCTATTTAGATCCTATTTTCAAAGATCCTATGAGATAAACCGTCAAAGGGAAATGCTTTTTAAGGTAGCTGAATTGTCATTGTAACACTTGTCATTGCATCTTTCCCAGCTTCATAAATTGTGTAGCATGCATTTGAGTTTTTCTAGGTCAGTTCATTAGCATTAGTTGACCTCTTTTTGCTGATGCATGTGATAAACATAACGGCGACACCTTTTCTATCACCTTGTGTAACTAAGGTGCTAAAAGTGCCTCTTTTTAACACTTCACTTGATAAAAACTCATTGGCATATTAGAGAAGCAGTGCCCTTTAAAGAGAGCTCATTACTTTTCAACACCACATGCATTATTAGCCGGCATATACGACCAAAATATTTTTTTCACTGATTGCTGTAAAAAGGAAAACCAAAAGTCCTCTGAGAACTAGTAAAACGTGTATTTCTTAGTTTATTTCAGTTGTCCTTTGAAGTAAAGAAAAAAATATATATAAGAAAAATACAATTATAGAAATTAATAATAATATTATAAAAAAAATATAAGAAACTCCTGCTGCACAGAATCCAAAGTTGGTGACCAGGCAAGGTAATATCCCTTAAGTGCTTGCATGTAGGCTAAATTACTTAAGGAGTTGAAGTGGGGCTGAAGTTGAAGGTAAGGTTATGCTACAGTATGTACTGTAGGGTTAGATGAGTTTCCTAAGAACACACTTCTCAGACGTTGCTTATTTTTAATGAAGTGATGGGTAAATGCAGAATAAGCTTTTGGTCCAGCCTGATAAGGGACTTACTGGACACTGCACTTCTCCCAAATAAAAAGCTGTCTTAGCGCATCCCTTCACCACTAAGTGCCCCCCAAATCAACCGCATCGGCAGAACCACATGTGATCTGCATGGTGCAGGTGGAGGAAAAAAATATTTAATGAAAGCAGGGAGGACTTTTGTTTCACATGTGCATCATGTATTCACATGCGTCTAGGTCAAGGCAGGCAGGCTGCATTTCCTGTTCAACTTGGATGAATTCAGCAGCTGAGCATGCACAAGTGATGCTTTCAAAGGGCCAATTCGAGCTGTCTCAAACAGGAGTCGAGCCTCTAATTGGTATGCTTAGCAGGTTTCATTTTAGCACGGCTCTGTTCTGATTCACCACCGCTGTCTCTCTCTCTCTCTCTCTCTCTCTCTCTCTCCCTTTCTCAACCTCGTTCTGCTTTTTGTCTGACTTCCTCTGCAGTAAGCTCTCTAGCTCTAGGGAAGAAAAGCAGCTCGGTGATTGATAAAAAATTGGGGCTTTATTAATGACTGCTGGAATAATGGGTGGAATAATAAAGCAGACGAGAGGCGGGCGCTCTGGCTTTCTGTGCTTGAATAAGGACACTCCTGTGCCCCTGCTGGCTCTTTATGATGAGCGAGAGAGAGGGAGAAGTTCTGCCCAGACATGCCCAGGCATCCTGACTACCTGCTGGGGAGTGATGATGTGCCCAGCTGGATAATCTTTACTACAAATCCCAGAATGCTTTGAGCCAGCTGGAGAGGAAACGGCGAACGCCAAAGCAGTCAGAGCTACACCGCTGAATATTCCAGCAGTGCTGCTGGGGATCACAGCATAGCCAGACTTGTTGCTGGATCAACACGCCAGATGTAGGGGTGAGAAGCCCTTGAAGGCAAGAAAATTCTTGCTTTGTATTGCTGTGAATGTAATCCTCTCCTCCAACCCTTGGCACAAATGCTTTTACAGTATCCTGCAGTCAGAGTCAGCAAATACTGTAATACTGTAGGGAAAGTACACACAGAGTTTTTCCGTAGGCCTGGGAAGTTATTTTTTAATAGCACATTATAGCAGGAAGTGTGCACCTAAAAATGAAAATTCTGGTCTATTACTATTATAATTTTTTTAATTGTTAGTGCATGAAAATATGTATGTATTTTACATTTTTAAATCATCACTCTCTTCCGGATTCTCACTAGTTCTGTCTTGGTATCCCACTCTCTTGTCTCCCATCTCCCTTTGTCTCCCTGTCGCTCTATCTTGTTTCTAACAGCCTGTGCCTGTCTATCTGCCCTTCTCTCTCAGTGGGGTTTATAGACAAAATGATGATTATTAAAGTTATTGTGAAGATGGCCTGACTCAGACTCTGTGTTCTGCTGTATCTCCAGTTGAATCTCTCACAGGCACATCTTCGCAAGTTTGGCTTTATATTCCACTCTTGTATTTTGAGTTGCTGGCCTCAAACATTCAAATGGATGGATGCTCACAGAGCTTTTTGAAATATACTTGCTTAAATATGGTTGCCTGCTCACCATACATAAAATCAGCACAGTCACTCTTGTTTAATCTTCCTCAGTCTTTGTAATTGAGGTATTTCAAAGAGTTTTTAGGTATTGTAATCTGTATTTATTTGTAGACATGGAAGACATCTCGTTTTAATTTCTCTTTCATACAGGCATCATTTTGTCATGGGAACTTCACATTTTCTTGCCCCGTTTTTATACATTACGACTAACTAAGCTGTATTTTAACTGCTGAATACTGAGGTCTTAAATCATGTGCACCAGAATTTTTCATACAATCGTAATTGGTGCATTTTGCATATGACATCTGTGAGTGTCTTTCCAGCCCTAAGCAACTTAAGTATGCATCTGCAGTCTAGATTTTGTTTAAAGTAATGGAAATTTGACATTTTCTCAAATGCTTTATGGCATTTGGGGCAGAGTTATTGAGATGAAGGCACTGTTGGGAAGCTGGCTTGGTGTTATGTGCAGCCACCCTCAAGTCCTGCTTGTTCAGAGCAACAATGTGGGGCCAGCCTCTTTGAATATTATAACTGTGAAGAGACTATTGTTACCTTGGAGACTGGTGAAACATGTGAGGTATTGATATTGGATGGACCAAACTATGGGGGGAAATAAGTACTGTGCTTTTTACTGCACCAACGACTGGTAAATGGAGCTAGTGATGAATTCAGTCGTTTGGCAGCACTGCAGTGCAGGCTTTTTATTGTACACGCATAGGAATGAGCAGGACCATTGACTAGTCAACTAATTGATTAGTGAGCAGGACTATTTACATTTTTTTGTATTCCGTGTTGCAGCCGAGGTGCTTTGAAGGGAAGTAAAGATGCAACTTCAACATCTTTAGCATGCTGACAGTGTGCGTTGTGCTTTTGCATGCTAAAAAGTTTTGCAGTAACTGTCAACACGTTCAATTCCAAGAAGTTGTCCTCAGATTTGCCCAATGCAACTGCATCCATCAAATGAGCACTTCAACAATGTTTGAAGAAAATTGCTAGTTTTTGTGCCAAGAAATTAGGCCACTTAATTGTATAGGGTGCCATTAACAGCTCTGTCTTGGTGTTTAGGTGAACTGTGGTCTTGGTGAACTGTGGTGTTTAGGCTCTTTACCACATCAAATTTTCACCCTGAATACATATCTGTGCAAAAACCTAAATTAGTAAATGTTGCATTTGAGAATTAGTAATAAGCTAGCTGTTGATGCGAGATCAACTTTTTGCATGAGAAATTTGCAAATTGTGACTCTTGAACTGTGGTTGGGTTTATACCTCAAAAATATTCCTTAAGAGCAAGCACATAGAGGGCTGTTTTCTTCTGATGGATGCACAAGGTTTTTTTTTATTTTCCTTATGGTAAAATGATAAGGACAGGTTTGGCTGTGAGCCCTCGGTGAGCCTGATCACCTGCCACGACGGGGAACCGAGTGAATTTGACTAGCACATGCAGCTGGACATGTGGCTGTGGAGCGTTAGGGTATCTGCAGGCAACAGTCAAAGATCCTCAAAACAACCAGCGTGTTGAGTCTGCTTTTCACTTTAGATATCAGTCGAAGTATTTCTGTACAGACGCTTGTCTGACTCACCATCCGTCTCGACGTGTTTTCTTGTCAGGTTTATTAAATGGTGCATCTGTATCATTAGGCCCACACAGAGTCTACGCCTCAAAGCGCCACAAATGAATCTGAACGCCCATCTTTCACACGCTTCCACCACCTCCCTGCTCCTCGCTTGTCCGTTTTTTTAATATTCTGGCTAATTTTGTTTTCATCTGCCAGTAACTCTTATAGTAGCACTTTTTGCTTCGTTTAACACATTTTACCATGTTTAAATGTTACACAGATTTCCCTCCATAATCAGTGTGAAAATAATTATTGTTCGACAGAAAGTAACTGCTGTCTCTCTCTCTCTCTCTCTGTAGTGTCCAGATTCAGCGTGCAAGCAGGATCTGTTGGCCTATCTGCAGCGCATCGCCCTGTACTGTCACCAGCTCAATATCTGCAGTAAAGTCAAAGCAGAGGTGCAGAATCTGGGCGGAGAGCTTGTGGTGTCTGGGGTAAGTCCTCATTTACTGAGAGGAAGAAAAGGACAGACTGACTTGTGCCTCTGTGGCGAAAAACCTAATTATCTGAAGCAAAATAAAATTACTGTTATTTTCACCCATCCATACCTCCGTGCCAATAATAACTCATGCTGCTAATCTAATTTATTTTCCTGTTTTTGTTTTACAGCTCAGTAGTATTTCCAGCTTGCCTATTCCCAGCCTTTTATTTTAACCTAAGTTGCTATTTGTGTAAATTTAGCTTGTTAACCTTAAATATTTTGTTGCATATATAAGGGTTTGTATTTAGATGGTCTCTGATTTTATTTGTATTGTCAATCTTAAATCCAGGAAAAGCAAATGTTGTTTTTGAAGTGTTTTACCTGCAAAGATGCCCTTTATTTTACAACCAAATGTAAATTAACGGACATAAATTTGGGGTTAAATAAAGGATTTCTGCAGTCTTTGAAAACCTGAAAAATTTAACATTGTGGAAATGAATAAATCTTTCAAAATTATGTCATGAATATAAATTATAAAGATGAAAATATTTAAGTGTAGAACATTTGAGTAGAACATACCTGCGACTAGAAAATTTTAAACATTTGTAGGTTATTAATTAAAATAATTTAAATCTATTTGTTCAGTAGATTAGTGTCTGACATACAAGCTGAAATCTGTCTGTCATCTCCATCAAATTCTATAAAAGAGAAATCCATATCCAATAATCATAAATGGTTAAAGTGTCATGGAAATGCTAATTCACTGTTTAGATGGCGTGGAAACTCCTCTAAAGGTCTTCTCGATTTCCTCTCAACTTTCAGGTGGATAGTGCTATGTCTCTGATTCAGGCGGCCAAGAATCTGATGAATTCTGTGGTGTCCACCGTGAAGGCCTCCTACGTGGCCTCCACCAAGTACCAGAGGTCTCAAGGAATGCAAAACCTCAACATGCCCGCCATCTCCTGGAAGATGAAAGCTCCTGAGAAAAAGCCACTGGTCAAACGCGAGAAGCAAGATGACGGTCAGACCAACAAAGTGAAGCGGTCCTCTCAAAGGAAGCACATCAACCCTGTGCAGGCCCTGAGCGAGTTCAAAGCAATGGATAGTATTTAAGCGGCCTTTACCGCATTCCCGTAGATTATGCTTCCGAAGTAGATTGAGCCTTAAAATCAGTCAGATTTAGCGAGTACACATTTAAACGCATTCCTGTACCTTAGTCACCAATATGCCAATATTTTTTCCATAAGCAGTGGCTATGCTGAGTGCACTAAGGTCTATATAGCAAAAGTTATATTTTAACACACGAATGCATTAATCTGCTCAATCTTTACACAAGATTTTTTCCTGAGGGACAGGTAGGGGCATACATTAAATTTTGGGCATTCCCTCACAGTTTATAAGTATGTTTCCCCCTTTTCTATATGACTATTGTGTATTTTAAAAAACATTTAAGTGTATTTTACGAGAAGACTTTTATATATTTCACACTAAGGGCTTTGATATTGCCCATTACTGTATGATTTTTGTTTTTCCTTCAATTATTAACGCCTATGCAAACTCACTGTAACACTTGCAATACTTGTTTTGGTATGAAACTATAAAAGTAAAACCGGCTTTGATTTGGTGTCAGTCTCAAGACCAAAGTCTTTGTTTTTTGCTGTGCCTAATAAACTTTTTGATAACTCTTTTGTTTTATCTGATTAACTATAAAATAGACTAAGTTTGGTGAATATTAATTCTTTATATCTTCAAGAGAAATTATGCTGCATGGAAAATGGTGCATTGAGGTGAAAATCTATAAACAAAGCCAAACTAGTTGCTTGTCGCAGTCACTAGAGTTGCCTAAATGGAGAATAATCTCAATAATGCCCTCAGTAATCTCAAGGAGCAGCGGGGCAAAGCTAAGTGCGAATGAGAGGCTGAGAGCGAGCGAGTTCAATCTTCAGCCCTGTATTTAAATTCAGAAGACTGGCCTTAGGCCTTTCTTCTCCTCCTCCTTCCCATCCTCCCACCCCTCCGTGACTCAGACACTGATTAAATGAATCAACACACCTCTTATTCGGAGGAGTGGAGAACTCTTGGGCTAAATGGGTGTGGATGGACTGGGCCAGATGTACGTGAGCCACTGAGCACCACCAACAATAAATGGGATCAAACGCCCCGAAGGAGCTTCCAAATCACAGCGATCGATATTCCTCATAAGACCTTGTTAGTTAATGAGATCATCATTATCGGCTGATCTGTTGAATATATCTTTAGGTTGGAAAGCGTCTCTGTGTTGGTGTGTTCATGATAATTAGGTTATGCTTCCAATATATTGATTGTGAAAGTTCAGGATGATGCTTGATTCATTGCGTGAACGAATGACCTCAAATCGAGTTGCTCAAAGATTTGAATGGTCAACAGGGAAAAAGCTTTTCACATTAGTCAGAGCAGTGGGTGGTAAAGTGTTGCTTCTTGAGCGGCGTTCTAGCCATGCATACACATTTCTCTTACGCATGCATATGTGATGACTTCTTTGAAGTAGCCTGACACCACTTCCAGCCTGATCCCGGCAGAAGCGCATTTACTTGTTTCTGCATTTATAAACAACTGTGTTGGGTCACCAGAGGTTATGTGACAGGTGGCTTGAGAGATGCTTTTGATTCAGTTTGTGTGTGTATTGCAACTTAATTGCATGTAAGATGTTGCTGTGGATTTAGTACTGGTTTGGGATTTAGTTTTTTTTTTTTTCTTTCTGTCTTTCATTTCTGGAAATGACTGTAGTGAACAGTAATTTGCTACAGGAGTGTTATTTTTTGATGTTATATGTAATGCTTTGGGAGTTCAATGCTGATTGCTGTTTTACACATTTGCATTCTTGGTTAAAATAAAAAAAAATTAAATGAAAACACCTACACGCATTGTCATTTGTAACCAAATAGGAATTTGCGGAGGTGTGAGAAAAAGCGAGGTCAGTTTGACATCAAGAGGGAATACACCAAATTGGATTTCCAAAAGCACAAAAGAACCGTCCTCTCTGAAAGTCACATTGGTCAACGCATGATTGTTAAAATTCATGACGGCACAAAAATATGCAACTGTAGGTTACATGCAACTTATTTCCTTTGCAACACGCCATGTTTAATAGCTTTTAAAAGTTTTTAATCCTACAAAGACTTGTCACAAAATAGTGTAAAAGAAAATCTAATTTTATTGAAATATGGAAGTGTTTATTGAACCTTTTTTTTGGGAGTACAATGATTGTATGGCTCATGTAGTGTAAGGAGAAATATGTGTTGAAAACACCTAATAATAAAGTTTAATTCAGAGGCCCAAACTGAGCAAAATATGTAATTTGGTGCAGTTTCAACTGTATATCTTGAAACATAAAAAAAGTATTGATTTCAGGTGCATGACATTAAGGCAGTGGTCTGGGTCCTGGAGGGCCACAGCTCTGCAGAGTTTAGCTTCAACAGCCCCAAATCACACCTGCTTGGAAGCTGAAGCTTCTAGTGATCCTGGAGAACTTGAATAGTTTCATCAGGTGTGTTTGATTAGGGTTGGAGCAGAGCTGTGGCCCTCCAGGAATTGAGTTTGAGACCAATGCATTTAGGTGTATTTGTGTACATGTGTTTTTATGTTGATAATTTAGAGGCCTTATAAATCAGAGCATTAAGTTTGATACAAGCTTTATAGGGTTAATGCACAATATTTAGACTTAAAAGTAATGTTCAAGTTGTTTAATGCATTATTTATCATGAACTATATATCATGGATATATCATATATCATAGCAAAAACAACACTTTTACAGCATTTATGAATCTACCTAGGCTAATATACTGTAAAATTTCAAGTTAATTAACTTTATTCGCAGAACATAAATTAATGATGAGCTATAGCATTTATGATTTTTTTTAACCTATAGATTAGGGATGCAAATGCTCTACTCCTCAGCACAAGTAATCTCTTAAAAACCATCAACATAACAAACATTACCCCGAACATTAATAAATCTTCTCCTGTTCTTCTTGAATAGAAATGCATAAAATATGGTTTATTTCTACATTACTGCATCGGCAAAAAAAGTTGAAAAATGAAGATGCATTGAGTTAGTACAACTTAAATAATGCATAACACGATATTTAAGTTTTAAAAAGTGTGTAATTATCAACATTAAGATCGGACAACTCATAAAAAATGTTTGCAACTTAAGATGTTTAATTAAACAATAAATTTGAATTTTTAACTTGCACCAATGCATTAAATTAAGTAGTGGCAACAGATCCACTGAATTATTTTTTAGAGTGTACAAGTTGGCGTTTGTATCACGATGCATAGTTTCTAACATATTTGGATAGGTAAAACAGATTTATTTATATATAATTACTAGTGGATGCGATACATTTTCATTGTTTAGAAAGTGACCATAATCAATATTTTAAATGTAGATTGTTTTTTTCCTCTCGAAACTGTTTCTCAAGACACCACTGCTGCTGCTGCTGCTTGAATATGAATGAATCACAACAACACTACGGAGACCGGAGGAAAAACTGGGATTGAAGTCCAAAACCTGACTTGAAATAACCTAACAAATCAATCGGGCTAAAGTGGTTATAAACGACAATCTAACTAATTTGTGCACGCTTATTCTTAAGCAGACCTTAATGTCGATCATGGTCAGGTGACACCAGTGACAGTATAACACCATTGACAATTTTCATGAAAAATGCATTTTACAAAATGGCTTTTGCAAGGTATCAAACTAAATGTTGTCAGTCATGGTATTCTCTCTAAATTAAATAGCTTAAGCCATTTGTATTTTATTTTTACAATTTCCTAACAATAAGGCAGGTCATACCAGTGCGTTCAACTAAAAGCTTCATATAAAATGTCATTTACATCATAAATTTGATATTAGTTATGAATACATTATTGCATTTTAAATGGTAGAAACCTGTTTTGGACCTCAAAATAAAGCTGTATATTCCTGCTGTATATGGCTGTGGGGACGAGCAGTTTTGTGGCGCTTGGAATTCTATATAATTGAATAAAGAACAATTATTGCCACATTAATGACTCAAGGAGTTGTAATTGTTCAAATAACATTGTTTGATTTTAAAATATAAAGAAATATGTTTTTCAAGTAATATTTCTGCAAAGTCGGAGAGAAAACTGGACATTTCCATAGAATGAACCTAATAGAACATTAGGCAAATTTGCCCATTGCCCATTATAGATTAACATGACACATAACCAGAGAGAAAGACTGCATGCTATGATAGTATGTGAGAGAGTCAGTGGTAATATTGAGTTCCTATTGGTCAGTGTTAGAGGAGCTCAGCTTAGCCTGACAGTTTGCCTGCCCTGAACCAGGTTAGCTTTCCAGTTTAAGTATCCACAGTGACTGAGGTTGATCTTTGTTAAATTTGCTTTATGGAACCAAATCATTTGACAGTGAGTCAGACTAAATGAAATAAGCCTGGCCTATTTGGTAAACGTGTTTTATGAAACAGGCCTCGAGGCCTCTTCTTAGAAGCCAGAATAAACATAAGTCAATTTATGATTTGCTGTCTGTCTGAACCAAAGAAATAAAAGCGATCATATTTTTTCCATCGCATTGTGTTGAATCGAATCGCACTGCATCGTAATAGGGGTGAATCGTATCGCATCGCTAGCGGCTTCATATGTATCTTCAATGCATCGTATCGCTGGCTATGCATCGAGATATGTATCACATCGGCCTCAGATATGGAGATGCACATCCCTACTATAGATTAATGCTAAAAAAAATATTGTTTATTGTTCGTGGTACCTAATGAATTCATTAATGTATTGAATTGAACCTTTTCATATAAAGTGCTACTGGAACATTTTCAATAAACCTGCTTTGAAATGATTTGCAAGCGGAATCAATGGATCCTAAATATAAATGTTAAATTAATATATTTATCAAAACTATAAATATAACTTTGCACATAAATAGGACGTTGCACAGATTTAGTGTGCATTTGTCTTTAGGCAAACTGATTCCCTTCGGCAAAGTGCCCAAGTTAGCTTACTGCGATAATGTAGTGAAACAGCTTCATATTTTTAATATAACTCGAGCCTACGCTTTTACAGTATGATAAATCTTTGATTAATGACATCTGTTATCACACCCGAAGGTGGTCTATATCAAAAGCCTCTATTGCTTTTTTTAAGTACGCCCATTTGTATTCTCTTGCCATTGTTTAAAATACGCTGTCAGCCATCCAGCTAGTCGCAGGTTATCTAACACTTCCCAAATAAACGTCTGAAGAATATTTCATCATAATTGACATGACTCCGAGACCCGCAAGTGAGACATACTTATTTTCTCCGAGCGATTATTCAAATCAAGCTGCTCCCTGTTGTCGAAGGCCATCAAGCGTTCCCGTACACCATATGTTACATGGAATGTCTTTTGTTATGCCACATACATGTTCAAAATGATCTTGTTTTGTTTAGCCAACAAATCCACTTTACATTCGCACAGTTCATCTATAATGACACGTTTCTGATGTTTAATTCTAGTGAGGGAAAGTATTGAGTGTCAAAGCTCTTCTCAGCCACGTAATGCACCTTTTCCTCAACACAGAGATTTTCAGATACGGAGTGATGTCCTCTCGCCCCCCGTTTCTCTCTCACATTACTCATACTGTCTGCGGTTGACCTTTCCCTCCAGACATTACGGTTCTCCAAACAGAAAATGTACTACAGTGAGGGAAGTGGAGTGGACAAGCTCTGTACAAGTTCACTGCTGAGACGAAGTGCTTTTAAACAGGGTCTCGCCGCTAAAGCAGAGCACAAAACCTTGAATTGAGGATGAACTCCGTGCCAACTTGAAGACGACTGTTAGGGAAGCTCAACTGTGAATTAATCACGAGTGAGATTGTGTAATTTGTTGTTTGTCGCAAGATGTAACTGCTAATTGCTTGAGAAGCACAAAATAAACTTAAGGAAGTTGATTTCCGATGTTCCATTGTTCGGTTTTGTCACGGGTTCTTAACACCTTCCTCTTCTCTCCACATTTTAGCAGCCCACATGCTCGCATTCTGTCAGGCTTCAGCTGTCAGCTTTTATTTGGAGTATTTGATTCGAGATTCATTATAATTGCTGCATCTGTCAAGGATGTGCAGCGGGTTTGACCCGACCTCCTGATTTCCCTCCAGCCCTTCAAACAATGGGCACCCTCAGATGTCTCCTCCTGTTGTCGGAAGGTCATCTGGGTGTTTCATGCATGCTGTTTGATGCCGAAAAACCTCTCCAGTTTTAACAGGGGTGCATCATTTGGAAATCTGGCTAAGGTCAACTTTACCTGCTGCTGGTTTTTGACAAGCAAGTTTTTTTTGGCATGAGAGCTTATTTTTAACTCTCTCTGGACTGCCGTTCTCATTGCTTAGAAGAAAAAAAAAAGATTTTTGGGCAAATTTCAGTTTTAAACTTGATGTGCAACGGTATCACCTCGCCTCAAATTCTTGTATTTTCTCTCCCAGGATCCGTCAGCCAACCCGATCGCATCTGAAATTGGCATGACATTATTGGTTGCAATGTGATCAATCAAACAACGTGTTTTTTGACAGTTCAATCAATTGTGAAAGTATTCTCACGGCTTCCTGTTATGCTACAACAAATGATTCCGAGGCTTGACGCGTATAAAAAGAAATGTCTGAAGAGGTATTACCCTGAAGCTGGCCGTGAGAAGACAGGCAGCAAATTTAAATCCAGTCACTCACACCTGAATCTCCGGGCATTAAATTGACTTAAATGGACGGCTGAGAGATTTTGTTGGATAGTTGTGCTTAGTAACATCCATCTCTTAAACAACAATGTCTTTCCACACTACACAGAAAGACTCCCCTCCTCAACACTGGACATTGCTAACAGGGCAAGGTGCCTTTAATTGGCACCAAGTAACCCAAACATGGTTTCTTCAGTGGAGCACAAAAGGGAAACATTCATTTTATTGTAATTACAATTAACTTCCAAGCTTCAAAAAGCAGAATACAAGTGGTCCATTGCATGTCTGAAGTCAAATGATAACTTTGAGCAGACTTTGTCTCTTCCTCCAGAGAGTTTACCAGAAGTGATTCAAGGAGTCGTGAGTTGAACTTTAACTGGATGAGTTCAATACATAAAACATTCAGACCAGTCTTGAGAACTTAATAAACTAATTAATTGAAAAGATCAGGCTCAAATTAACAATTCATTCACAAATTGGATGTTGCTACTTCTCTCTTTATTTTTTTTACAGGCCAAGTCCTCATTCACAAATGGAAAAATATTAAATAATCGTATAGGACCCTAGTTTTAAGGCAATTATATGAACTTTCAAGCTTCAAAAGCACCATACAACTGGTCCATATGACTTGTGCAATTCTCAAGTCAAAAGATTATTTTGTGTGAAGACTTTATAGTGTTCTCCTGAGAATTGTCCAATTCATGAATGAATCACTCAAACCAGTTTGTGAACTGAATCAACAGATTCATTAAAAAGATCAGATACAAATAATGATTTGTTTTCAAATTAGATGTTGTCACATGAACTTGGGTCGTCAAGATTTTCGGTGAATAATCATCATAAACAGTACTGTCTGTTCCTTACACAAAGCTTTAGTAAGTATTTTAATGGTGGAATGTAGAACACAAATCATTTGGACTATTTGTCTTTCTTTTGTATTGTTTTGAATCTTAACAGACCATCATTAACGTTTCATTACACTGAAAATAGTGACCAGAATATACATTAAAATTTACATTTCTGGAATGACGTAAGAGTACATAATGACAGAATTTCCATTTTTCTGACATTCATTTAACTTCTGAATCAAATGACTTGTTAAATTCCTGTTTCTGAAACGTTAGGTTTAACTGGGGTTATGCCAAAGGTTGCGCTGAGCCAGACCCATTTACTCAAGCATCAACACATTTTTTTGTGAAGAGCTTTTCTTCCTGTTCGTGCTCATATTCCTGTAATACGAACGCTGGGAGCAATGTGGCATTAAATTAAGGAGTCAGCATCCATAGCATTAGCAATCAAAATGTTCTTACTGATACACTTCAGGGAAAAACAAACATTTTACTGTGTCTAAGCAAGCTGAGCCTGTGTTTGAGTTAGTTTTTATATCCAATCCCTTTCCCTAATATTGATTTTGCTGAAAAACACTGTAATCTATACTATATCAGATGCACCTTAAACTAACAGCCTAGCTCTTTCCTGCTGGAGCGACTGATGAGAAATGGTCTCTCAGTGTTGGCTACGATTTGAAATGGTAGATTTTAAACTGTGTTGAGGAAAGGGGGTGTTTCTTAATGATCAGGCTTAAGATTTTCATCTGGACGATTTATAAAAGTTCTTAAAGAAAGAGTTACATTTCAAGAGTCTTTTCAAGAGATTTATGGACAGATTTTTAGATTTGGACCAGCAAGAAACCACTCTGAACACCTTAGCACGGGGCCAGTAAGTTTGGCACAGATAGGCATCATGCACTCATATTTCCATCTGAGAACCTGTGCTGCAATATAATGTCTCAACCAATGTTCCCTTTCAACCGCACATAGCAAAAAATATTCCAAACAGAAGTCAGACTCAAAAAATGTGTTCGAGATTTCTTCAATCAGCGCTACAGGAATGGGCAGCGTTTCAATGGAGTCCATCTGCACGTCCATTGATTTTCAGTACGGAACGGAAGCTGTGAGCAATCTTGTGCGGAAATACACAGTGCAGATTAATTCACGAGACGAAGACAACATCCTACGGAACAGAACAGAGTTCATAGAGAACTGAAAAAAAATATCTATAGAGAGTGTATATTTTCTATCATGTTTTTCAATATTCTGTATACAACCATGGTGTTCAGAGTGCTTTACTAGGTCTATACTTGTATTTACCTGTTTGTTTGCTCTACTGTCATTTTGTTATCAACATGGATTGCAAAACTGTACACAGTAAGAAAAGAACTGTACTGCATATGATCATTTTTAATGTGTATACAGTTTCTTTGTAATGAAATACTAATAGAAAAATAAGTTTCTAAGGGATCACTGATCTGAACCGGCTTCCATATGTCGACTCTCACCACCTGTGTGTGTTGTGTGGAAAGCTAAACACTGACTGCTGCAAACACAATCACATTTTATCCCTCCTTTATATTTTTAAGAGAAAAACAAACATGATCTCTGTTGCTTGCTGTGCCCGGATTGCCACATGCTAGGTGATTTAAATGTCTCTGGCTGTGGGTAATGGGGGGGGCATGGAGAAGGTGTTTCCTGAAAATCTGTCAAAACAGCTATCTACACTGTCTGACTGCTCGCTGATGTTTTATAGCAGGTAGGAGGAGAGACCTGATCTTTGGGAGTTCATGTTAATTTATGTGAAGCCCTTCAAGAGAAGACGGGTCGTAATTCACCTGTGTACCTGAATATTGTGCTTCCCACGTCAGGTTTATAGTGGCACGGCAATCAGCACGATTTTAATAGATTCGTTCCTTGTGTCTTAGATTTTATAATGTGTTTGTCATTTAGAATTGAGGGAGGTTTGGAAATCATTTGTGGGAAGATGACACTTTTGGGAAAAGATTTTATATGCACATGCATAATATTAGCATTTGCTAAAGGAAATATAAATCTTGCAAGGCAGCAAAAGGATGCTGTTAGAGTTGGTAAAGATAACTCTTAGCTCAGAAAAAGAGGGAGACTGATAGTAATTTAGAATACAAATTGAGGTGCATCTCAATAAATTAGAATGTCGTTGAAAAGTTAATTTATTTCAGTAATTCAACTCAAATTGTGAAGCTTGGTGTATTAAATGAATTCAATGCACACACTGAAGTAGTTTGTCTTTGGTTCTTTTAATTGTGAATTTTGGCTCACATTTAACAAAAACCCATCAATTCACTCAACAATTTTGAATATCATGACCAAAAATAAACACATTGTTGGCCTTCTGGAAAGTATGTTAATACTGTATATGCACTCAATACTTGGTAGGGGCTCCTTTTGCTTTAATTACTGCCTCAATTCGGCGTGGCGTGGAGGTGATCAGTTTGTGGCACTGCTGAAGCCAGGTTTCTTTGAAGTGGCCTTCAGCTCATCTGCATTTTTTGGTCTCTCTCTAATTTGGTCTCTCTCTAATTCTCTATATGGGGTTCAGGTCTGGTGAGTTTGCTGGCCATCAAGCACACCAACACCATGGTCATTTAACCAACTTTTGGTGCTTTTGACAGTGTGGGCAGGTGCCAAATCCTGCTGGAAAATTAAATCACTCTTTAAAAAGCTGGTCAGCAGAAGGAAGCAGAAAAAGTACAGTGACGTTGAGTTTTCAAAAAACACAATGACCAACATCAGCAGAGACATTGCACCCCAAAATCACAGACTTGCTTAAATGGACTTCAAGCAACTTGGGCTATGAGCTTCTCCACCCTTCCTCCAACTCTAGGACCTTGGTTTCCAAATGAAATACAAAACTTGCTCTCATCTGAAAAGAGGACTTTGGACCACTGGGCAAACAGTCCAGTTCTTCTTCTCTTTAGCCCAGGTAAGATGCCTCTGATACAACTGTAGCCAAATTCCTTGACACGTCTGTGTGTGGTGGCTCTTGATGCCTTGACCCCAGCCTCAGTCCATTCCTTGTGAAGTTCACCCAAATTCTTGAATCAATTTTGCTTGACAATCCTCATAAGGCTGCGGTTCTCTCAGTGATTGTGCATATTTTTATTCCACATTTTTTCCTTCCACTCAACTTTTTGTTAACATGCTTGGATACAGCACTCTGTGAACAGCCAGCGTCTTTAGCAATGAATTTTTGTGGCTTACCCTCCTTGTGAAGGGTGTCAATTATTGTCTTCTGGACAACTGTCAGATTAGCAGTCTTCCCCATGATTGTGTAGCCTAGTGAACCAAACTGAGAGTTGATTAGCTGATTGGCGTATCACCATATTCTAACTTTAGATAGTGAATTGGTGGGTTTCTGTTAAATGTGAGCCAAAATCATCACAATTAAAAGAACTAAAGACTTAAACTACTTCAGTCTGTGTGCATTGAATTAATTTAATACACAAGCTTCACAATTTGAGTTGAATTACTGAAATAAATTAACTTTTCCACGACATTCTAATTTATTGAGATGCACCTGTATATAGCAATGTTTAAGTGTTAACCACTAGATTAGGCCACCAAACTCATGCTTGTAATTCATTCTATGTGTTGTCACTGTACAAATGCTTATCACTTAGTTAGTTTAGATTAAATATGGTGAATACGTAGATATGAAGGCTGTTTTTAAGCTGACTGGCAAAATGCATTTGTAACCATACAAAAAGGCATGTTTAGGAGTGCAAAACTCTGACTGTTGGAGCCATGCACGTTCTGACACTGAGTCGTGATGCTCATACTCATTCAAGTGATCTCTACAAACATCTTTTAGTGTTTGTGTAAAATGTGTGCACAGTCACAGTGGGCTGTGAATGATTTAGCTCCTGCGGAAATGTGGGTTTTGTGGGTAATTTTATGAAAAGATAAATACAAATGTTTGCTAAGTCTCATTTTATTCTTTGTGGACATAAGAGGACATTTTGAAAGCAGCCCACATCTGACTCACGCACGCTATCTTCATGGACGGTGAAGCAGTTCTAACACTCCAGCGAGCAATATTTGTCATGCTTGTTTTGTGAATGCGTCTCTCTAACACACTCACATATACACACATACTGACTGCCTAACATAAATGTTTTTTGAAAGAAGAAAAGATGAACAAAATATATATTATAAAGCCCGAATTCCAGTAACGTTGGGACGTTTTTTAAATTTGAATAAAATGAAAACTAAAAGAATTTCAAATCACTTGAGCCAATATTTTATTCACAATAGAACATAGATAACATAACATGTTATGCACAAAATGAGCTCATTTCAAATTTGATGCCTGCTACAGGTCTTTTTTGGTTTATTTTCTGTGAAATAATTTCATCTGAAGGTCGTGCTAAGACCATTCTAAATTGAATTGGTTCTGAATTGTGGTAAAGGCTAAAGGGATGAATTTGTTTTTAAGCTCTTGTGGGGGAAAAGCCCATAAAACCTAATTCATAATGGAATCATGAGTGAGGCTTAGACGTGTATTATTATTTCTCAGAGATCTGATGCCTTTCTAGCTGTCACTGTAAAGCTGCTGCCAATGCTTTTGTTTTTGCATGTGGCCCTGTATGTGCTCTCTTGTCCGAGTCGATTTGTGTGATGCAATTACAGTTAAAATGTTTTGAGCTGACTCTTTAATTGTTTCCCTGGAGTGATTGGTGGCGATCGAGTTCATTATCACGGCATGCTGGTCTCTTCATTCAAGGCTTTGTGATTATTTTGCGGCAGTGCTTCGGGTCTGAATCATGAAAACAGATGTGTTTGATAAGCTATAGGGCCATCAGAACAAATGCATTAGTTTTTCACCTCACGTCTATTTAATTCCAATCGCGCAGTATACATATCTCATCACTCTGTCAGTTGCTCAAGTGTACTTAAAGGTGTTTAAAGTGACTATAGACCTCTAATGCCATTTGAATGACTGAAAATAAACATGCGCGTCTGCTCCATACACTGTTGTGAAATATGTCACGCTGCCTGTCAGATGACCTCACGCATACTGTAGGTTTACTTGCTCTCTTTTTAAATGGCTGTCATTGCTAGATGGATTCAAGTGTGATTTATATAGTGTTTTTCCAAGGCTTTAGTCACCATTATATTTACAGATCTGGATCACCCACTGGATTCCTTTAATCGCTTTCCATTAAATTATGTTCTCGAAAGAGGTTGATGCGTTCTAACTGAACATGTACTGCTAAATGGTGATTCACTAAGTGGTAGTACATCACAGGTTCTACAAAAATATTAAGCTAAATTTTGGGTAAGGATGTGTTTTTTTATTACATAAATATGACTAATTAGTTTGACAAGGATGCATTACATTGATTAAAAGTGACATTAAAGACATTTATAATGTAAAAAAAAAAATCAGTTTGCATCAAAAACTAATAAAAAAGGTTAAACATATAATATAGTAATGCATTACTTTACTATTTACTTGAAAAAAAGTAATAGTATTACGTAACTCGCGTTACTTGTAATGCGTTACCGCCAACACTGCGCCTATGTAGACATTCATTAATCTTTGGTAATTTCAATATTTAATACCACGTTGTTAGTTGCAGCTGTATTAATGAACAGTTGTATTTTTAAAACAAAGATTAACAACTTCTGTAACTATTGCTCATTATTAATGCATTAACTAAGATGAACTAATGACTGGTTATTGTACAGTGTTGCTTAGTGGTCTTTATAATTATTTTGCACTTAAATCTGTGTGAACGTTTTGACTTTATACTTTTTTGTGTATTACTTTATTGTATGCAAATGTTCAGTCCTTTTTGTTATAAGAAAAAAGTTATTAAACCTGTTATACTTTGACAAACAATTTTGCAACTACATGTCAACACCGTGGTAATACTGTATACCGCGATAAAAGTATTAGCAATTAATCGCAACATGAAAATTTGATACCGTCATATGCCTACTCCTATGTGTTGTTGCATTAGCTGTATATGGTAAATGTGTCAGTGATTTCTACTATAGTTCAGTACCACTACCAGTATTTTGTGGCTTGGGTGCTGTGATGCTGCTGTGACACTGGTACACTGTGTAACACTAATGGCTACCAATGAATTTCCTGGCCAAAGACCCCGAGACGGAGGATCTAATTTGTATCCATTTCATTGAATTCTTCCTTTCCCACATTTCTAGTGCTAAATTACATAGTGTTTTCCTGATTTTACAATTTGATCTTGCTGGCAGCCGGGAGATTAATCGAACAGCCAGACACAGTTTCTGTGGACGTGCCACTCAAGGAATGTGCGCTGCATGCGTCTGTCTGTGTTAGCTGTCTGTAAAGACCATGTGACCCGCTTCCTCGCCCGTCTTTAATTTCCAGCCGAATTGAATCAGGGGAGATCTACAGTCAGCGTGTTTGTGATTGATCTTTTGGCTGCTTGTCGGTGGAGTAGATTCACTGTAATTGCACGCAAAAACAGAATCAAAATAAAACGTATTATTTTACCCTTATGCGTGGATAAATCGCACTGCCCACGAGGACCAGAAATATCATGATTTTCGTGTTCCTTGCTCAGCTCTCGGAATATATTAGCATTAATATATACAGAGCAATATTAGGATTCAAAACGTTCAAGTTTATTAGCATTCCTTCAAGAGGCTGAAATACGAGCAAATCATTACTCCCTGCTGTTCACTCTGAAGCATGAGAGGAGCATTGAATAATCGCACTGTTCTTTAATCAGGGTTGAGCTTAATGCAGTGGTTCTCAACCGGTGGGTCACGACCCAGAAATGTTTCACAGGTCTGTTCTGATAATGAAAAAAAATGATAAAAGTAATGATAAAATGAACTATCCATATGACCCTGCACAGCAACATAAATAGGTTTTTAATAGTGAGAACCCTAATGTTTTTTTGTTAGTTTTTATTGTGGACGTCAAAGGTCATGGGTCAAGTCTAACCTTATGCAAATTTATTCTCAACAACCAGTTGAAAATTACTGATAAAAGCAATGTTTTTGGTCCAAAACTAGTTCAAGCTTAACTGCAATTGTGACATAACGTTGATTATAAGATAAATTACTCATAATGGCAGCAAATGGGGTGAAATACACACTATTTATAGTAATAAGTGTAGTATAGCCAGGTGACTTAAGTATATACAGGCTAACATTAGACTAATTTGATAATAGACTTACACATTATATGCTATCGCATGTCAATAATTCAAATCCGTTAATGGATTGTTAGGCTGCATTAATTAGGTCAACCGGAACCTGGAACACTTCCCAAAACACCCGATGTAATTGTTACATCGTTAGAAGAATGGCATATACGCTAATATTAGTCGGTTCTTTTCTTATTCCGAAGTCACCGTAGCCACCCAGATCCAGTGTTGGGGGTAACACATTACAATTAACACGAGTTACGTAATAATATAACTTTTTCAAGTAACTAGTAAAGTAACGCATTACTTTTAATTTACAAGAACATTTCTGAGTTACCTTTTCAAAAAAGTAACACTTACTTTTTTTCCCATTTATTGACTGACAGTGCGCTGTGTGAACATGATTACTGTAGTTCTAGACTAAATGTGAATGTGTATTAATTCATCCCACTCACAAAAAACAGATTCAGTATTCATCAAAATGAATTAAAACAGTGAAATGCAAACTCAGAATATGATGCAAACCTGCAATAATTAAATATGTTAAACAACACAAATATATCTAATCTCATTTTATTAACCAATGTGTTTGCTGCTGACCTTTGATGATCCAGTTCAACCATACTAATAAGCAAAAATTACTTTAGATAAACTAACAATTGTGCTTCATTGTTTTTTTATTGCTGAAGAGTGTTGAACCTTCTCTGTGTTCTACTGTACAGACGTGATTTACTCTTCCTTCAGCCTGAGGTTTATTCATTACACTTTTTGGTGTGAAAGGCTTTACATTTGCTATAAATAGAACTTATTGTATTAAAAACAATCAAGCCCTGCTCATATTTAAAAAGTAACACAAAAGTAACGTAACACATTACTTTCCATAAAAAGTAACTAAGTAACGTAATTCGTTACTTTTTAGGGAGTAATGCAATATTGTAATGCAATACTTTTAAAAGTAACTTTCCCCAACACTGCCCAGATCCAGTCCGTATCCAGATCAGAGGGTCACTGCAGCCACCCGGATCCAGTCCGTACCCAGATCAGATGGTGGATCAGCACCTAGAGATGACCTCTACAGCCCTGAACGTCAGGGGAGACCAGGACAACTAGATGAGCCCCAGAGACAGATCCCCAGTGAAGACCCTGTCTCCTAGACGGCCATCGGGACAAGACCACAGGAACCAGATGAGTCCTTTGCACAATCGGACTCTGCTGTAGCCTAGTTTTAAACTACTGATTTTGTCTGGCCAGAGGATAATGACACTATTTCCCCGTCTAAATACTGTAAAACTGATGTAAAGCCACCCAGCTTAATATCAAACTGATGTACAGCTGCTTTGACACAATTTGCATTGTTAAAAGCGCTATACAAATAATAGTGACTTGGCTCGACAATGTGATTCCTATAATGGACTTGTCTATGTAGATAAAAAAATACTATTATTATATTTAAAAATAACTCTTTTCTATTAGAATATATTTTAAGTGTAATTTATTCACGTGATGTCCAAGCTGAATTTTCAGCATCATTACTCCAGTCTTTAGTGTCACATGATCCTTCAGAAATCATTATAATATGCTGACTTGCTGTTTAAGAAACACTTCTCATTATCAATGTTAAAAACAGTTGCTGCTTAATATATTCTGTGATAACAGTGATACATTATTTTCAGGAATCTTTGATCAATAGAAAGTAAAAAAACAGCACTTAAAAAATTCCCCAAATTTACTAACTATTTATCTTTTCTCTTTTTGTTTTGCACCCTTTGCGAGCTAACCACTCAGAATGCTAGCTTAGCACACTGCTAGCAATTAGCCTGTTTAATATGTTTATATTTTATACATATTATACCCTTTTGTTTGAGCAGGCATTGCTGCATTGCTGATTTGATATATGACTGAAATGACAATTAAGTAAATTTTACATCTCAAATAAGACATTTTATAAGAAAAAAATACTAATTTGGGTGCTTTATAAATGATTAAGATGCAAATTTTTTACCTTAATCCCTCAGGACCATTTACTTAAATTATTAGTGCTTTACTATAGCCACCATTTCAAATAAAATAAAAAGGACGCATTGAAGTTAGCTTATCCATAGAGGAAATGACATTATCCCTCAAATGCTCCGTAACACTTGAAGTGTGTTTGTTGAAGGCTTATGTACATTTTCAAACCTCCATCTCCATCCATCTTCATTTCTCCCTTTCCCACTGCAACATCAATGGCAAATATGCTACAATCACCTAATGTACTCTCCTGCCAGCACTTTACATATGAGCTTGAAATGTTTCCATTGAGGGAATTTGTATTTTTATTGGTGTTCTTTATGGGAAAGGCCGGTGATGATTTTCAAATGCACTCATGTGATTTGTAGCCAGTGATTTAGATTACAGCATGTGCCACTGGGCACGTGTGTGTGTGTGTGTGTGTGTGTGTGTGTGTGTGTGTGTGTGTAGAGAGAGAGATTTCTAGTGATGGAGAGCAGCTTTCTGTGAGCACCTCTTGCCCTGGCCTGTAGGTACAGGAACGTCAGACACCTGGAATATCAGCATGGAGCGGTCAGAGAATGACAGCGTCCAAACCGAAGGCTACATTTCCCTTTCCTGCATGCTAATTGAGAGAGCTGTGTCCCTCCATATCAACATTTTAAAGGCTTATTTGGAAAGTAGCTAAAGTATGCGGAATAAACTCCTCCAAATCTATGTTTCATTAGCATGCCATTTTTCGAAGTAAACTGCGGGTCTCTTGTGATCTGTATGAGGGTATTAAACATGAATCAAGACCCGAGAGTTACAGCCTAATAAAAAGTCCATAAAGATTAGGTGCATTAGCACAGTAATATTCATCACAAAATTCTCATTCTCACTCAAGCAGGGAAAACTATCCTGTGGTTCTACGGCACTCACATGTGGGTACCTTTGAAAAGGTTTACTCAGGATTTTTTCCATCCCGACCACAAAAGAGGGCTCTCATTGAGGCCCTTAAACAAGGCTATCTAGCTGTGCTGTTAAATTAGCCGCCTCTGTGTCATTACTCATCGGGCTTGTATTAAAAAGACTGGAGGTGTCCAATTCAGTTTTCATGCAGGTTTTTTTTTTTTTTTTTTTTTGTATTTCAATTTTTAATGAGCTGAGAGCCTGGAAGGAAAAAACGAGATTAACACAATGAGGAACAAGTGCCCTTCAGAGTTATGTGTCTCTCGGTGTGTGTTTGTGAGTAATAGAGAAATGAAAAGAAAATGCACCCACACGGTTGTATTTCACCTGGCAGTGAAAGTGTTTTAGCCTGATGCAGGATCAGTGCTGGAACATTGTTATCAGTTTGTCAGGCTGCATATCAGAGGTGAAACAAACTAAAAGTAGCAGTGGCATTGACTTAGCTATTTTTTCAGTAGTGTGACAGTAGCTTAGTTGTTTTAAAAAATTAAGTAGTTTTTCCAGTAACAAGCACCAGGATGTGTAACTTGAGAGGTTATTTGAATTATTCAATTTTTTACCCTAACTAAATGTTACTGCTAAAACGAGAGTGATTCATGGATTTTTTTAGACATGAATTTTCTCATTTCATATCTTACAGCTATGACTTTAATATGAATCGTTGTCTCAGTTCTAATGTATACAGTCTGTACACTACTTTAGGTTTATCTACTCATTTTGAGTCCTACTTTATTTTATTTCACTAATACTTATGTTTTCATTATTTTGGTATCACTTTACACAGGTTTCATTTGTGAGCATTTGTTAACTACATTAGTTAACATGAACTAACATCAATGTTTATATAAATTATATTGGTTAAAATTATTTTTTTGTGTAATTTTAGTAGGGATGCACCAATATGAACATATTGGCCGATACCGATAACCGATAATTCGTTATATTTGAAAGCCGATAGTTGATATGTTGGCCGATAAATCTATATCCAAATTTGTACAAACTTTTTGAGAGCCTGATTTAAAAAAGGTCTCATCATTAAAAGCCACATCCCAAACACTTCAACATAAGCAGCCTAGTTTGAACAGTGTAAGTTTAAAAATATATATTTTACTCTCCCTATTACCAAATTTCGCCATAAAAAAGTCTCACAAATAAAATAAAATAATGCAAACAAGTCATTGGACATCATTACATGTGTAAAGAATCAAAATGCATGTGCCATGGATGAATAAAACGGAAGAGCCATCTGCATGGACAATAATGAAATGATATTAATTACTAAACCATATTGTTGATGAAAATAATAAGAGAAAATAAAAGTGGTGGTATTATTAATAATGCTTCAGTGATTTTGAAAAAGTAACAAATGAATAGGCTACCACTGTTTTAAATAGCAGATGTTAATTAGGCTACATGAGAATCAGATATTTATAGAACATAAACATAAATATTAACTTAAGCGCTCTATTAACGCTCTATTAATTTAACCAAACGCATTCTATATAAAGCAGATATACATAAAATAAACACAATATTACTACGTACAATTGCACAAAAGGCTGCAAATGCACAAGCGAACTTAACTGTTATGGAGGTGTAGCTCCATTGTGGACGCGCTCAACGCATGCACAAAACACAGCGCACAAAGATTCCTCTACGTTGTTTACAGTAATGTTCTTATTATAATTTGATGTAGCCTTTATGACAGACTTGCTCTGCACATGTAGCATGTATTGTCCTTTTCAAAGTGATTCCAATCATTTTTCAAGCATTTCAAAGCCATCATGGCGAACAGCGCACATCTGAAGTGTCTCTGAAGGAAATAATGCATTATTTATCGGCTTAAAGATATTGGCCAAATTTTCTTATCGGGCCGATACCGATAACAGAAAAAATGGGCATTTATCGACCGATACCAATATGGTGGCCGATATATAGTGCATCCCTAAATTGTAGTCATTATCTTCTCATTCTCAAGTGAAATTGAAATCTAATTTTGTACTAGATACCGTGAACACTGCTCCGTTTGCAAAAGCAATGTGATTAAAATATATATTTAATTATACAGATGCAAAAGCCTCTAAGTGCCATTTGAGATTTTCTTCTAAAATGAGCATTTTTATCAGGATCCTATGTGTAGGTTCAGTAATTTAACTTTAATGACCATGAATAGGTTTGTTTTATTGCCATTTAAGTGATTCAAGTGAACATTTAAGTGATACAAAAATGTAGAGGCTTTAGCATCTGAACTCTTCATATATATATATATATATATATATATATATATATATATATATGCCTCCTTGAACATTGTCTTCTATTTGTTGGTAGCTTAGTTACAGTGGCTACTTTTTTAAATGAACAGCTTGACTGTAGTTGAACTTCTTTAAATGCTGAGTAGCTTGTATCTGGGGAAGCTATGGTTTTTAAAGAAGCTGCTGCATATTAATACTGTCATGTGGGTTCAGTCTATATCGAGGGTTCATGGTAAGTTTGACTGGGCAGAATCAATGCACAGGAACATAAAAGCGAATGAAGAGCGCTGGGCTGAAATCTGCTGAGCACATCAAGCCTTCATTAAAATGAGCTGTTACCGCACCTAATTAAAAGTGACGTTTGGTAATTTGGGAACATGATGGGTGCCATGAACCTAGCGCATGTTTAATGACAGTCCAGCGGATCATGCCTCCCGACAAACCCTAGTCCTATGGTTCTCTCTCTCGTTGAACGGCATGCTGGGAAAAGCCTTTCAGTCGACCAGGCTGAAACGGAAGAAAAGGAAAAAAAAAAAATCAGTTTTATTGATTTTGTCTGCACTATAATAATGTCTTCCTGGGGGCATTAAATCACTCTGATTGTTAGACTGTATATTTTATGAAGGGCACAAAGCCCCATCAGACCATGGTAAGGAGCGTGTGCACGTCTGAGTAGTTCAAGATATCCGCTATTTCCCCAGGTTGTCCTGAGCACATGGACGAAGTTTCACTAAAGTACTAATCCAGAAGGTGATGCCGATGTGGTTTTCTGTTAAACCTCTTCAAGATTAGCCCACCTTAGCCAAAAATATTCAAAGCCGTTGGAAAAAGTGGCTTATATTATTCAGAGCTCTATATGCACTCGAAGGTTCGTGATCACAAATGTTTTTAACGTATAAATCCGGCAAGATCTGTAAACAAAATCAATATGCATCATGCGAGTTGGATGGTACGTGAGCGAGCGAGTAAACACTGTGCTCAACTTCCAGAAAATACCAAAGTGCAAAGTTTAATGAAGTAGAAGATCGTTTTTAAATGTGCTGAACAGTTATTTGAATTTCCTGCTGCTTTGCAGATAATTGTGTTTATGTGTGGATAGGAGAGGAAACGCTAATGCACATGTATTGCTAAATCTAATCTCAAATTATTGAATTTTAATGCTCATAGTGAGACAAATATAGAAGTTAATTATTTGACGACACATCCCACTTGCTTTGTTTCTCTTTGCCTTTCATAATCAGTGAGAAAACTTGTGTTCCCTGACATTCATGTGGCATTTGTTTTTCACAATATGATCTTCAGAAATGTATTGGGGATTTTTAATGTTTGATTTTGTTTAAGTTCAAGTTCACAGTAGCTGTTCTTGTCAAGAAAACCATTTTTAGGAAGCCGTAAGCGATGGAATTCTCTGTTCAGGGCATCTATGAACAAACGGCCGTTCGTTTCATCCCATTCCTTTAAACTTTCCACTCTCATTGACAGAAATTGACTGCTGGGCCAGTAGCTTCTCAAACTCAAGCAATCATTAATTCCTTTGCCAGTCAACCTCTCTGACAGCAGTAAATAACTTAAGATAAGGCAAGAACGTGCCTGACCTGTATCAGTGGTGCTCTTAAAGAAAACCGGTCTTTTTGGTTCTGGGAGGTCTGAATTAGTCAGTCATTTTTTATGTGTTTTGATGTGGAAGTGTACAATAAATCATGCTCCCTACAGAGTTAACAAATTATCAGTAAAATATTGTCACTTACCATAATATATGCAAAAGCCAGGACGTGTAACAAAGAGTTGTAATGGAATGAAATACATGACCACTGCCTTTTTGAGGTGACAGCAGTTGTAAGTCTTGCTGTCAGAATGTAGAATTTAGAAGATGCACCAATATTAATCTTCTATTCTAATTTGTCTAAATTAATTATAACACTGAAAAATAAAATCTGTAATTTTACATTAGTGGATGTAGGCATCAATATATTATAACGTACACAGTATAGAATTTAGTAAAGACTACACTATTATTAAATTATTAGTTTTTTGAAGGTTAACCTTATGTCAGCGCTGGTTGAGGGCAAAGTTACTTTAAAGTAAATGTGAAAATAAAGATATGAGCATGAACAATTAAATGCTCAATATTAATACGTTTGAAAGTGAAATGTTTTGTATGCATTTGGCAGACACTTTTATCCAAAGCAGCTCAAGATGCACATTTTATCAGTTCACCCATTTCATAGGATCGAACCCGTAACTGTAACGTTGCTAGCATCGCTGTTTTGCTAATATTGGTCAATTTCAATAAGCTGTATTGTGCATTCCTAATAGAAACTTAATTATTTTGAACAGTAAATTAGATTTTTTTCACAAATGTTAAAACATGTGTTTATGTTTCAATTAGTGTCACAGTTGGGGAGGTGGTAACAGCAGCACTCTTTACTTGACTTTAATTGATACATTTAGAAAAAAAGTTGTCGATTTCAAAGCAACTTTTGTAGCTGAAAAATATTTAAATACTATATAAAAGTTTGAGATGTGCCAAGAAAAAATCTGACATTTTTGCTTTGAATGGAATTTATTAATGACTCCCTGCTGAATGTAATACTGGCTGGTAATACTACCAGCTTGTACAAATGCCATACAATGATTTTCTTATTACACAGCTTAACTGGTTCTCTCGCTGGTTTACAGTGGACATCTTCAGGCAATATAGTAAAGATCCATTAGTAGGCAGTGCAGTATGTGTCAACTGAATTTGTGTGATACTACAATACATTGTACGTGTTACGTCATGTTTTCACTCAGCAGATGTATGCATTACTACAGTATGGATTATGGATTTATATACATGGCGCAAAGTAGATGGGAACGTGAAGAATATTGTAAATACTTATTGGTTTTCTGAGACCGATTGGTTCCTATGGAGAAAGACTGATTTTCTCTTGGAGCCTCCAATCTTTCTGGCATTTGTTTTTCTACAGACTGAGCTGACTGGGGTTGTAGGACCACCTCAGGCTTTTAGGTAATTAATATTGTGAAAAGTGAGACATCACACGTGTCTAGTCACCTGCTGTGATATTAGATAATTATATACTGAAGCTTTGATACTTAAGAAATAATTGGGTGAAGGTTTTTTTTAAGTATTAAACATTTTGTCTTATTTTATTCATTTTAAATCACTGGCGTTTTGCTGGCCAGTATGGCAGGAAGTAAATTTGCCTTTCTAGATAAAAATGACTCTGGATTTGTTTTAATTCCACTTTGTTACATTCAAAATTCAGTTGAAATTCTTATCTTGTTTGATACTTCAATTCAAATTAAGGAATCTAAGTGAAAAGTAGAAAACATTCTCTATTCACTTTTGAATGGTGCGCCACCCTGGAGTGAACATTGTTTAAACATATTTGTAAATAGACTATTCATAATGTATATTACCATTTAAAAGTTTGGGGTCATTAAAATTGAATTGATGTTTTTGAAATATGTCTCTTTTGCTTACCCAGGCTACATGTATTTGATCCAAAATACTGCTAAACTGTACATATACTGTGAAAATATTATAACAATTTATAATAACGGTTTTCATTTGAATCTATTTTATAATGTAATTTATTTATATGATGGCAAAGCAGGCTTCACTTTTTTCATGATCCTTCAGAAATCATTCTAATGTGCTGATTTGTTGCTCATGAGACATTTCTTATTATCAATGTTAAAAAAAAATTTTTTGTGTGTAAACTTTAGGAATTCTCTATAGTCTTATATAAATCATAGATCTCTTGTGATATAATAAATGTCTTTACCATCACTTTTTGATCACTCAATGCTGAATGAAATATTATTTTTTTTAATATCTTTCTGACCTCCAACCTTTGAACGGTAGTGTAGATGTAAACATTTTGCACACTAAATATTGTTGATGAAAAATGATAAATTTTCACCTATTGTCACTTATAAAAACTCTCCACAGCTGAATAAAGAGACATTGCGAGAGGAGTGCTTGATCTATATAGTGTTTGATATGTTCTGAGGTCAGGGTCTAACAGTGAGCTCCGGTGGCCAAACTCTGCCAGCACTTTAATCTCTCCTCACACACTGAGTGCTCGACCCTCCCTGCTCCTAATTGCTGTTTTGCTCTTTGCCTCGGGCCAACAAATTGACTAACTGACCTGCAAAAAATTGTGGCCACTGTTCTCCAGTTTTTCCAAAAGCAGAAAGTTTTGGGGCCAGACATCACGTTTATATGTGCAGACAGGAGAAACCCTTGACCTATTTTCATTTTTCACCCCCGTCAACTCTAATAGTACTCTTGGCCAGCCTTGACGGATGAACATAAGGTTTGCCGGGTATTTATTTAGTGCCTTGTTTGTGATTGCCTTCAGATATTTAGTTTAGAGGACACTCTCTGCAATATCTTTTTAAGCGGGATGTCAAAACTTGCATCGAGACGGAAGAAAGCAATTTTATGATTTCACTGCAAATATGAAGTACATTTGCCTTACAGCCGCTTTCATCCCCATCTCAATGTCATGGAAGAGCTGTTTGTCCAACAATGGCTCAGTGTTTGCTGAGATTTGCTTTTTTTTTCTGTCTCCCAGCAATGACTTGACATTGATACATTGGTGCTTGCCAGAGGCAGAACCTGCCCGACAAATATGCAGGAATGTGTGAATGTTGACCGGCGGATATTACATTTGTCTTGTCTTTTAGTGTGTGTAGCACTTAAGTAAACAAACACGTAAGTCAGATCATAGAAATGATAAGAACTGCAATTCAACTGTATATTTCCATATTTGGAAACTCTGATCGCTATGTGTGTGTGCTTGAGTATGATATTAGCATTTATTTGATCTAAAATACAGTTAAAAAGTAATATTGTTAAATATTATTAACATTTAAAAATGTTCTATTTTATATATTTTAAAATGTAACATCAACAGCTCAATTTTCAGCCAATATTCCAGTCTTATTTTTGTGGAAACTGTTAATAGAAAAATCAATGAACAGCCTTTGTTTGAATTAGAAATCTTTGGTAACATTATAAATGTCTGTACAGTTACTTTTGATCAATTTGATGTGTCCATGCTGAATAAAAGTTTAATTTTGTTTTTTTAAAGAAACCCATCTTACCCTAATGTTTTTGGTATGTGTATCACGGTTTCCACACAAATATTAAGCAGCAAAATCTCTTTGCAACATTGATAAGGACAACAATAATAATTAGCAAATATATATTCATATATTCACCTCTTTCATATGGCTGTACTGTACAGACAAGAAAGTGGCAGTAACTTACTAACTCACTAACACACACTACTGTTTAAAAGTTTGGAATCAGTAAGATTTGTAATGCTTTTAAAAAGTATATATTATATATTAAATTATAATAATGCATATTAAAAACTAAAACTATTTTGAGAAAAATAGAAAACGTGTTATTTTAAAATCTAATATATTAGAATATTACAGTTTTTACTTTATTTTTGATCAAATAAATGCAGCCTTGATGAACATTAAAAATCTTACTGATTCCAAACGTTTAATATTTATCTTTATTAATAGGGCAGTACTGAGCAGACAGGGAAGTGGGAGTAAGTCCAGGTTCTCTACTAGTTGCTCTACAGATGCACGTTAAACCAGGTCTCTTTCAGATAGCCAGGGTGCCTGTAGAAAATTTGACGATAGAGAACAAAAATCTCACTAGACAACCATAGCAAGCAATATGATAGAGTGCAACAGTGACCGCTCACTTTTCTAGTAGCTTGGGTTCCAGAAATATATTTCCCATTCTTTATCTCCATGGACATTTTAAAATCCCTTAAAGCGATGGAAAAAATATCTATGAAAATTCTGTCATCATTTACTTCCCCTCGTGTCATTCCAAACCTGAATGACTGACTTTCTTCTGTGGAACATAAGAGAAGATATTTGAGAAATGTTTCAAGTGCACGTTTATATCACTTGCTGTGGTTTTGCAATTTGTTCTCAATCAAGAAAGAATTCCATTCATTTGAATATTCTTAGAAAATTACTTTTGTTAAGAACGGTCTCCAAGATAAAATGGAATCAGTTCCCCCCCACACTCTTTATACAGGTGTCTTTGAACAGTTTGGGCTTAGACAAGGGGTCAAAAACTGTTCAGATACCCTGTGCCACTGTACAGGAAAAACAGAGATACTAGATTACTAGTGAAACTCCAAACAAGAAAGAATCCATGCAATATGTGCTTTTTATTTCCACAAAGCACTCTTCGTAATGCAGGATCAAATGAACTGGCATCTGTAAACACAAACACATGTCAGATCACTGGTATCCAATGACTACCAAGAGAGAGAGAAAAAAAGAACGGGAAAGAATCAGTGCTTGTTTCCTCAACAAATAACACCAACTGTAAGACAAAGACTGTAAATATGCATATGCAGAGAGCATCCCAAAGTGCTCTTATATGACTAAAAATACAAATGTGCGAATCTTATCCTAAACGGATCCTCTAACCCCACAGACTGTGTGTCTTCCACTTTACATTTCCAAAAGCCACAACAAATCCCGAAAACCACGAAAGCTGGTGTTGAAACGGGGATATATTTGAAATGTATTCCTGCTGGCGAGACCGAAAGTGCAGCTGCAGAAACCTGCATTATTTCTCATTCCCTCTTTTGTGTCTGGTTACTCACCGGCTCCCACTGGACACAGATAGTGCTTAGTCACACCCTTGTGTAGCCACGCTAATTAGCCTCACCATAGCAACTGTATCTTAGTGATAACAAACCTCTTATTGAGAACTCCTACAAACTTACAGTTCTCGTGTTTCCTTTTTAGCTCCATTCTTTTATCCTGACATTGTAGGAGTCGATATCCGCTGCTCATGAAAACCCAGAATCCCTCTGGGTGATGTGGGAGAAAATTGTTTGTCCTATCCTGTTGCTTAATGAAGAGAGCGCTTGTATAATGCGAAGACTCTTGGAACGGTTTAATTTGTATTTTTATTTTATGTTTGCATGTTTACAAATTAACCACCATAATACATACAGTGTTTTTGTTTAATTCTCAATGTAGGCATTCAGAAACATGCAGCTCTATAATCCTTCCTCTGATTACGCGTAATTCCCAACTCAACTATTTAGGCTTATTTCTTCCTAAATGTTTTGCATTCTAATTCTAGCAAAATCTCTGAAGTGCACAATGCAAAAGAGGTTTGAATGAAGTTATTACTTTGTCCACATCGTGAGTAGCTCGTCTCATGGCCGTACCCTTGACTGCTCTGCATCAAACAGTCCCGACACGCAAAACTCAATGCCTGTTATCTGCTCCCAATTTTAAGGGGTAATTTAGGCAGTGCACATGGAGAGTTTTTAAAACATTTAAAAAAATGATGTCACTTTTACTTTGCTCACTAGAGACAACACTAAAGTGGCTCTTAAACTGTCAAACATCCCATGATGCTCTGTTTTTCACAATGATAAGTAACTATACTTTGAGTGTTACAAATGTTTATGAAGAAAATTATTTTTTTCTGTGAAGCTGAAAATCTGGAACAAAATGTTGTATCCTAATATCTTTAACATTCAGAAATGTGAAGTACAACAATTTTAATTTGAGAAATGTTTATAAATTAGTTATTTTGGCTTCTGAATGGAATACCATATAGTGCAGACTGTACTGTATACTGTATGTAGACTTTTTTGGTCACACTTTATTTTAAGGTCCAATTCTTACTATTAACAAACCATTAACAATGACTTTTGCCTCAATAATCTCACCTTATTATTAATTTTGCTGCAAACACTTAATTGGATAATTGGAAATGTTTTGCCACATTAGTATTTGAAATATTAGGTAGAATTAGGTATAACAGTAAAGAACCCATTTCCACCATGCAGAACAATGCAAGTTAACCGCTAGTGGTTTTCCTGTTATTGTTTAGCAAATATTATTATTAATAAATCTGTGAAAAAAAAGTTTTTTTCCCCAAATAAAAATAAAAAGGTAACTGGCTTTTATTTTTTTTCTCAAGGTATGCAAGAGACGCGAGCGCAACAGTCATGTATCTCACATACAAAAAATATATGGAAAATTTCATAAATGCATACAAAAAATATATTTTAATTTATTTAAAAAATATATTTTGCACCCCCCTCCTTTAATTTCACTGTGTTTGTTTGTGTATTGTCTGTTTTAATACCTTAAGCTTGGTCAATATTGTAAATGCAAACAAAGCATGTTGCCTCTGACTCCACAGGAGAAATAAGAGCAGCATGTTAGTGTGCTATTCCGAACATAGGCTTTGTTGCAGGTTATTTTGCTGGAAAGACCAGGGGTGTCAGGGTTTGGCTGGTTATCATCAAGGAGGCCTATATAATGCCCAGAGAAAACCATTTGTATTCCCATTCAACTATCACAGCCTGTTATATTATACCTATAATAATGAAATATGTGCAATTATATATGTTGCTTGGAAAATAATTTATTTTGTAATAATACAGAGCTACTTTCGCAGAAACAGGCTTTTTTTCATTTGCAGAATGATGCAGTTACAGAATCTACCAGCAGGGCTTGATTGCTTATACTAGCCAGCCAAACTTGACCTTCTAGTAGTTGCCAATCCTGTCTCATACACCAATGAGAGAGATTTTCTAATTATTGCAATCAGTGACTGGCAGCTGCATTGGTGTGGAGACAAGGCTGTAAAAAGCCACTTGGCGATTTGGATTAGGGAGTGGGAATGCACATGAAGGCTGTTGAATTGAGTAGCTGGTGTTCTGATCGTTGCATTTCCCTCGTCCCTGATTTTTCTTTATTTGTCATAATTTATAATTGCTATTCTTCCTGTTTGCTCACATACTGCTGCTGCACATGATGTTTTGAACTTTATGTGGCTCTGTAGTAGTTGCTGTTGTGCTACTGTGACAGCTTAAAGACAAAGCTTGACTTATTTTAATGAGCCTTTATTTTCTCACTTGTTTTTGTTCTTTTGTTGTGAACCACCACAGTGCCTGTGCAGGTCATAATAAATTGGCATTTGATGGTAAAACATGTTGAACTTTATTAACGCAGAGACTTCATATTGGTTTGTGCCCTTTAAACTTTAAAAAAATCTTTTTTTTATGCTTAGAAGTTTAAGTACTGGCTTTTACCATGTGTTCCTGTGACAAAAACAAGCTTATTTTTAGGAGAGATTTATATTTTCCAATCTCAGACATTAGCCACATCCCATCAGACCAATGTACCTTCATAACAGACTCGCTGCTTTTATCGAATTCTTGTTTAATGTTTCGGACAGATCCATGTGTTACTTCCTCTAGTCATTTCCTGAGGATTTGCAGTGGCTCTTTGTCATATTTTACATGGACACTTATTTAGAAAGTTGATTATGAGGGATGTGTTAAGACAAGCTTTTATCGCTGCTCTGAGGTTATTAAATCTAACAAGCACTGTAGTCCGATTATTCGACCATAACCCCAGAAGCCAAAATCAAATCATTTTGGCATTACATATTCTTCATCTATTGATGTCTAAATTTAATAGATTGGGAAAGCTGTTGCAATCTGTGGATCCATTAGCAGCGTAATAAAAATTTCAGAGCCATGAAACGTAGTTTAAGGATGTGTGAGTGACAGCTAACACACTGTTCGTACTATTGCAGATGTTTAAAACACCTATGTTTTTCCTGTCACCAGCGAAAAATGAATGCTTCTGTTTTTGTCCAACCAGGTGTGAAATTACTGTTGTATTTGGCAGTGGTGTATGTGGGTTAATTTACTCTGTAGCTTTCAGACTCCCATAGGTCCTCTCTTACATGTGTTCAGCTGTGGAATGGGCTGACGGTGGTAGAGTTGCAACTTTAATAGCCTTATTGAAAGCGAGGGATATTGTCTGCGGTGGGCCGAGGGTGCATCGTTGTGAAGGGAACGGAAAGTTTTGGTGATGAATGCGTTCATTGGGTTCCTGCGTTACAGCACGGACATGCTGTCTCTTACATGAAAAGGCTAAAAATGCCATATCGAACCATTTCTTACAGAGCGAGAGTAATCTTTTCCTTAAAGCTAGCTAGTCATTTAACATCCCGCTACAGTGCACCTCTTCTGGGAAGTAATCTCTCTCGGCCGCTCTCTCCGCACCCGAGACAATTTCAAGTGTTTGTTGCGAAGCCTTCGGTACTGGCTTTGGGATGCGCCGTTGAGTTCTGGATCCCTTTTCATTTATAAATCATTTAGTCATCTGCGGTTTGCAGACTTTTGCAAACAGCAGGCTAGCATGCAAGGGAAGCAATCAGCACTAACAGGCATGTTGCCATGGCTGTCTGTGATAATTGTTTTATGAAATGTGACTCTCCCCTTCTTTTTGACAGTCTCCTAAATGTGATCAGAAGAACGAGAAGTGGATGCTGCCCAGGTACCTGGAGCTCTACCAAACACGTTGACTACCCTCTGCAGTCATAAAGAGAGGGAGATAGGGATGTAAGCCCTTTCTCAAGGGATACATACTACTTTCTTTCTTTCTTTTTCTTTTTTATTAATTATTTATTGTTATTATTTTTTTGTTACTATATGTTGATTGATGACTTGGATACTTTTAGGTCTAAATGGAGCATAAATCAATGTATTTGTGAAATTGATGAAGATGGTTGCTTGAAAGTTCTGTCTGAGTGATGATGGATTGTAAAACTGCTGTTTCTGTTGTGTGTACATTTATTTATGTACATTATTCATATTATTCCATTTTTATTTTAAGAATGTTTATCTAGAATTAGTGGTAAATAAAGAGATTGTTAAAAGTCTCTCTCTCTCTCTCTCTCTCTCTCTCTCTCGTCAAATAAATACGTCTCTCTCTTTCATCAAAACCCCTAAAGTAATATCTGGGTTTCCACAAAAATATTCAACAGTGCAACAGTTTTCAACATTGATGATAATAAGAAATGTTTCTTGAGCAGCAAATCATCATTTTAGAATGATTTCTGAATGTGACATTTCTGAATGTCTGTCAAGTGACACAGAGTAATGGATGCTGAACATTAAACTTTGCCATCACTGATATAAAAAAAACCTTTTAAAATAAAATGGTTATTTTAATTTTCCAGATATTATTGGTTTTACTGTTTTTTTTAATCAAATATCAGTCTTGGTTACAGTCCTGAATAATACAGTACATTTATTAATTTTGTCTGGTTTGAAAAAAAAAATAATATTTCATATATTTTTTTACATTTCTCTAGTCAAATCAGTTTTAAATGAGCTTTTGTTAGTTTTCACAGTTTCAATTTAGCTTTTTAGTTTGGCTGCCAACGAATTTGAGCAGGATTTCTTTCTCAGCACTGTTTAGTGTTCTTGCTAGTGACACTTTCGTGTTTAATGCAAATGAGCCGTGATGGTTTTACATATCAAAAACCACAACTAAAATTATTTGTGGCCATGAATATGAATGCTAACAGATAGCTTTTTCCACGTATATAGACCCACTTGGTCTTTCCAGTCAAACCGTCACACAAACACATGCAGGGCACGTCCTGCGCAGTGCTGTTACGCAATAAATCAAAATCTGCAGCAGGTTCAAAACCACATCCACCCATATCCTCAAATACTAGAGCGGATAAATGAGGTCCTGTTTCAGATCAGTAGCATGGTATTTGTTTTCTTCCTGAATACTGCCTTTGTGGTGCTTCTATTATGAATGCTTGACTGCACAAACTACTCAGCATACTGTAAATGCCTCCAATATCAGTCTGTGTGGATTGTGTATTGAGATTTCCATTCGGTTGCGTGTTCCTACAGGCGGTATCCCCGGGGAGAGCAAACCGATTGCAGGGGGTCCCCGGGGCATGAGCTCCAAGCCTCCGGCGCAAGAACAGATTAAGTCCAAGATGGAATTTCTGATTTGTTTACTCTGTCTTTTTTTTCTGTTCCGCAAGTGCAAAAGTCCTTACTGCTGTTCCAGTCCTCAGCATCGCTCCAGGACATTTAAGGCTGCAAAGTGCATTTTAGAACTTTTCATTGGGCATCATTTTCGTTTGTGTTTCATTTTTAGCAGTGAAAGAGCTTGTTAGCAAGTGTTGCTGATAAACATTGAAGCATCTGCTCTTTTAATACATAACTGAAAGTTAATTCATAGATGAGCTAAAGAGAAGCTATTTATATTTAACAAATATTTTAATCCGCAGAGTAAACCAACTAAAATCCCAGTAAACAACTCACAGGAGTATTTTTTTTCTGTTTCATATTTTAGTGAGCTGCCAACCTACTCTGCTTTGTGGCATCATAAGCACATTCCATATTTCGTAACACTTTATTTTAAGGTGTACTTTTTAAACATGTTACATGTACTATCATAATAATAAGAAATGATGCATAACTACATGCAAGTAACCCCAAGCCAAACCCTAATCCTAACCATAGGGTAATTCATGTAGTTAATTATTATTACTCATTACTTAAATGTAGAATTACACTGTAAGGACACTTTAAAATAAAGTGTAACCGAATATTTTGTTAGGTTCGCGATGAGCTAATGCCACAACAGCTTTACAGAAAATCACAATGTTAATATTTATAGTAATAGCTTAATAAATTCATGCAGCATTTAACAGATTAGATCTGGGTGCCAGTGGTTTACATTTAATGACAGTACAAGCAACCAAACAGCTGAGATATGCTTATATATTATATACAGGTATGCGAATACACAGTATGTATGAAGATAAAGTTGGACAGACTGCATTTATCCAACTTAATATAAACAGCTGGGTGATAGTTACATTTTGCAACTAAATAAGTCAAACTTTTATAGTATATGTATTGCTTTACTTGAATGTACTGTATGTATGCAGATCAATTAGAATATAAAACACATTTGTGTGCAGAGTAGTACAAATTAGTCATTTATGAGGTTCTATTTCAATTAGTATGTAGCAGACAGCAAGGCTGCTCACTAGTTTTTGAAATGGAGCCACTGTTGGTTTGAAAGCCTCAAAACTAGACACGCTAGTGCTTTACTTTGCATTATGAGAAGTCTTAAGGGCGTCAGGTTGTGTGTGAGACAGACGGAGTGAGAGGATAGGATATGAATATATAATGAAATATAAAAGTACCTGCCGGGTAAGATGAACTTAATGCTGCAAAGTCATTTAAAATGAATGGAACTGCCAAACGTAAGTTCCGACTGCATTTATTTGTGCCTATATCTCTCAACTAGGAGAGACAATGTGTAAATGATAACATTCCTCCAGCACAGATGCCAGACCAAGCTTGTTTAATAGAGACACGTGCAGTCATGCCACAATTGGACCTTTTCAAGCTGACAGGCAATGGCTATCACGAGGGCTTAGAGCAGCGACACGTAATCATCTGCTGGATAAACGTTCAGATTAAAGCACTATTTAATTCTGAATCGGGCCAGTGTTACAATGTGATAAAGAGGATTTTGGCAGCAATTGCTTCATTACAAATAGTTGTGGTAAATGAACCGTCTCTTTGTCCCCCCCCCCCCCCTCCATTGTATTTTAGCATCTTGTGAGCACGGCGGGCGCCCTCGACTCAAGAATTTGATTATTTTCCCAGCTCAAATTGACAGCCAGCAGGTGACAACCAATATGAAACTAACCCACTGTGTCATGCAGTTGCAGATTGTTAGGTGGGGCTTTAATGCTCGAGAGGGTTTGGCCACAGTCTAGTCCTGTGGTGCTGACAAAATTAAGGGATCGTTTATTTGATACATTTAATCTCTGTATTGCGTGTATTGAGCAATTTCTTGTAGAGCGGGAATAGAGCTGGGTGGCCATGGAAACACGGAGGTTCTGTGCCAGAATTACTATTCCGTGTGAATGTGTGTCAAGTACATGCTAAAAAAGGCTGCCAGAATGTTTTTTTTATAAAAATGGGCATGCATTTTTAGTCATTATACCATGTTATACTAATTTTAGTGGTCATGTACTCGTAAAAGAACTAGGGAGGCAGTTTGTCTAAAAGAAAATGAATGGAGCGTGTTTTATTTCCTCAGTATAGTTGGTGTCCTTGCACTGAATGCGTGTGGTCAGCTGAATTGCAAATGAGTTTGAATAAAATCACAGAGAAGGTGAAGGTCTGAGGCTATATAACCAAAATGAGTCATAAAGGCAGAAGTATCCCGGCAGCTTAGCCGGGAGTGATGTTGATGTGGTCAGAACTCGCAGGTTAATAGCATGGGACTGTGCACTAGATTAGGACCATTTACCTTTTAACTGCAATTGTCTCTGCGCCTCTACCTGAAATACATCACATCAGTTGAAATTCTTCATTGTAGGGGGAAACCATGACTAAGGGAAAGAAAAAAGAGGGGAAAACAAGCAAGAGCAGACCCCTGCAAAATACAATTTATGAGCGCTCTGTCACATTCTATTGCTTTGTCACATAACAACTAAACTGATTCGGCTGAATCAGGATGCAATCAGCACAGCAGGTAGAGAGCGGAGGCCTCACCGGCCCGGTCTGCCACGGCAAACCCGAGTGAACCGGCGGCCAAGCGTCGTCACATATGGAATTGGCACAGAAACCTCGGGTTTCTCGCTACACATCCATCATCATGAAACCGCTCCGGTTCGGTGCTCCAGGGTCACATGTGCCTTTTCTAGTGCCCAAGCGTGTGCTGTGACATATTGACTGTGACACTGCAACCTTTTGTGCAGAAATTTCCAGATAAACTTTTAGTGGAGAGGAAGGTCTGGAGGGGTGGATGGGAAAAGGTAATCTGCTTAGATGTCGGAAGGAAAAAGGAAGCGTCAGCTTTGATCCTTCTTCATTCTGGGGGAGGTGTTTGTGGTGCTGAAAACACTATTACACACTACATTCACACAGAAGCAGAATACACTTGTCAGTCATGTTTGATAAATGCTGTTCTGTTGTTCAGACACAGTTCTGTTATGAACAAAAGCAACAACTGTATTGTATAAGCAAAGACTCACTTGAGAGCGAGTTTGGTTAGCCTCTGCTGTGTGAATGGAGCCAAACTAGACAACATTGTCTGTCATGTCAGACAGTGTGATTACCAAGTGTCGTTCATTTCATTTCATTTTTTAGCTGCTGTTGATTAATAAAGACCCACACTAGACATTAGACTGTTTAATAAGAAATGTTGTATCAAACAGGGTTGCCAGGTCTGTGTATCAAAACTCGCACAACAACCAATTAAAAATAGTACAAAAGTATCCAATTTACCATATCCCAACTACACCTAAAATACATATTAGAATTAAAATTATTTGTGAATTTCACTATCTGAAGTCTGTTTTTCTGTTTTCACAATCACAGTTAATAGGCAAAATGACAGTGGCTAAATACCAGTGAACTAAATATTGAAGATGACCATTTCTATAACACTGGAAAATCTTATCACATTTGGCACCGGGGTTGCCAAGTCTGTGATTTTTTCCACAGAATTTGGCTATTTTTAAACTCTTCCCATGGGTTAAAGGTTTCACATATTGCTATATGACTGAAATGATTGTATTGAAATATTTTATACTCTATATAAAACTGATTATATAATACTGATTATACTGATTATATTAAAAATAGCCAAATTCCGTGGGGAAAAAATCACAGACTTGGCAACCCTGTTGTGAGAACAGAAAAAGTTTGTGAGAACAGAAAAAGGGCTTGACTTCAGTTAGTGACGTGTTCTTCTAAGATGTTGTATGAACAGGAAAAGGAGTCACTCCTGGTAGTAAATACGGTGGTCAATCTCATAAGAAAAAGGTTGAACTTTTAACACTTTTCAGTCTCGTCCTCATTTGCCCACCATTAAATGGAGCATTTTTCTTACTAGAACTCCTTTTGATTCTATCTTTTATTAAGTTCGACCCTTTTCTGAGTGATAACAGCCAAAGGTTATACTTCCCTCATTGCATATTCTACTGTTGAACAACAATTACAGATTCTGTAACACTGAACTTATGACCAGGATTCAGTGATGGCTTCACGCTGATAGGTCATGAATTGACGGCCTCCAACTTGTTCTGTCACATGCATTTAATTTACTGGAAAATATTTCATTTTAGATTGAAAGTTCAGGTGAATTTAGTCTCCGTAAAGGTCTGTTTTGCCAAGTCCCTCGCGTTAGGGCAAATACAGCAAAAGAGGATTGTGCATGGGAGTCAGTTACTTAAAGATCAAAACCCCCACAGGCACAGATGTCCCGCAGGGAGTCCTGTTCTTTTGGACAGGTTGCTAACTCCTAGCGCAGATTTGTTCTATTATACAGAGAGAACATTGTGTACTCAATAGTGTTATTCAGTGGAGAATCGCAGACAGCCAATGGGTGGCTTACATGTTCCTGGACGGCAGTGAATGAGAGTGAGTTTGCTGTGGGCACAGAAAGCCAATTCACCCCAGCGGAGTCTAAATGCCTCATCACACTCTTTAATTACACTTTGTGCCATTAGTTTGTTTTTCTACCAAAGAATTAGCCTCTAAGAGAAACACTCAGTGCTGTGTAAACACTGAATGATAATGAAGAAAAGCTTTTAATGATGTCGGTCGTGCTTCTGTGGTTTTACCGTCCACATTGCGTACTCAATCTTCCATGCTGCGTTCTTTGTGACTAAGACACTGCGCGTCATTTAAGTCGTGTACTTTTGTTAATACGTTTTAATAGTAGGTTGTCTGTTTTAACACTTTCAGGCCTGGTCGGAATAACCTGTTCGTTTGTCCTAGAGTTTCATGAAGGATTCTCTCCATTTTCTGAAATTGTTGATGATTGTTGTTTAGGGTTGGGAACAAGAAGCTGATAGGAGATGATGGGGCAGCTGTAGTTTCTCTACACATTGTAATAATGTTCTAATATGTACTAAAATGTACACTTTAGAGGTAAATAAGGTACAAAAGTGTACCTTTTGAAAAATGACTAGCTCAGTGACATATTTTACATGTTTTTCACTGAGAGTGCAGATATTGTTGGATCTTCAAATAAATTATTTACTGGCTTAAGTAGGTTGATATTTGCACCTATTCATGTGAGCATATTTAAAGGTAAAATAGCATTATATAAATATATATAATAATAATAAGTATTGATAAGTATTATTATTATTATTGGCAATGTTAAAAAAGTTGTGCTGCTTAATATGTTTGTGGAAACCGTGCAAAAAACAAACAAAAATCTTTGATGAACAGAAAGTTTAAAAGAAGCTGCATTTATTTGAAAAAGCTATCTTTTGTAACATTATAAATGTCTTTGCGGTCACTTTGATCAAGTGAATGTGTCCTTGGTGAATAAAGTGTCAATTTCTTTCAAAACAACAACAAAACCTTTCTGCCCCCAAACACTTGAACGGTAGTGTGACTTCTCATCATTGGGTTCCTGAGGGGAGATGGTAGAAACGTCCTTGCTAACACACCTATTGCTGAAGAAGGGCATCAGTTGTTCACTGTAACCAATTCAATCTTGAGTTCAATTGGACCGTGTGTGAATTTAGCTTGTGCAGCTCAGGTCATTATCATTGTGCTTGGATTAAAGGGGTTTCAAAGTGTCAGTGTGTTTCATCTCTCTCAGTCTCTAGTGCATACAAAAGTGACACCATTACGCTCTCAACGACTTGCTTTAAAAAAATAAATAAATAACGGTGAGTCCTCAAGGCCCAATTAACTGAAATTCAGAGGAAAAGACCGATTTTAATGATTATGACTTATTTCAGGTTTCCAAAGGCAGCGCTTCTTTAGTAATTCCCGCTTGCATAACTTTGATGTGCACTGCTGTAAATTAAATTCCCCCAGGCATGTAATCTATACTGTTGAAAGGTTTTTGTTTTCATGTAGGAACAGGGAAGTGAAATTAATGTATTCAAAATACATCGGCGTACTCAATGTTGAATAATTGTTTGGACTTGTGCGTGACTTTCTCTTTGATTGTCTGAGCAGAATAACAATTAGATGTGAAACAGCAGAGCAATGAACAATGCAACAAGCTTGGCGTGTTTTTTTCACAGAGAATCTGGCATTTCATATATTAATCTCTTAACCAGAGAACAGGATCTAAGCAGTTCAATGTCGTGTTTCACACCTAGTGACCCCAATTTGCAATTAAAACAGTGTCTTCGAGCCTTAAAAAAACTAGTCAATGTTGCAATTCTATAGAGAAACTATTTATGAATATTTTGATGCTCACGGGTTGACAGTGGTTCATTACAACCAAGAAGTCATGAATAATTTTATGCTGTGGTGTAAGTCATTTGAATTCAGTGATGTTTTGTATTTCATTCATGTTGTACTATAAAAAAGATATTTTAGTAGCTCAGTTATTGATTCATTTATATTATTCTGTTAAATCATTTCAGAAACCTTGCTTCCTCTGCTTGTCCACTAATAGTGTTTTGTTCTGATGCTTTTATCTGCTTGAGTTAAGTCATCTGCTGACATCTTATAGGGTTGTAACTGTAATTTTTAACTAGAAAAGCAAAGTTCGTCAAAGGCTTGTTTAAAAAAATAGAAGTATTGAGTTTATAGTTAGATATACTACCATTCAGTCTAAGCAAATAAATCAGTTTTGAAAGAAAGGAATTAATACTTTCTGCAAGATTGCATTAAGTTGATCATAATTGACTGTACAACTTTTCTGTTTCAAACAAATGCTGTTCTTTTGAGCCTTTGATTTATCAAAGTCCTTTTCTTAAGCACCAAATTAGCATATTATAATGATTTCTGAAGGATCATGTGACACTGAAGACTGGAAAAATAACAGATTTGCCATCACATAAATAAATAATATTTTAAATAATATAGCTATAATACAAAATACAAATATATTCAAATATTACTATTATTTTTGGTCAAATAAATGCAGTCTTGGTGAACATATATAAGAGTCTCAGAAACATAAAAATCGACCCAAAACTTTTGACAGACAGATTTTCTTTTTCTTTTCTTTGCTTTTCTTTTATGCAATTCTATACTTTCCTTCCCAGTCATGCTCAAGTTTCAGTTCAGCGTCCTGTGAGATGTGGCCAATTCATGAATTGAACCAGGCTTTTTATGCATGTGTTTCTAGTCGTGTGTTCTTGTTTTTTTGAAGGAACTGACATCCCAAAGACATTTCATGCTGAGGCTACTGCAAACAACATACAACAAGACAGACTAGCACGTAGCACAACTGTGAGAAATGTAATGAAGCCCTGTGGTCCATTTGTCCTTGTGAGCCTGACGTCAATCAAGTGTGAACACGATGTGTGTTTTACCTGTGGTTGTCTCTGCGGCTCTCCGTCACGTCCAGACGCCATGTGTGTGTGTGTGTGTGTTTATGTGTGCGCGGTGCCAGTGGTAATTGGAATGCAGTATGTGAGTCTGGGCTACAGAGAGAGCTGTCTGATGAGCCCATTTGTCTCAGAGCGCCATAGCAGCGCCGCTCCTCCCCCCTGCCACTAATTGCAGTGTTCGGCTGCGTGCATTATCTGCAAATGGAGAGCTGGGGCGCCACACTTCACTTTCTCTATCGCATTGATCCTGTAGTAAGAGACAGCTTCTTTCACACTGTCTGTTTGATCAATCTCATATTGTGCTTGTATGGTACATTCAGACACAGAGAACAAAGGAGGAAGATCAAGAGATGCGAGACAAAACTATAATACCTTTTTTAACAAAGGCATTATTTAAACTTGAAACTGCTTGCACTCGTATTGATGCCATGATCTTAGATGGTATAAAAATGACACCATATAGGTGACTGATATTGAAATGTAAAGAGGTTGTCCCGCCCAGGAGACTGTGTTATACTTGGAGAGAGCTATCCGTTAGCGTTCCCATTCATCTTTGGCAGTTTGCAAACGGCATGCTGCCATCTTCGCTAATGGGCAGTCAGTTCAGGAGGCCAATCATCTGAGCTGTGAAATGGCATCAGCAAGGGTTCAGGGTTAGGCTGCTTAGCATGGACCTGTTAGCCCCTGCAGGTAGATAACATTACTAATGATGTTAAGAATATAGACAATCGCAGACCTGTCACTATCAAACAGGAGATGTGAAAAACTAGATATTTCAGGAGATGTGAAAAACAGTAGACAGGGGAAAATAGAAGCCAGTTTTAATATTCAAGATGTATGTTATTAAAATTGTATTTTGTCAGAATTCACAGCTAGTTTTGGACATTTGCCAGAGGAGACAGATGCTCTTTGCAGCCAGCTGATTTTTTTTCTTCCAGCAGGGGCTAACTTGCCAACCTATGCTAGTTCCAAGCAAATGCTATTGGCTGAGCCCAAGGCTTCATGTAGTAACGACCAATATACAATGTACACTACCATTAACAAGTTTGAGGTCAGGTATATATATTTTTTGCAAGGTAGCATTCAATTGATCAAAATGTCACAAAATATTTCTGTTTTAATTAAATGCTGTTCTTTTAAACTTTTTATTTATTGATGAATCCTTTCTATTTATGGACAAACTGCATATTAGAATGATTTCTAAAGAGTCGTGACACTGAAGCTAGTTATTAGAGACTACTGAAAATAAAAATGAGTGACTACTGAAAATAAATTCAGCTTTGCCATCAAAATATTTTGTTTTAATCATGAAACTGCCTTGGTGATACATCATTCTGTTCATTTTTCTATTTATGTTTTTTTTTAAAACCCAACAACCTCAATACAACGCAAATACAAGATCGTCATTCTTGAGTTTCAACAATCTCCATGATTTTTGTATTATTATTATTACTATTATTATTTTTAAATAATATGATGGTTCAATAAATTTTCACAGTGTCCTAGAATACACCAAAAACTGCCACGTTTGGTGACTCGTTCTTTAAAAACAAAAAATGTATTTTCTATTTCTCTTGAGAAAACAAAACACTGAAATGACATTAAGACCTTTATTAAGTATACTAATTAGGAGAGGTGTGGATTATTTTATGACATTCAAACTGAAAATGATTTTCAAACACAAAATTTGAAGTAGAACCAGATTATTTTGACTGCAGGTATAAATGTCATAAACATGCTTTGGTGGTTATTTTGCAAAATCACACAAATGGCTTTGCATCAAACCAGTGGAAAATAATAACAGAAATAATCTATTTATTATATATTATAAAAATGATTTCTAAAAAACATAACACCAGGACACCTGCAAAACATTGCTCATTTGAATAAATCTTCACCCTCTCCAGCTTCTCAATGCCTCTCACCTGCCAACATGAGTTATGAACATGAGCAATCTATTATATGAAACTTGGAAATATGATTTGATTGCAGCAGGTAATGTTAGCTGGATGAACTATAATTAATCATGGTTTGGAATAATGCCTAATGACGTGTTTTTATTGTTCTAAGTCCATTACAAATCATCTTTCTTTGTGTATGTGTGTGATTTTTAATTTATACAACACGTGCATAATTGAAATAACTTGAGCATTGAAAAGCAACATGGTCGAATGTTATTTCTCTAAGACCAGACTATATCAGGGACACGATCTTAATATCTTAAAATTTATTTCTCCTGCACCATGCTCCGAGGAACATGCATTTATTGGATGCTGAAATAATGCTATATGCAGTACCACATGTTTTAAATCAGTGGATTTGTGTAAAACACCAGGGATCCTGTAATAAAATACAGCACAAATGAGCATCTAGTACTGCTGTGTTTGTCAGTTAATGAGGGAAATTCATTTTCATTTGATCTTACCTTTTCTTTTGTAAACGTTTCTCAGAAATCTTCTGAAGAGCACAGAATTGTTTATATTTCTTTATATCCTGTCAGAAGTCATTTTTCAGTTGCAAGCAACAGGGAAAGTAAATGAACTCTCAGTAATCAACCCACAACAGAAATAAATTAAGCCATTTTTGTTTGCATACTGAGACATAAGAATGATTTACATGCTTTGATGCTTGTATGATGTCAGGAACTGTGATTTATTGTTTCTGATTTTTTGTTTCAGATTAGTGATTAGCTGCTTGACTATGTTTACATGCACAATATTATATGCTTAAACCTGACAGCACATAAGGTCATTTATATATCTTAAAGGGATAGTTTACCTAAAAATTACTATTTGGTTATTTACTCACCCTCATCTCTATGACTTACTTTCTTCTGTAAAACACAAACTGAAGATATTGTTGTTGTTGTTTTTCCCAATGTGGTCCAACCTTGTTTAGACTCTATTCTACAAAATACCATCTTTCGTGTCTCACAGAAGAAAAAAGTCATACAGGTTTAGAACGACTTGAGGATGACTGTACACCTTTTAGAAGAAGGCTGTATGTCCATCCATTCCCAGATGCATGTGCCTTGCAGAACTATAATCTGTCATTGCACTGAGGTTATACCAAAACCATTTCTTTCTATTTTGATGGAGTGAATGAAAGTGAACAGGGCTTCCAACACATCCCAGTGGAAAAGCTTGGCTCAGACGTGCAATTTCACAGCAAGTCACTTAAAGTTCAGTAACTCTGATGCTATTCAAAAAGATGCATTTATATGCCGATAGCATATCCCGATCAGACGTCTTTTCAACCATTTTAAAGCAACAAGCAGACTGGCTCAAATTCTCTGACTGCCGAGCAGATGCTTTTAAAACATTTTAAAGGCCTCGGTTTCCATCCAGCGATTGTCTTCGATGGCTGGTGCAGAAACACTGTTGGGGTAAAAGGTCATAGAGCCTGAATCTAGGACAGTTGCCTTCTTGATATAAGAGAGAATATGGTTCTTCTATGTGAATTACCCCTTATCGTCCTTCCTGTCTGTCCCCAGGCTATTTGGACGGAGCTTTAAGAGCCGAGAATCCATTCAGATAGAGGATGTGCAAGTTTGTTAACCCAGAGAAGTGACCCCTATTTCAGTGACTAGATGTTTGTGTTGCTGGATGCTCCAGAGATTGTTTCCCTGCCCCAGCGAAACTTTACTGCCGCTGTCATAGCAGAGTTTTTCTTTACTTTGCTGTATGAGTGTGACTCCGGCTGATTCCTCTCTGCTGCCCTTGGACTGTTTTCCCTTCAAAAACATAAGCACATATCATTTATTTCCTTATTTAAATGCACCCCTCTCGTATATTGATCATTTTGAATTTTTGGCAACAGTTTATGAATCAATCATCAGACGTTCACATACCACTGCTCTGTTTTATGAATCAAAGTGCAGAGCGTGTGTGTGCATTCAAATGATCATTAGTCTCATTAAAGAAGCTTTATTATGATGCCAAGGTCATAAAGACCAAAAGCAGAAATATTTAATTCCAGTAAAATGTTTTTGTATACAGCACAATTACTTGTACAAAGTCCACTCTGATAAAGCCTTGAACCAAATTCCCTTGATTTTTACTCCCGGCACAGTGAAATACATCTTCTTCTGTACATCTTCTGACTTTTGCATGTGGAGGCTGCACGGAAAAGTCTTTTAGATTTAGAGTCTTAGGCATTTATAATTTGTGCTTTTTATAATCTAGAAACAAGTATTGATCATGACAACACTTGCAATCAAAATATGCAAATTCAGAGAAAATATCTCTAGATGTCTCTTCCTATCAGGAACATTATTGCAGTGTGAAGCAGGTGCAGCATCAGCTACTTTTATTCAGAAAACTCAATTACCCATAATGGATGAAATTGCTGCATTATTGCATATACTTTTTATGATATCGGTTGCTTGCTGTAGTTTTTACACTGCAAAACAATCATTTTCTAAGTATGTGTTAAGGGGTAAAAAAATAATATATATATATATATATAATATATATATATAAACTAATATATTCGAAATAAATGTATCTAGTGTTAAGGAAACCTTGAACTATGCAAAAATTATAAGATAACGATTTTTTTTGCATTGTTTTATTGGAGAGTTTTACTGCTAAGTCCTTAAACTCTTATGCAACACATTTCCAAAAATGAGTGTGAGTCATAATTGATCATGGTCATCAAGCCTAACATAACTTTTATTCATGACCTCAGTTTACTCAGAAACCTTTTAGACAAACTGTTGTAAGAACTAGTCACAAACGCCAGATAATTCGCAGCATCTTGAAAATTGCATGTTAATGGCATCCACCATTTCAGTCCTTCAGCACAAAAACACAAAGGTTGCTGATGTTGTGATTTGTAAAAATGAAGAACATTGTGTTTTATCCCATTCTAGTCTTTTAAGATCTATGCTTTTTCTAGTTGGCACTAGCATTTCATTACCTCAAGTGAAACTACAATGCCATATATCATAAAAGACTAAATAATCTGCAGATAAGAACCACTGACTTATAATTGAATGATTAATACAACTGGACGAATATCTACAAATAACAGTCAATTGACCGTATAGTTAATGATCACACTTTTTATAGACATTGTGAAATTGGTTGTAAGATATGTGTAAAGCATATTGGCACTTGGCTATGATTTACTGATCCTTTCCAAACAGATTGTGATGAATCTTTCACACCTGAACTCAAGTAGGTGTTCTGCTGTTTCCAAAGTCATTTCCCCTCATTAACGTTTTACACATAAATGAAAAATGTTTGAAATGATGTACACCCACGTGAATCATATAAGTAAAGCTCTTTTATTTTACATGCCACCATGTTGACATCATTTGACCAGCTTAATACTACTTACTTTAATTCAGTAAGCCCTTATTTTTGGACATTTATCCAATAAATGAATCATGGCTGACCATTCATTTGTTTTGATCTTGCATCAAACTGCATCCATTCTCAAACTATATTGACTGCTCCCTTAATATATAATTACTATTAAGGGTCTTCTCTTAAAAACAAAGTAAGGCTTTCCGGTTTGCAAAAACTTTATTGGATTTGTATGCATGCCAGGACTCTGGGGTCTAACCCCCACACCTAAAACCTATAAATGAATCAAAAGGAGAATATCGAAATTACAAAATTGTATTTTTAAAGAAAATATTTTTGTCTGTTTCCCCACATAAACAGCTTTTATATTATATGCCACTGGATTCAGCCTCAAAAAACAAAAATCTCAATGACAGTGAGACCGTAATCTTGACCTTTGCATTCTCTTATGATGGAGAAGATTGATCCGAGTGGGGATTTGAGAGCTTTCCACTGCCAGACATGTAGTTTTTTTTTTTTCTTTTGGCTCCTGTCATGATCTCATTCTTTATGCCAGTCATGCCAGGCAGCAGCATCATGCTTTAGTGAGGCCACTGTGCTTTATGGGCTGGAGATGATAGATTGGACTCGGCGTTTGTTTATAATAGAACAGGGCATTGACTGGGCTTTTGGCCATTGCATTCCACAAGCATTAGGTCTATTTTAAGCATCTTGTTTGTGTACTAACATTTGATATACATCATAAGAGTGGATTCACATGCATTACAAATCTCCAAATGTTCTAACACCTCACAGAGATCTGTCTGCAATGCATAGCATGTGAGAAAATGCTCTAAGATTTCATCATCCAGGCAAAACCGCACATACATTTACAATTTAGATTTCCATCCTGTTTCTCTTCCACCGAAACATTTAACAGAAGTTTTGTCTCGCTCGCCGAACACACAATACCTGGCATTTTTCATAAACTGAGAGAACATGACAGTCCTAACATTAGTGATTGACAGCCAAAAATATGACATGAAACACGCTCTTATGTCATACGTATGTGACAGACAACTTGTTGACTGCAGTTTCATGCATACAGCGCATCAAGCATACTGGCTCGCAGGATTTGGGTGTGAGTCCTGAAATTTGAATAGGAGTCACTTCAGGTATTGAATTCAGCTGTCAATCTCTTTCATAACTTCACTGTGTGAACTGTATTTAGAACTGCGGACAGGATTTACAGCTGTACTGGCACATTGCAATTTGTGATATATTGTGATTCACCTCAGGTTGGTTGGTTCATGAACTTTTTATTTTAATATTCGATTCGATAAAATAAATGGAAAAATACTCTCAAGGATGCAAGCATGTGGGTGTGTTATTTTGGTATAATTGGGAAAATATTGTAGTTTTTATATAAAAAAATAAAACTATAAACCTTGAATATATATATAATACTATACAGCATATTATATGAAACTATATTGTATTATATTTTGAACTGTAATGTGGTAGTGTTTTGTCATGTTTGTTTTCTTTTTCTGTCTTTTTTTAAATATGTCTATGTAGCTTTATTTTTATTTCAGGTTTGGTTTTAGATTTTTTTAGTAGAAATGTTTGGCAAATAACATAAATAAAATATATTTTATTTTAATAAAAGTTTATTGTATATTTGTTTCAAGTAATTGACTTTATGTTTTAGTTTTATAAACAGTAAACCTGGTAGGAGTTCGCTGTTATTCTCTGTAACCGTGCTCTTAACTGTAGATTTCAGCAGAAGAAAATCAAACAGTGTATTTAGGTTCTTTAGCACTCCCAGAAATCACTCTGTAAATGAAAAGAAGTCGTTAGTTCATGCAGATTTCCAGAAACCAATTAATCCTCGACTGCTTAAGAGATGATTCATCTTCCATCTTGGAGAATTTAATCTAGGCTGAGTCTCTGAATCACAAAAATCTTTCACTGAATCTGTGTGTGTTCATGTGTAAAGAGGTGCTGTCTGCAAGCATATCTGATATGGATGCAACAGACAATGCGTATAATGTCAAATTTTACGCTGGCTTAATAACAGTGTTTGATCCACGATCAGTAGCGTCATCCCTCTTTATGTGTTTCTTGGTATTTAACACTCAGCGAATCAGTGAAACTAAAAAAGCTACACACAAATGTGCGTATTTTATATCATCCTCTGATTATGTCACATAGATTTACTGATGCGCTGAATGGGGACACAAAATGAGGACAGGGTTGCGCTGTTGATATACAGGTCTGATTTTTTTCAAAATGGCCGACTGACTCATCAGTCAGATGGTTTTCTCAGAAGCAGTAAATCACACGCTCTTATCGTATTCATGTTCATATTAATATTATCCCCGCTGTGCGATTCTCTACTGCCACCTCACAGAGCACAAGAATTAGAGACCTCTTGAATGACTACAGTTAGTCATTTTCATATTTTTGTGTTTACAGTCAAGCATCAGAACACCTTCTTACGAGCATACAGTAACAAACAGGAAATATCTCCAGGATATAAATGATTTTGCTGTCTGTCAAGTGTGTGTGCTTTATTCTGTCACCGATTCTTGAGTACTGAGACAAAACCTTCTACTGAATTTAAATTAATGTCAGCATTAAGCATTTCACATGTTTGGCTGCAAGCTCTCGCATCTTCATGTGTTTTTCCTTCATCTGTCACTCGTTTTAAGTTAACTCTGACAGATATTAAAATAATTTATCAAATATGAATAATGAAAAATCTGGAATCTCAATTTTATTTTAATTAATGAACAATTTAAGACAGCCAGATGGTTTTAAACTGATTTAGCTGTTTTTGGTTGCTTTTAAATAAAACTTATTTAAAATGAAGAAAATGTGTCTAAGCTTTCTCTACAGTGTGTAATGAAGCTAATCATGATCATGACACAAAAATAATTACTACAATTTAATGTTTCATGGTGATAATGTTATAATTGTGATTTTAAAAATGAGAAAATCTGGTGCATTGAGTCATCTCTAATTTCAAAGTGAAAAAAGTTATTTTGTAATGTCAATATTTTCAATAGTTTCCAATGGCAGGTGAAATTGTGGGAGTGTTTTGCCTCGTGTCTCAGGAATCAGTGCTCGGTTCCCACATCCTACAGTTTAATCAGCAGATGTGGGTGTCATGCATTAAAATAGGTCTTACGGGAGCTCATTTTATGAATCATTAATAATGAATTGGTGCAATCTATCCTAATGATGACAGCCCCTGCTTCTGTCTGCCTTTAGGAGAATTTGTCTTCAATGGACCCGTCACTTTTCTGTACATTCATGGCCATAGGGCTTCCTGGGTATATTGTTAACTCGCAGGGTTTCGGGGTTTTATGTGTAGCACGTCATGTAGCTGCAGCTGTCATCTCTTTCTGCACTAGATTTCTCAGCAAGTACCTATATTGTTTCTTTTTGCACTCTAAAGTAAGCAAACAGTCAAACACTGGTATGCATAACTGCACAAACATCAGCTTCTCTCTATAGTGATATTTACTGGAGAGGGAGTTGCAGGGTTTGAGTTGAAGACATACTGTAATGTTACAAAAGCTTTATATTTCCGCTATATATATATAATTATGCATGCACACATATGTATTTATATACAGTATGTGTTATTGGTTCACTTCAATTCAATTATTATTTCATCCTTATTTAGTTGTTATTCAGACAATATGCATTTACATTTATGCATTTAGCAGACGCTTTTATCCAAAGCGACTTACAATTGCATTCAGGTTATACATTTTTTTAATCAGTATGTGTGTTCCCTGGGAATCGAACCCACAACCTTTTGCGCTGCTGACGCAATGCTCTACCACTGAGCCACACAGGAACAAATATGCTTTAGTCAAAGCAATTTGAATTAGGCAAGTAGTATCTGTCTGCCTACGGTTAATAGTCCGGGCTGCTAACAGCAAAGTCACAGGTTTAATCCCAAGAAAGGGTGACCAGGAACTGTAGTGATAATGAAAGCTCATCCCATCTCTATCACTTTCCCCTTGAGCAGTGTACTTCAAGATCCTCTATGGGGATTTTGTGGATATCTATGTTATATCTCTATGGATTAGCATAGACTATACCGGTTTAACCACCTACTTGCTAACATCTAAGACTGTAACCTCCACATTTCTGTCCAGGGAATTTATTAACAGCTTGGCCTCAAAAATGACCAGATTTGGCAGACACACGACATTGGAGACGTGATGTATATGAATTTCATCTGGCGAATGGAAAAGGTATCATTAAAAGTGAACTTGCTCTCTGCCTCAGAGGTGAGCTGGGGATAAAAGGACCAGACAGCTTGATTCTTCATTCATTAACCCTTATTATGGTCCATTTAATAAAATCTCTTCCTTCCTTTTCATTAATTCTCAAATGGCCAGTTTCAATAGCCAACAGCAAATACATCTGATCTGTGTTAACACAAAAAGCAGATACTGTGCAATGTGCAATATTCTCCAAATGTTGAATGTATTAATATATAAGTGTAGAATAGTTTAAGCTTCATAAAATTATTTTGGTCACAGAGCTTATTCTCCAATAATCCAAAAGCCAATAGAAGAAATCCTGTTGGGTTTTTATTGAGGGCACCATTATGATGTTACTCTTTCTTTTTGAAATGAAAGAAAAATCAACAATTCTACAAAATAGCACCTACCTAAAATAAATGCAATTACTTAATTTGCCTTATCCGCAATAAATCTGATTTATTGTAGAAGTTTCCTAACAGTATATTTCACACATCAGGAAAAGTTCACCTAAACGTTTCCTTTTAAAACAGTTTTAGCTTTATCTGCTCTGTAATTCCAGCTTCATAAATCCAGCTCCGATCATTATTTGGTGTTCTACTGACTCATGGTCTGGAATAGTTTGTTCTTACTGTGTTGCATAAGGTTTAATTGGAGTCAACCAACATGTCAACCTGATTTTCCTTAAAACTATCGCACCCAAAAGGCTCTCTGCAGCCAAACACGCAAAATGCTGCTTAAAAGCTTTGGTGAGCAAGATCACGCCAAAGCCCTTAATAACTACAGATTCGGCATTAATCCAAGACTTCTAATCAAGAAACTAGACATGCAAATGAAATCAGGGCATTTTCTCATTAGCACACTCAAAACGGTATAAGATTCCACACCAGACTCTTTTTAATGTGCACACTGGTGAATACAGGATGGCAGAGGACATAATAATCAAATGATGAACTTTATTTTCCCTTAATGTTTACTGGGGATTGCAAAGACAAAAGGAGACAAGGGAAGAAATGCCAGACAAATAGCCAACAGGAGAGGGGAAAAAAGCCTAGACGGATGGACAGACAAGAAAATAGACTGACAGAGCTCCATCAGTGAGATAAATTACCCAAGTTAGCCAAACTGCAGCTGGTTTCTGCAGGTAAGAGTCATACCATTTTAACAACACACTCTAAATTTTACACGAACCCATTTTCAATCCACTTCATTTGACAGCTAGCTCACAGTGTTTTCTGAAAGTGTGAAAAATCGTAGAAGAGGATAAAATCACATTTGCTCCAGATTTGAAACTGTAGAAAGCACAGTGAGCTGGTATCACAATTCAGGCATGACTGCAACTGGACATCAGTTGGTGGTCCAACATGTCTTTGCACATTCTTATATATCTTACATATTATTATTATTAAAGTTAGGAGACAGTATTATCAAAACTGTTCATCAACAAAAGTAAACGGATCAAAAAGTCCATCAAATATATAAATATATTTGTTTTACATGACAAACTGTGTGTATCCTTGTTGCAAGTGATCCTCATTTTGTCTGGATCTTATGGTTTAACATGTAATTTTGTTCTTTTGTCAGTTCATGTTTTAATTTTTCTGTATTTGTGAGTTTGTTAGGATACAGTACACCTGATTTATACAATATGACTAATGAATTTGTGCAAAATAGCATGGAGTTTGAATGCGTGCAAAGCTTTTAACATCAACATTTTGAATGGGAACACATTTAAAAAGACAATTTATTTTGCAATCCTTACACGATTATGTGATTGATTGCATTTTATTATTTGCAAATCTGTGCATAGGCCTGTATAGGGTCTTTGTAAAACATGAAATATCCCCATACTTCCTTCATTTCTGTTTTCTTTTTTCATTGAAAATAACCATTTTTTTTTTTAAATGCTGTTGATTAAAATTTACTTTGAGGGAAATTTGTCTTTATTGAATCATAATACTTAATTTTACACAAACAATTTACTGCCCAATTAAGTTATTCGCTTTTAAGAGACCAATACATTTTAATTGCACACAAATTCTGCAGCTCATGGCCTTTAATTACCCTCTAGTTTGTGGTGTACACACATTTATAGTCTTTAAGAGAGTCGTTAGGTGATATTAATGTCTAGGTAGTAAACATTGTGTTTTCCTGTCTCTCTTTCATGTTCTATCTGGAGAAACATTATCGTCTCAATGGCTTTATATAGTTTTTGATTTAAAGCATTGTTTTTGATGACATATTGAACATTTACCTTTCCCTCAAGATTAGTGAAGCACGTTACATTTTATGGGCAAAATAAACATACTTAATGAAGAGGAAAAAAACACTGCATGTTCTGTTGTTTATATATTTAATTGAAAAGGTCCTTCAGAACAATAAGGGCAATAAACCTAGACTCTCATCTTTCTACACAAGTGCTTGGTTTGAAGTTAATGCTTTTCTTGGGTTATATTTATTTAGAATATACCCAGATAGCACACGTACGTCTGCAAGATGTCTATTAAAGATCTCTTGATCTGAAAAGCATATGCTGTCTACAAATGTCTGACAGATGTCTTTCAGATGTCAGTTTTACATACATTTTAAATCATAAACATCTTATCGACATCTATTTGACATCTAATAGGAAACATCCTATAGACGTATTGCAGATGAGCAAACACCCTAAAAAATACGTCTTGCAGATGTAAATGCAGACATCAAATAGACGTCTACGAGATGTACTTGTGCTATCAGGGTATATATTTATTTTGATTATACAGTATATATATATATTGCTAGCCAATTGTATACATTCTACTAACTATAAGTAGCTTATCAACTACATTATATGTCAAATAATTATCATTAGAGTATTTGTAGACTGTTAGGTTTAGGGTTAGAATAATAATTTTACATAAGTCAAAGTCAGTAGAAGATCTGTTAAGGACCATCGAAATAAAGTGTTAGCAGATAGACAGTCTACTCTACTCTTGTTGCTACACTAATGACTGGTACCTGATATATAGTTGCAAAATTACTTATGTCTACAGCGGATTATTTAAATAAAGTGTTACCAAAAATAATCCACACTGACATCAATTTAAGCCAGTGTAAGTGCTTGAAGAATTGATGGGATATATGAAGTGATTCAGCTGCTATTGGGAGTCAAGGGCGAGATGTTTTATTAACTAGCAACATTCAACTTTAATAAAACCGACTGTTCATTCAATACAGAATTCCTATGCATTTTTTAAGAGCTGGTGTTGCCTATGATTTATTGAGGTCTTATAGTTTAGGAATGATGAGGTTTAAGGTGAAAAGGACACAAATATTAAATGCCATAAAAAATAACATCCTTTTACAGTATCTCAAGTGGCGCAAGCCTCAACATGTGACTTAAGGAGAGAAATGCGGTTCAAAGTCATCTCCACCATGCATAGCAGCACATCTTGAATATGAAACATCATATTCTTCATTATGCAAACACCTGTGGCTATTTTGCTAGTGAAAACCAGCTGTCCTTTATAAGTTGTAGGGTAAAACGTTGACTCGTTTAAGAAGGCAATATTGAATTTACCAAGATATGATCTGATTTAGCAAAAGAGCTATATTAATACGCCTAGCAAACATGCTTTTATCCAAACACAAAATAAATTAATCATGGCTCCCCAGACTAGGCTGTGCTCTGCCGCAAACATCTGTAGCATAAATTACCACACAGCTACAGAGTTCTACCTTTCTTCAAATAAACAGGAACGACTTCTGCCTTCTAGTTTGACAAACTAAAATGTTAAGTAATGTTTGCTGACATGCTTTTCACAGGAATTTATTTGAATGCTGATTTCTTTTCATTTTGATCTGTATATAGTGGAGTCTCTGTGACAGTGTTGGGCTCCATGGCTGTCCAGCTGGACTGACCGCAAGCCTGAGGCAGCAATAATGAGCGAACATGTTCAATACCAAGTATAAAATCAATGTGCTCCAGCTTCTTTTAATCTCTTTAATAAAGGAGTTTGATAAGAGTAATTAGGGTTCATTAGGGCTCCATGGTGGAGAAACAGGGTTTTGAGCAACCATAAAGTAATATGCGCTTTCAAGCATGGCAGCCGAACAAGCCATGTCTTAATGTGAACAATTTTTTTTTATTGTTGTCCATTTCATTAGTTAGGAAAATCTCTTTTGAAAGTGGAAATAGTAATTGCTCAAAACTGGTTGTTAGTGACATTAAAACATAAATGTCAACAGACTGTGAAGAGGCACCTAAATGGTTCCTTCAACATGTTTTCAAACATAACGTTATTGCGCAAGCCGGATTTTAGTAATCACAGAAACTGTAAGATGTTTTACTTTTCACTCGTAAAAACATCATAACGCAAGATTAAAAGCATCACTGTTCTCTCAAGTGTGTCTTGAGTGTTTTTAACTTTGTACTCCTTTCCAAAGCAAGCGATTTAACATTTCAAAGAGTAAAAACAAGTCATAACATATTCTCCATATTCTTAGGATATGACCTCACACAACTCTCTGGGATACTTGATTCTGATTGGTCAATTCTATTTTATCAAATATTTTTGTGTAAATGACTGTTGTCAAGGCAACCAATTTCCTGCACATAATGTACGTACAACACTCTCTTCTCAAATATACTTAAATCAATATTTCATGTCAATGTATCTGTGCAATGTCAGCCCCATTATCCCAAAATAAACCCTTTCACGCTTTGCGTCAGGGTTTTGATCACCTTTTTTTGTCATAATGACCCACTGACTACACTTATGCCTTTCAAGTCTATTGATGATCTGAAGAAAAACATGCATGCTATACAATTTTTCACCTACTTTATATGCTTCAATAGGAGCATAATACACGCTTACCCTAAAATTCCTACATTTCAATTTGTGATATTACATTAACTATAAAATAAATTTTGTCCTTATGCTGGGTACACACCACAAGATAATCGGGCTAATTTTGGGACGATTTCTCCCCTTTTGACAATCCTAGGTAATGTCCCGGTTATCTTGGTGGTTCTAAAGATTATCTTGTCAGATTTTCCCGTGGTGTGAGGTGTGTTTAGAGTGACTGAATCTGCTCGGAAGAGCATTGGAGGTGCCCCGATCACGAATTGAATATTCGCAACATGTTGAATATTTACGATCAGAAATCCTGATGTGTGGGGGGAACCCCGAGGACAAACACGCGTTTGATCTGCAGATTATCATGTGAAACAAAACAATATCCAATCAGAAAGCGAGCTGACAGAATACGGAAGCATAACAAATGCAGTCATGGCGCAGCACATAAGGATTTGGACACTATCATCGCGGGAGGATGGGATTTAGCTTTTTTTTGTAATTTTATATTCCCCTGGTTTATTTTTTGGTTATTTTTCAAGATCTTTGTATATTGTTTATATCAAAGCTATATCTAGTTTTGTTGTTATAATCTGTTTTGAGCTGCAACTGTTTATTTTTTGTTTATGTTCAATAAAAAAAATTAAAAAAAAACTATCATCGTAATTTCTTCCAGCCATTACCAAAGACTGGACTTTGCCATTACTTTAAAGCTTAAAACTATTCTTTGAATAATTTGTAATTATTTATACTTGTTTAAGGAAATTTTCTTATTGCTTTTCCTTTTTTTATTTTTTTTTGTTTATTATTGTATTTGATGTAATTTATATGTTATTGCCCTTATATGTTATTTGTTCTAAAATTGCAAAACAAATAATAAATCTTATTTATTCTCAAGTCTTTAGAGATATTGTGAGGTTTCCCGTATTCACAGTCAGGACTCTGGTTGAAAATCTGTTGGTGTGTGGTGTGCTGTCTTCATCACATCGCACCACACCACACACTATAGGAGCAAAACGGTTAAATCTAGGATTTTTTTTGTCCTCATGTTTGTGGTCTCTCACATTTTGAAGATCTTATAAGATTTTACAAATCTTTTAGTGTGTACCCAGCACTAGAGGTACAGAGTTTTAAGAACAGAAGTTAACATGACATAAACATAGGCTCTATTTAGTTTCTTAATGCACGTTCCTGGTCTTACTGGGACAATTAATCTGCACATTACTTTTTATTCCCAAAAAATTCATTTTTGCTTTCATAATCTTTCATTAAAACATGTTCCATCTCTGAAACTGCTTTACTTTTCGTCTGATGCCACCAGGCTTCAAGAAAGTCTATCAATGGCAATGGTTCTTTTCACAATCCAATAATTTCAAGCCAGCGATTGCGGTTTTGTTTTGCTGAAGCAAACTGTAGCAGTTTGTGAAGTTTCTATTAGCTTAAAAGGTTGTTTTGTAACAATGAATGGAAATGTGGGGATATAGCAGATGTAATATCCCTTATCCTGGGATGTCCATCCTCTTGTTCTGTCAGGCGGCCTCTCCTGCACCTCTCTGCCGGCTCAGAGTACGGAAGTAGGTCAGCGACTGTCCCATCCTCCAGCACGGGGCAAGCTTATTTGCTCAAGGCTCGGTAATGGTGCTTGCAAAGACGGCATTCAAAAACATCCATTCCATGCTAAATTTCAAGGACAAAAATACCAGCGATGGAACATAGAAACTAAGAGAGGTCTTTAGCCTTGAGCTGAGTCCTTATTTACTGTTAGTACGCACAGATGGGCAAAATGCGAGCTGGAGAGGGAGAAGCAGGGGTGAATTCACTAAACAGTTGAGGCAATTTTACACATGGCATTTCAGTGCTAAAATGTGCATCTTATTCACAAACTGCACAGAATCCAGTTTAACCAACTGTGTCTGAGTTATTTCCATTATTTCAGCACAAGCATGTCTTCTATTATAATAGACTTAGATATGATAAACATTTTATTAGAGATTAAATTAGATTTATGTTACGTAAATAGTACAATCGCAGTAAACTACAGCAGATTGTGAGACACCTGCAAGATCAGGAATTGCAGCATGTAAATTATATTCAGCACAGATTTTTTTAGGCATATTTGTGTCATTACTTGACTTAGTTCCTTTAATGAATTAGGTGCTAAAATAACACAATCAGCCTATGTTAATCTTTTAGTAACAAAATCTGATGAAAATGCTTGTCAAAGTTGTTTTTTCTTCTAATTTCATTAACAATAATGAAGACGAGAGAAAAAGGAAATTATTGTGACAATAATTTAAACACATTTTTAGATTATTATAAATCATAGTAGCTCAACCAATGGTGTATTTTTGTGACTGGGCTTTGTTTTTGAACAAATAATGCAAGACGTAAAGTGGAATATAGGGGAAAATAGTCTAAATGCCCTTATTAGATGATTTTTCTTATATTCTTCACAGAGTTGATAAGAATCAAGTCTGCCATATATGGTGGCTCAATTTAAGATACAATTTTGTGATCTAAGGTGACAGATATTGATTTTAAATCATGGTCAAGTAATATCTCAAATATTTGAATATTTGACATTTTCTTTGTCATCTAAAATTTGAAATGATTTTGACAAAAATGTATTTACAGTACATGATGCATTGCATTAATTGCTAAATTAACTTTTAGGCCATGACCCTTAATCAAGTTTGATTCATTCATAGTAAAAAGTTTGTGCACCTCAGTTATAACAAAAACTGCATTAAAAATTAACACTGTAGACAAATACACAATGGTGGGCACGATTTATTCTTAGTGAATTCTCCTCTTAGACAGCAAGAGAGGAGAGAAAGAAAGATTTCTTATGCCAGAAATACAGCAGAGTGGATGATTGAGATCTGGATGAAGTGGATGAGATCATTTTCTTAGTCTAGCTACAATCACTCGCTATTATGAAGGGGTGTCGCAGGTAGTAGAATAGGGCACCTAAATGCTCCAAACAAGTGAAGTGCTCTTCACCCAGTCTATCTTCATTATTATCTGCTATGACACACCAGGAGCTAATGAAAAAGCCATGTCAAGCCTTCTGACAGACGGAGTAATAAAATAGTCTTTTTCCTCATCTTCCCTCACATGTTCGATTATACTGACATATTTGCTATGATTTGGATAAGCAGTGTTGGCTCGGAAGGACTGGGATTGTATTGTGTTGAATTGTAGTGTATCAGTCTCAGAATCAGGCACTGGCAGGGCTGACAGAATACTCCCGGCTGGATTCTACGTAGGGGTTGTTATGAAGTCTAGCCAACCATGGATGCATTGCCAAGATCGGGAAGCATGAGCAATGCAGCCCCTCGGTCCCCCCCCCTCTCCCCAACAAATTCATCAGCAGAGTCATCAGCCATTAGCAAACAGCTCAGCTGAACCTGAGGGCTGCCTGGGAACAAAACCGCTATGAGAATCATCTCATATAAGCGCAGTTTCTACGATAAAGACCCACCTCTCTTGTTTGCGCGCACCCATTACGTTTAGGATATCAATTACGTGCATTTCAATGAATTGATGCTTGATGAGGTAGCATGCTGTACTGTACGTGATGTTAATTGTCACCAAGATGGCAATAAAAGAACACAGATTGCATCAGATGAAATTGTATAGATTCATCAACGACAAGCTTCGTTTTAAACACAACACTGTAATAAATTATCCACCTGTATGTGGTGCGCTCTTAATAGATTACACAGAGCAGACTGTAATGAGAAGGAACAAAATATTATCAGTGCTTGCTAAGTGTTTCATTTAATATCCTGTGGATCTGAAAAATGATGACGGAAATAATCACATTCGAATATTATTAAATTCTTGCCAATTCAGTTCTGTGATTTGTTGACAGGCTTAAATGCTAATTCTGATTAGACTGCAACATTGCAGTGCTTAAAGGTACAGAACATAACTTTAGTTTGAAATGCATGTTTAATGTTGGTTTACAGCAGTATATTTTGTATGTACATCTGAAGAGCTATTTTTGCTGATAAGCAAAATATTATGTGGAAGCTGCAACATCAACACACTACAATCATTTAATAATCATTAGTGGTGTTTGTTTATGCAGTAATTAGCCCCCCTACTAGTTTCCTCTTGCTTAGATTAATGGGTGCTATTTATGCCTTACTCATATATGACTGCATTTTGAGAATGGCAAGAAGGATTGAATTTTTATTTGAGAAAGGTGAAGAATGTATTTACAGCAACACTATAGAATTGCAATAGGATTTTTAAGCGGCCTAACTAGGCCTGACATTACACTAGCTCAACTAATGGTGTAAGTTTGAGACAGGGCTTTGTTTTTGAACAGATAATGCAAGAGTGTAATATAGGGGAAAAGAGAGTGTAAATCCCCTTATTAGATTATGTTTCTTGCATTAAAAGCATCAGCTTCATACAAAATGTTCTTCACAGAGTTGACAACAATCAAGAATGTCATATACGGTGGCACACATAAAGACACTCTTTTGTGATTCAAGGTGACAGATAATCATAGTCTCCATTCTTCTGTGAGACTTTGCAAGGCATTGTTGATTGTGGGTTGTGGCATGCCCTTTCCATAAAACTGAATAACAGTGAGTTTTAGTTACATAATGAGTGTTTGCATCACTTTTTTGCTGTCTGGAGAACTAAATTGGCTGTTATGCTGCTTGCAAAAAGAGAAGACGAAAAACCTTGCATTCATTATTTTGCTTGTATTTATGAAACTCTACATGTTCAGTGATTTTGTAAGTATGAATTCTTCCCTATTCACTTTCTGTAATCTCCAGTGGGAAGTTTTAGAGATGTGTTGTTGAGTTGAGATTAGTGATAGATCAATTCAGAATGAAGGTGTATTATGTTTAACACCACCTGATTCATGCTACATAATTCATATCCAGACAGTTACAAAAAACATAATGCAAATAGAAATGTTACTGATGAACTATATATTAGGCCATAAATCTCCATAATGCTTACAAAAAACACAGTATTACCGAAAAATATAACTCTTCTGAATAAGTGTTCTAACTAAGAATGCTCCATAATGCTTTTCTAGTCTTAGCGAGTCATTTGATAAAACTCACTCCTATTTGACCCCAGCTTGTAAAGCATGCTGGATAACCAAAAACGTCACAGTAAATTCAAAAAATTGTTTAGCACAAAACAGCAGTAAAAGGCTCTATAACCCTCCTTTTTTATGTTTGTATATTTTATATAATGCATTTAACATTGCATGTGCCATGTGGTTTATTTTTTAAAAGTGGGACTTTTTGAACTTTGTATAATGTGCATGGCAGTGTCTGTTATAATTATGATTCTGCAATCCTTTTCAGATGGGATTCTTTTTCAAAATTATGTTACAATTAGTTTAATGAGTTACAATAGACCTTAGTCAGAAAAAAGAGACTGTGAGTGATAGAAGTGCAGTGTGTTCAATGAATTGTGCTGTTTTTTAACAAAATACCGATGGTTCAGCTGATGAAATGACTTTCTAAAAAATTAAATAAAAATATTTTGGTAGAAATAAACTTAATGAAAAAGTTTTGAAAGTCGCGAGTTGTGAAATTGAAGTAGGACTTTCATACAGTGCGTGCCATTCTAATGACTGTATGTCTTTAGTTTTCATCCAGTAGGTGTCTAATGTCTGGATGTCTGTGATTTCATGTAGGGATTGGGACAGGATTTGGATTGGGATGTCTATAGGTTCTGCTAAGGTTGTTATTAGGATGCAGGGATTGTTGAATGTCTTGTAGTCTGGATGTGTGCGTCACAAAACCCATTGAAATAAACAAGACATACGTATGTGCTATAATTATAGCATTGTGTATAAAATTAAAGAAGATGACGATCATACATGATGCTGCTATTATGAGCAATTTGTGTGATTAAACTCTCATTACTGATTTAATTATCTTTTTATATAGTTTTCCAGCATAGTACTATATGAACACTTGGCAGTTATTTTACCCCCTTTTGTTATGTATATATAAAAAAAGTAAATCCATTCACCATGCAGCGCACCAAGAAATGTAGTTTTAGTTATCCAACAAAGGTCAAAATAAATGAGAACTGTTGTGCAAAATAATATTCTGCAACAACAAACATTCCTATCCGGATGGGATTAAATTTCTTAGGGGACTTCAGAGTTAGCAGAAAAACACTAGGTAATTTGCTCCATCACTTTTACCAAAGTTGTACAAGAAAAAAACACAGACGTGTTTGGTTCAGACGGGATTAGAAATCAAAAAGTACATCTGTGAAACATTTTTACAGGAAAAATCAGTCCCATCCGAATAGGGCTCGTATGTGGACAGTTTAAATTAAAGAAACAGTTAAGAAAAATAAAGATTATTTAGAGAATTTGACATCTACATTTACAGAAAGATGTGTTTGCAAAAAATATTTTGAAATCAAACCACCGCTTTTAAAAAGAGAGCACAGATCCAACAGCCTTCATGACTTTGTCAAAGCATAATACATTTAATGAAAGCGCTGAAATTAATTTGAATTACAATGTCCCCTTTGAAGGCTCCCCTAACATATGACTAATTGATACCTCTGGAACCCGTGTGCATTCAAACATTTCTTTCTGCTCTGATGACCGAAACAGGCAGACAAAGAGAAAGAGAGCGAGACACCTAGATACCGCTCAATGTGTCCTGATTTATTAAACAGATGTGGCATTGCATAAAGGTGGTGTTTTCCATGAAAAAGGGGGTGTAATTGCTTAAAAGGTAAACAATTAGATATCAGGCTCAATAAAGGTAAACTGTTAGCTGGTAAAGGTGACAGGCAAACCTCGCTGTAGGGAAATTTGTGCTTTTCATTGAAGCACAGCGCACAGATCTCTCTCTGTAAGGCTGGCATCTCTCTGGAAAGGTTAGATCTGTGACCTTTATGTCTTATATCTTATTATGTGGGCAAAGAATGTGCAATTTGATAGTTCAGAAAAGTCCACTGAAGCTTCTTTCTCTGACAAAATCAGGCAGATCTTTACTGAAAGCATCCTCTGACAAAAGAGTGAAAAACTACTGATGCGTGATTGAATCCCATAGAATCACTTGAGGAAAGGGTGTTAACAGAAAAGGCAGAGGAGGCAAGGAGGTCTGTAATACCTGGAGAAAGCTAGCTAGCATGTCCATTCATCTTAATGGCAGTTCCTTGGCTGGTCCAATCACTTCAGCAGTAAATGCCATGTGACTAATCACATCACGGAAGCAGAGAGGGGAAAAATATGCACAGAAAAAGATTCAGGCACCTGGAACCTATCTACTATTTTATAATTAAATATCAGTGCTATTTTCATACATTTCTATTTTTGTTAGAATACAATGAGAATACAAGAATACAAGAAATGGAATACAAGAAATCTTTTGCAATATTATTCATATCTTTATTTTCGTTTTTATTAATTTAAAGGATTAATGAACTGCCTATTTTTATTTTTTACTGTTCTGTGAAGTCCACAAATATCATATTTCAGAAGTAATAGGTTATTTTCTGTCCTGTTTTTGAACCCCTTCATTATATGTTATCAGCATTATCATAAACTGCAAGCACCCAACAATATGCAAAATTACCATAAACTGCAAACACCCAACAATATGCAAAATTAACTAAATTACTTAAGTATGAAACTTGATGAATTTTGTTTCAAAATGTCTCTTGCAGTTTAAAGAGTTTAAGCCAATAATTCAATGCATAACATATTTTTGTTGACACAAACCTTGTTTATCTTTGATGCAATTGCATTAAATCTGCTTTGTATTTTCCCTTTCCTTGTGTTGTTTTGATTTGTTTTTGAAGATGATAGGATGTCATGCATGTTGGCATCTGTCTAGTTTGGCTAGGTTCTACTAAGTTATAGATGAATCTGCAGAAAAATACCATAGAGTTTGATTAGACACACAGGCTTTGATGTCAACAAAAGATATGGGAGGCATTTGTTACCCCTTTTTAAAGAGTTGGTACACCTAACTATATACAATGATATGGTTAACTGCAATATATTCTTTCCATTTTGCATTATTTTTTTGTTTTTGTTTTTGCTCTTGCTTTCAAAACCGACCTGATTTGATAGAGTTGAGAAACACTGCTCTAGTATTTTCTTACTAAAGTCCAGCAGGATCCTCTCGGCTGTCCTCTTTTTTTCATGTGACTTGTATTGTCATTACCTGAAACAAACGACCATATAATCAACACTTAATCAATTATTCCATCATCCAGCCCTTCAAACCCATTTCCTGCACAATGTACATTTGAATTTCTATTTGCTTTTAATTAAAAAAGCTATTTTAAATTCAAAGGACGCACCAAAAAAATCAATTTCCAAATGACGAGCAAACATTCCTCAAGCCTGAACCTGAAGACACACATTTCATGTCCTGAATCAAAGATAGTTATACCAGAACAACTAACACAGCGTTTATTTTAGATCGCTCAAGTGCTGCTCAGGAGAGGCCATGCAACCTTTACACAACAAGGTCACAGCCACAATATTGTGTCCGATAGGTCGATGTGGACCTCTGCACGGAATAAACAAAAAATCCACCCATATTTCATCGTCATCCTGTGGGAGATAAGCTGGGGGATCTGTGAATACAGGTAACGCAGCACGCAAGAGGAGATCAACGCGCCGCCCAGCAGCTACAATGGCTGTGTATCCAGGGACGCGAATGCGCTGGAGTGGAAAGATCATGCAGAAAGCTGTTTACCCTTGATTTGTTTGAATCAATAGCTGCAGTGCTTTGGTTTTTCTCAATGATTTGTAATTTGTCCCTGTTTGGCAGTTTAAGCCCCTAAGATCCAACACAACACTGAGCCTCGTAAAGAAAGGCAAATCCAGACTTTATAGGATTACTAGCACCCTCATAAAAAGAGAAACTCAGCGCTCTCCTCTGAGAATATTTCATTTATGGGATTTAGCCTAATATGATCCCAGGATCCATCTATAAATCTGATTACTATAGGCAACTTATGACATGCATATTTCATAACAAAACACTAGATTATTGATTCTAAGTTATAGTTTTAATCATCACGGGGAGCTGCAAGTAGTCTTGAGAATGCGACATATTGCATGGAGTCGAGCTTAATCCTTGAACTGTCTATACGTGTGGACATAAATTTGTAATAAATAACAGTTTTTTTAGGCTGCATTTAATATCTCAATTTGAAATGCTGCGACTTTAGTTCAAGCCTGCGATTTAATGATAAAACGGCTTTGTATGCGCATCCGATTTGTTTAATTCATGGGTAAGTATCATTCTGATAATGTAGCTCCTGTCACATTTTTAATTTCTGCTCTTTTGAAGATACAATAGTGGAACAAAAACGGTATTAGGAAATGTCACAAGCCGCATTTGAACCACACGAGTGTCTCTAACCACTAGGCCTCAGACTATCGTGTCCCTTTTGAAGATGACTTGAATGTGCACGGGGTCTAAGGGTGGCGTCGTTATCAAAAGGTCTCTTACAAAGATTACAGATTGGCTCCTTTGCTCCCAGTTTCAAAGAGCGCTCATGTGTCAAGGTATTAAAGCATTTGCTGTAAACCCAGGAAATCTTCCCTCGTCCAGTTTCTGTCTCTCGGTCTGTGCAGTGGGCTCTGGTAAAGGTATTGGCAAGCCTCTGACTCTGGCAAGAAAATGATTGATTGGAGTGTATTGATCGTGTTGTAATGAAAGAAAGCATGCTCACTGTCACTATGTGACAGATACGTAAGCTCTGCTGAGGACATTGTGTATTTTACTTTGATTGAGCTGGGATAAATGTAGCGGAATGAACATCACTATAGAAGGCAGTCTTAAGATTGCGTTTAGGAAACAAACAATCATCACAGAAGAATTAAATAGCTTTTTTTTCGTTGTCTTAAACTTGGGATGAAATGTTACTGTTATAATGATATGTTTATTCTCAGAAGAATGCAACATTTTCAAATGATACATAAAACAGTTTAACATTTTTCTAGCGCTGTTTAGAAAGGTTAAGTGATCTGTGCTTCACATTCTCTGAGATTTTGTTTTGGTTGCCAAACTCGCCATGGCCTTGATGGTATTTCCGCAATTACTGCATGACAATCCTGACATTCTGAGATGATAAAAGAAATCATTTATAAACTCTCAAGTCGTTCTTGTGTGTTTGCCTTCATTTTGTGCACACACACAAAAAGTTCATAATTACCGGTTTCTTTAATTTTCCTTAAACCTACACAAGACAATGTGCCAACTCGCAATGACCCCCAACTTGTCTAAGTCTGGAATTACTGGCAGGCGTAATAGCTTCTAATAGTGAGTAACATGAGCTGCAGAAATAATTTCTCTTCCTGTGAAAAGTTAAATGAGGCTTAATTAGAAAAGACACAGGACAGCTATGGCTTCTCATTCTCATTCAGATGGTAGAGCAGCCTGGTGTTACAGGCCTTGGATAATAGAGGTAATTCTCATCTATATTGCCGTTCATGCCGCTGAAAAAATGCACAGCACAGCACTGAAGGAAACCATCCACCACACAACCCTAAACTTCTCCGTTTTAATGTTTAATTACACTGAAAAATGAATACCCTAAAAAATGTCCATTTAATTTTGCCAGAATACAATCTTTACATATTATCATGTCCATTTAAATCAATTTATGGGTGTGTATGAAGGATGAAGAATCAAATGTCCCTTGATCTTTTGAAATGAGTTTGATGGACAAAAACATACTGTAACTTTCATAACGCAAACTTCATTCCTAGTTCGAAAAGGCCATCTATTAAAATTAAGGACCAAATGTGACCTAATCAAAAGTTTTTGATGACTATATCAATATCAGTGATGTCCATTCATTTTTCAGAGAAAGGTAGTGATGACTGTTTGGACTAATAATAGCGATGTAAAATAAAGTAGTATAAATAACTATTCTAAATGCCACAAAAAGACACTTAATGCTGATGTACTTGCATTTACATTTACAAGCTAAGCTCAGTCAACAGCATTTGTGACAGTTTTTTATGTGAGTTATAATTTCAACTCTACCACTTACTTGAAGCAAAAAAATCTGCACATTTTAAAAACCTTTTACATCAATTGATTTGCTAAAACTTGTATCATTTGAGCAAAAAAAAGTTTAAAACGATTGTTTTAGCATTTATGGAATTGTGTTGTAATTGTTTATAACTGTCACATCCATGTTCCTGTCTCTGTGTTTGTTTTGCCCCCTGTGACCTAGTTTCTCCCTCGTGTTTGATTGTTCTTTGGTTTCAGTTGTGTTCCATTTATTTCCTCGTTTAGTTCCTACTTAAGCCCTGTGTTTTCCAGTGTGTAGCATCTGGTGTTAAAAGTCTAAGTGCTATGTGTGCCTGAGTTCCCCGTTTTGGATTATTAAAGACTGTTATTTGAGAATTCTCCTGTGTCTCCGCGTTCCATACTCCTCGCTTCAACGCAGTAGCAGAACTGTGACTTTACTTTACACAGAAAACTTATTTTTTCACAGTAAAATCATGTTAAAACAAATATTGTTTATGTCTTGTGGCTAAATGTTTTAACATTTATGGATTGGCCCATTCACTTCCAGTGAAAGTGCTGCACTGTATCCTAGATTTGTATTTATTTATTTAATCAACATTATGCCACAAGTACTGTTGATTGATCTTAGCTTGTATTGAAGCCATACACATTCCTCTAAATAGGTTCCTGATAATTTCAGTCTGAAATTAGCTGTTTTTTTCATAACATTTCAGTGCAAATATTTAACATAATCTTTGGCATGTAGTCTATTATGTGTACAGTAGCCAAAAAAGCTTGGTTATTTTTGGAATGGGATGGAAAATTGTGACAAAATAAATTAAGACCGCTTTTGTCCAAAAAACCTTGACTGATATCATGCTGTAAGTGGACCAAGAGCAATTATGAAAAATGTTATCAGCAAGTCTGGATAAAAAGAACCGCTGCCTTTTGATGAGTGTGATGGAAAGAGAAAGGCATGGATGCTCTGCGTCTCATTTAAGTTTTTGTTTGCATAGACAGAGCCAGCGGGACTTTGATGAATAGCATGGAAACACCACTGACCTACTTGCCTATTTTGGTTCAGCCGTGCTGATTCACAGCACCAAAAACACAAAGGATTGTGCCAAGCACTCCAGGGCGACCGTGTTTGATGACTTTGTGATGGTGCAGTGCATTACTCCACACGCAGCGCACAATGCGGGTTCAGTACTGCTCCGGTCATATTTTTCACCATGGGCTCATATACAGTGTGGCCCAAAGGTCCACTACTAGTGAAATGTTTTGCATTTTTCATAAAACAATTTTAAATAAAAATTATATGATTAGCAAGACAATTTTAAATGGTTTAAAACGTCTGAGTAAAGCTGTAGAAATTGAAACAAAAATAAAATAAATATAAAACCATAAGCTAAATTGCACAAAAGACATAAAAACATCTTGAACTGATTTTGTTTTCATTTTTAAGTATACATCTCTATTTGCTATTGATTTAAGCTAAGGGAAGGTTGCCCATGGGCTTAGAAAAAGTATATATAGATGATATATAGATGTTTGTCAGGAAAACAAGACTAAAATACTCATAAAGGAAGAACAGATGAATAGATCTCTATAGATAAACTGAGAAAGAGAAGAGAAGTACTTCATGGAAATAGGATGGCAGAATCAACATATGGTTAGAAGTAGATGTTGCATAATGATATTGTATATTCAAACAAGGTAGCATCAGTCATCCACATGGATCCCTCGTGAGATCTGTGAAAGCTTGATGTGCCCATTTAATATTGATGAAGAGAGCGTCGGAAACAGAATCGTTTGGGAGTTAGAAACTGAAACATCTGTTTCATGCCTGTTATGACGGTGGTGATGAGAGAGAGGAACGACTAAAATACATTAAATACTGATGTTTTAAAATCCAATGACATAAGGAGGGAAAAGTTGGGCTTGTTAATGGAGAAGAAACATATATCACACCTGCATGGCACTGCATATAGAGGATTATATGCCTGTTCAATATTCCCAGACTTTTTCCAAGGGGAAGAGAGACAGGAGGGAAGAATTACAGCTATCCCCAGTGTATTAATTAACCCTGGCACTAGAAGAGATGCAGAAAGACAGCGAGGAGAGAGATAGATGACGGTGCAAAACATTTCCTCAAAGACATAGAGGTTAAATCTGGGCATATTGTTAACCTATTTTTATGATGCATAACACCGTCCCATTTGCTGTCCATATTTGCTGAATGAAATCCAATACTTTTGTCTTACTAATTTTAGTGCTTATTCCAAAAATAGTCTGTTTGGTGTGTTTTGCTCTAGCACGTCACAATTTCTCACAAAATATAATGTGCATTTCATAGAATTTTTGCTTTTGCTTTTGAAAAAGTCTTGCATTATCTCTTAACCACCAGAAAAAACTGTCTCAAAGACATGATTCCTATTTCCCTCTGAGCAAGGTTACAACTATTTGTTCAATTCTTAGCTGGTTTAAATGTATGAATGTATTAAATAGGTTTTGTGAAAGAAGCATGTCCTTCCTTCCATCCGTCGTGGTTTATTAGATAGATTAATATTTCTTTTTGTCACTAAAACATAGAGTTTTTTTATTTTTTAGAGTACATTACAGCTGATACATGTAATTTGAAATAAAATAAAAAATAGATGTGATGGAAAGTGTTATTGATTTAAAAAAAAATAATTCTGCACCATCAATTTAGTTAATATTAGCCCCCCCCCTTTTTATCAACAGCATTTTTGTTTTCAAGATGAAGAGGCTGTGTAGAATATATATATACATATATATAATATACACTGACCAAAATTATAAACGCAACACTTTGTTTTTGCCCCATTTTTCATGAGCTGAACTCAAAGATCTAAGACTTTTTCTATGTACACAAAAGGCCTATTTCTCTCAAATATTGTTCACAAATCTGTCTAAATCTGTGTTAGTGAGCACTTCTCCTTTTTTTGGGGGGGGGGTCCGAAAACCAATCAGTATCTCATAAATTGTCTTATGAAGCATGAGGCTAATGTTAGCTCTAATGCAGCTGCAGAACAGGTCCAATACTTCTTCATAATGCCTTTTTGTCATAATACTTCATGTAAGGTCACAAGAAAATATTTTCTTGTCTTTATTTAGAAATACTTTTGGTAATAGTTGGGTAAATGTATACTGGGATTGAAGCGATGTGGCTTGGTTAATGTTTTATTGTCAGTAAAAAGACTGATAATGGCTGAATAAAAACAAATGAATAGGCCTAATGATAAAAGAATAATAAGGTGTCTTATAATTATGTCTCATACCTGGAAGAGGTGTGAAAGGTTATGTTTCCTTAAACTAGTTTGTCATGCATTTCTTTATTTCAACACATTTACAGGTAATTCCTTGTATTTTAAATTTGTGATTAATCATGATTTATCACAGTCCATGTCTGTGATTAATTTTTTTTATCGATTGACAGCACTAATATATATATAAATATATATGTATATATGTGTGTGTGTGTGTGTGTGTGTGTGTGTGTGTGACCCTCTCTGTGAAAACCCAGCTAAAGTAATTTTTTTTGTGATTTGCTGTTTTTACAACAACAAAAAAAAATCATCCTTCATATGGTAAAGAACATTTTGTGAAAATTTAACCTTTATATCTTTATTATCGACTGAGTAAGGTCATGTCAAATATTGAAATTAATGGTAGAAATCAAACTTTGATGCTTGTTATCTCAAAATCTAATTATGAGATAACAAGCATCAAAGTTTGATTTCTACCATTAATATATATATATATATATATATATATATATATATATGACTAAAATGTGTGAATCTGTGACAATGCAAAATGTGTGCTTACACTTCAATGATGACTTTAATCTTAATTGATTAACATGACCTTTACCAAGTATTAACTCGTTTTGTACCTACAAAGCTCAACAATCTATTATGGCACTTCACCGTCCAACAGTAAGCGTGTGAAAAGATGAACTTCCTTCCTCAGTGGAGGTTAAACACCCACACAGCAAACCTGAAAGCCGACAGTATGTCTTTCTCTCTATGTTATATATGGAACACAGGTCAAGGAAAGACACATGATCATTTCATGTGGGTGCACTCACTTAAAGGATGCTGAGACTTGTTGGTCTAAATTCAGTGGAAGTGCAAAAGGAATTGATTCATATAAAACAGTGTCCTCCTTATCACTTAACCGTGAGTTGAAAGACATGCAGCATATTTTTCTTCAAGCAGAGCCCTGGATGCCTGCAAGATGTAATATTCACACAGCTTAAGTTCATCTTGCATGACCTTCAATATCATTTTACAGAACTCTACATTTACAACCCATTCTTCTTTTGTCTTCCAAGCTACTGCTTTTAAAATGTGCTTCAAACATAAATGTTTGCATATCAAATCACTTGGCTGACTGTAAACTGTGCAAAAGAATAAGAAAATGAAGAGGATGTTTGGTTTGACCATTGTAATTAAAGTTTAACCCCATGCACCTACTGTAAGAAAAACAAAACATTAGGGGGCCTTAAGTGTACATATTTTTGAAATGTATTATACACAATACACATTAAGCAACCGCATATATTAGACAACATATTTTCCTGTTTTGCTAATGGAACCAATATCTGCAGAGGCCAAAATATCAAAATCCACTAAAAGGGAAAGGGAGTACCCAATTTCACCTGCAATAAACAGATATGACATAAATATAATTTGTCTGAGGAGGTAACCATAGCAACAATAATCTGATTTCCTTATGAAAGTTTAAAGATAAATACAAATTATCATTTAATTTGTAACACAAGCAATTAATTAAACATTTAACAGGTTATTTTATTAACAGTTAACACATTGAATCAATCTGACATTAAAAGTATTTTCTTCTGTTTTTCTAAAAACTAATGCGAAACTTTTGAGCTGATTAGAACTGAGATTGCCACATAAACACAAGTCATCAGCACAGTATTCGTTTAACAGTACATGATTGAGACGGATAATTTACTTCTAAATCACTGAAATACTTCAAACACAAAAGGACATTTGAAGTTAAACCATTTGCAGGTTTATTTAAGCAAATGATACACTACCATTAGATACATTTCCATTTTTCAATTGTTTACTTTTCTGAAAAAGAACTGAATGCTAATTGACCCATCACAAAAACCCACTTACCTTAGTTACTGTTGCTGTGTCCGACAAACCATGCCACTCTCACACTAAAAAAAATAATGTTCTCACGCATTAAAATATACATCACGGAACAAAGAGGAAACTGACAACATGCTGACAAGACAGAGTAAGTCAAATTTTGTATTTTTTTTTTTTTACGAATTCAAACAATAAATACCGTTTTTTTTTGTACTTTAATGTGTCGTGACAGATCACTGGATCTCACATATAAATAAAGGTTGTTTATTGGCATCAGTAGTTCTATGAAGAACATCCATGGAAACTTTCCATTCCACAAAAGGTTCCTTATAGTGGTGATTTTAAAATATTCTTCACACTAAGAAAAAAGGGTTCTTTTTTAAAGCTCTGTTCACTGAAAGACAATACGTCACTGCAAAAACCTCCTTTTGGAACCTTATTTTTTAGGAGCGTATGAAACAGATTTAAATATCATAAAAAAAACTTTAGTGTGTTATTGAAATGAGTACAGCCTGAAAATTTTACAAACATTACTCTGAAAGTTATCCTATAATTTGCACACTGAATAAGAAATTCATTTTCCTGTTTTCAGACAGGCTGCTAATGGAACCAATATCTGCAGAGGCCAAAATATCAAAGTGTTGCCAGAACATGAGACATTGTTCCACTTGTGTGATTTCTAACTAAAAGGGAAAGGGAGCTGTACCCAGTTAGAGGAGAACAAGGTTATTACCTTGACAATGTTCTCCGTGACAATCTGCAATCTGCTGGCGTTTCACTGGGACATCTGTTTCAGCCAGAGTAAATGGAACATTATTATGCATGGTAGAAACACTCACATTCTATTTGGTACTGATTGGGACAATGGCCCTTTGACAGATTGCATTCTGGGATTGGAAGAAGAGTCAGAGACAGAGAGTGAGAGAAGGCTCTGTTTTGTTAACTAAACACTGCTGGGGAAGGAAGCGGTCACCACGGATCAAACCGGGGCAGATACTTGGGGAGCAGAGAGTGGACTCGAGCACTTACTGTGTACATCACTGAACTGCTCAAATCTGAACTGGTTCTGACCCGAGCTGTGGATGGGTAAAAACTGTCAGACTTGCTCAGATGACTAATTGTCTTGTCATCTGACACAATGAGTGAGTCCTTGGTCTTTATGCTGCTTCTCTGGCGCTCACAAATAATGTGCATTCATTGTGTTGATTCACTGACCTCATCATCAGCTGCCAGTGAGGAGCAGCGACTCAAAAGACCAGCTCATTTCTCCGATCCTGGGAAGTCTACAACTGTTTGGATACATTAATGAATATTAGTGATGACTGACAGCCATTTAATGCACTGGGCACAACAGGGCCGTGTTAGCCATGCGAGAAAACATACCACTTCGTATGCTATTAATTTAGGTAGCTGTCAGTCTTGAAGCTGTTGTCATGGTGACAATCATATGCTCTAATGCAATGTAATCATCGTTCATTATAGTGATTCTACAATGCTGTGATAACGACCAGGTGTGGTCTTTTATACCATTTTCTTCTATTACCAAAGCATTTCAAAATGACAGAAAGACCAAAATAGTCTGTAAGATACAGAAATTGTAGGGTTAATTCATGAAATTCATGTTCTGGTTGTCCATATTTTGTCTTTATATGCAAATATGTATCTTTAACAACAAAATACATCTCCTTCACAGGAGCATTAAGAGCCATGCACAAATATGATTGAATGGACAAAGCCACATCATGCGGCTTGCGAGCAAACTAAGGATAGGGATGGCAACTGTGATTTTGATTGCAGTCTGTGTTTGCTATGAAATTCCCTTGTGCTGGAACGCTGTTTTTACTTGCATTTAGTGTTGACCATTTGTGATCAGATCACTAAAATACGTCTTAATACTGAGCAGAAACACAGCTGTCTTTATGTGCAATTTATTAAAAGAACCACCTCATAAGAGTCCGTTGTTTGTGAATCGGACTATACTGTTCACACTGTATGAATATGATTCACTTAACACAACAAACTCATGATTCATTTGTATGTTAATCAGGCTAAATGGTTAGTGCCGACTGTTTTTGACTCTTTAAAGGATTAGTTCACTTCCAGAATAAAAACTTCCTGATCATTTACTCGAAGTCGAGCTAGTGCGAGATGAGCATTTGTGGTTAAAATGTATATAAATGTTTTTTTTTTTTTTTTAAGAAAATGAACAAATGCTTTGCTTGATAAGACCCTTGTTCCTTGGCTGGGATTGTGTAGAACCTTTGGAGCTGCACTGAAATGGCAATTTGGACCCGTTTGGTCCCATTAAAGTCCACTATTTGAAGAAAACAAATGTTTTGTTCTTCAAAAACCTTCATTTCTTTTCGTCTGAAGAAAGAAAACATGAACATCTTGTATGACATGAGTGAGTAAATTTCACTTTCAATGCAGTCTGCAAACTCACGTCAACTCTGATATTTATTACTGACATTCATCCTAACCAGCTTAACCAGTGCGCTTCCTTCTTTTCAGTCTGAGTGCGCGTTTGACTGCCGCTACCCCTCCGACCAAAACATCCAACAAAGCGTCTGAATAAACAAAAACGAAAATAAATTGTCAATAATGAACAATAATGTGTTGCCTTATGTCCAGTAGTTCGTCTCTAGTAAAACTGATAGTAAGAGAATGACTAAACACAGAACAAACAAACAAAAACATTAAAAGAACTGGAGCGTTCCACACAACAGCAGCCATACGCGGCGCTATCTTAACCCAACTATTATGACTGTGCATTGGCTGGTCTAGCCTCAGATTTCTACAGGAACCGGAGCTTCCAACGGCCGCTGCAGTGAATGCCTGCATTACATGTAAATAAAAAAATTATGTGAATATATGCATTTTAATGAGTTTGAAAGACAAAAGCTTTCAAAATACATAATAATACATGGTTAAAAAAACCTACAGAGTGATACCTGAAATTAAAATGAATGTGTTCAGTAGTAGTTGATGCAATGTTAAAACCCTTCTTAAACCTGAAATGATTTTTGTAAATACAGTCAAATGCTGTATCGCCACCTGACTAATGTCTAGTCTGTGTGAATGTCCACAAAACAGGACTTTCTGAATGTACATAATCGCTAGGCTATTTTAGAAAGGAAAATTTAAAAGATGAAAAAGAGAAATTAGGGAGAATCTGAATAATGTATAGCTATTGTGTGAATAATATGTAATCATTTAGTCCATAAAAATGTAATTTACTCTAATTACAAGTACTTAATTTTCGGAATCTGATTACGTAATCCAGATTACATGTAATCAGTTACTACCCAGCTCTGACTGCATATATATATATATATATATATATCATGGAGATTCGGATATATATATATAAATAATATATTTTTATCAGTTTAATATATCAGTTTGTTGACAGCTGTCTGAAAAGTCCAGAGACCTAGAGAAAATGACAGAGGTGCAGAAAGAGTTGCAGATAGGACACAGTTTAGTAAGATTGCGTTGCCGTCTGCGTGGGATGTTAGAGCGCTATTGAGAGAGAGAGCAAGAATGTATTGGAAACACACTACCGCCTACCTGACTCTACCTGAGAGGTAAGGAAAAATACACTTACTTGAGATTATTTTTTATATCTCTGAAATATATTATTAAAAACAATTATTCTTGAAAACAATCTTTTATTGTACTATTGAATAAAATATGAGTTAAGCTGGTGTGTGTGGTGGGTATTCTGGTGAATATGGCTGCTGTCGCATCATCCAGGTGGATGCTGCACATTGATGGTGGTTGAGGAGATTCCCCCTTCCATGTAAACCGCTTTGAGTACTCATAAAAGCGCTACATAAATGTAACAATTTAATAATTAATTAAAACAATATTTTATTGTACTATTGAATACAATATTAGTTAGGCTAATTATCAAAGAAAGAAAAAAATAATAGCCATACTATAGACTATTGTAAATGCTGTGATACTGTGATGCTCAGATACTGTTATTTCCTTCTCACATTGCTGATTTCACCATTAACTCCTCACCTGAACAGTTTATGTTGTTCTTTATGGTATAATTGTAATCCTCGATCCATCAAAACATAGGGGTAGACATGTTTGGAGATATGACACAAAATACATAATTTGGTTATGGCGGAAAGTAAAATGGTCGCCATGGAAACCACGAGGCATTTTTGCGATGGCTCCATTTCTGAAAATGTTCAGGGCCCTAAACTATACAATTGTGCCAAGTTTCATGCTTTTATGAAAAAGTTAACATATCACCTCAAATTTTGCACATATCACCTGGACTACATGTTGTGTTGTGCCAATATGCTATTATCTTTTTACTTATTTATTTGTAATTTTCTTGAAAGTGACCTTGAGCTTTGGAAAGGCACTGTATAAATATATAATGTAGAGTCTGCCAAAAGAGTCACTTATGAGGTTCCATTACAATTAGGATACCAGATGCCTATGTTTTAGAAGCCAGATGCCTATGTAGGCAGTAGGCAACAAGGCAGCTCTCTAGGTTTTGGAATAGAGCTAATAACAATGTGCTTATTCACCACTGTTTTCTTCATGCCTGTTGTCCTTGTCAAATTACAGAGGGACTGGGGACCCTGCAGACACACAGATGCTTGTAATCACTGGGGTTTTCTTGATTCACAAGATACTCCACTCCATCACTTCTTTGTCTCATCAAATCACATCAGTGCATCGCCGTCCCATCTCAAAGCTGTTCGGTGTCGTGTTTTCATTTCACAACACAACCCTCACTCAAAATTTTAGCAGTAAATGACATCTCCGGCCTCAATCAAATCAATATTACAGTGGAAACAATCACTCTCTGCCACAAAGCATGTTTTATTCAGTCCACCGCTGCCTAACAGGGCTCTCGATGCCCCTCGAGCTGTCAGAGATGGGAAACCTAAAACACCCATAGTGCATCACCCTTTCCCTCCGAAACACAACATGTGACTTATTCATATATGTAAATCATGTTTTATACAATATGACATCGCAGGGCCATTTTGGTGAAATAAAACATGAACATGCTTTATTATGTAAAATAAGTACTTTTAGTCATTAGTAGATCTATTATGTTTGTATTGTTCTTGAGATTACATATGAACTAAATTACCCTTGGGTTGAACAAGCCACAAGGCCATCTTAGCATGCTCTTTCACATGTTGCTGGATAACCTAGTTAGAAGCCTGCTGGGAATCCACAGCACAACGTATGCTATAGGGTTGCGTGGTATTCAGAATTGAATTTAAACTAGCACCTCTGGTGCACACCCGGTTTTGTTTGACCTTTGGTTAATTTGAATAATTTGAATGCTGTAGCGTTTTTTTTCTTCCTTTGGATAACGTGAACACTGTTATGGTTTTGGTTTGCACCCGGACTCATTTGACATCAGCAATCGTACTTAACCATGGAAGTGAACCACTATTAATGATGTATGAACTGGCCAAACTGTGTATTTACGTGTTTTTCACTTACATTCCTGACGAGCCTGACTGATAAACTGCATGCAAGCAGAAAGAACTTCTATATAATTTCTGCCACAATTAAGACTCCCTTCTTTTGAAACTTCACATTAAATTTGTGACAAATAGATGTAGATGTGGTTCCATGTTGAGCTTTGGAAACACAACCAAATTTTCAAAATCCAAAGTAGTAAAGTGAGGCGAGCAAGCAACAGTATCCATCCATTTCACCATCTTCTCCTGTATGGTTGTTACCAAGCAACAGGGGTAAACAGCTGCAACTGTGATGACGCAAGCCATGGTTGGGAACACAAAATCAGTTGTTTGAACACAATCCAGTGGGGACAGAGGAAGCGGGGGATCAATCGAAATTGGGTTTGGACCAGGCAATCAAACCAAGTGTGAAAGCACCCATAAATTTACATTCAATTATTGGATTTAAATTGATGTAGCAGACAGAATGCAGAATTGAAACATAGTTAAATGTACTAAAATTCATAAAACTGTATTTTCTTAACTAGAATAGCAAAGCTTTGAATGTTGGCTTCACAAAGCCTTGTTTGAAAGTATTGAAAAAAGCTTTGATGTTTGACGTTTCATGGACAGAGAGAATGACAGATACAATTCAATACAATGACAAATCCAACTCAATGATTTGATAGTAAACTAGTGCTGTCAAAAACAAATTAAAATCGCACATTTTCTTCTTAAATTAATCGCAATTAATTGTTATCAATCCCACCTAACATTACAGTTTTAAATATACTTTTATATTGCTATAATTTCACATTCAATCTTCAAATTAATGTAGAAACAACATCATAAAGACAGTATATTGTTAATATTTGTTTAATGGCATTATTTTTTTATGACTGAAGGCAAGTATCACTGATACCAATATTACTGATGTCTCTAGGAAATTGTTATTTTTTCCCTAATATTTAACCATTGACTATAGCCAATTAACATTACAACATTATTGAGATCTATCTTTCTTTTTTTACATTCATTTAAAAAATAAAAACTTCTAATTTAAGTGAATCAAGCACAGTATAACAGCTGACAGGACAGGATAATTCATTTTTAATGACATATGACAACATCTGATCTGACCGCAGTTCGCTGATATTCTACCATAATGTTCTACTAAAGCTCAGTCGTCACCTGTACCGTTTCCGCGCTGGTTTGACTGGCGCCTGTCGCTAAAGACCGTAAACACAATTCTTGTCAATAAAAAAGAGAGACAGAAGCAGCAGTTGTGATTGGGGTGGCCAGCCCTAGCTCTGCCCCTGCGTTAACTGCCTTTAAATATTTTTAACGCTGTTAAACTGGAAAAATGTATTGACTGTGTTAACATGCTAATTTTGACAGCACTAAAGTAAATCAGTTTTCAATTGAATTTCAATTGAATTTAGCAGAATGAAATACTGTATACAGAAGATCTACGAAGAGCGGGTGTGGATTTCTGAATGGCATCTGGTTAAAGATTAGAGGGCATGTTTCACTGATTTTTGATGTACTCCATAAAAAATGTCTGATCAAAAACTGGAGTGGAAATCTTCCTTACAAAACACTCTCCGAATACCTCCGAATAGGAGGTATTCTATTTTATACATGTGCCCTATTTGCAACTGTGTCAACAAGCAAAAGGGAGTCAGACATAAAATGGGAAATGCTGCAAAGAAACTGGTTTGTCTCACCACTGCCGTGTTCCTATAAATCATACAGAGCCAAGCACAATAGAAAGAGCCAATGCCCCCTTTCCACAGTATATTACATATCAAGTTGAAAACATTTGGATAATACAACATAACAGAGAATTTGTTCAGAATGTCGGGGGCAGAATATATTATGCTAATTATGCCATTTGTTATGGCCATGGCAACTAGACCTATTCGACTATCAATCATGTTTGTTTTGTTGGTGTCGCAAAAAAATGTGCTCATATATACAAGAACCCACTACATCAGAGAACAGGCTGTTTACCAACCCAAATACCTCATCTGAGGACTTGCTGAAATGACATTACTGATACCATTAATCTTTCATAATGGTTAGAGCGAGAGTCTGAATACAGTGCCAGACAGAACTCACCTGTAAACAAACCAAATCAACCCGTGGGACTGAAGGTTAGATTTTATTTGGATTTGCACGGTTTATCACTGTCTGTATCCTTTCAATCAAGAGGTCAAAGTTTAGCTTAGCATGGCATCATCTGGGTGCTAAAAGCATCTTTCTCCATTAATGGCCATTCAAAATTAGCCATGTCTAATTTTATATTTTGAATATTTGATATTTCACAAAATAAAAAAATAAATAAAATGTAGGATTGCCTCACACTTGTCTTAAATCCTGAAAGGTGAGATGTTTAATGAATTTACTGTGTTATTTCAAATGTTAAAAAAGCTCACAAATACTAACTGCATATAATAATACATAGTTCTGCTACTTTTATGATCGAGCATATAGTCTTGGATAGTTGTGTTCAAGGTGGAAATATTGTGAGCTATCTTATATTTTTGCATGGCTATTTAAAAATTATAATAGATGGGTACATTTAGGCATAAGCTTATATTGTATTCATATAAAGCAACTGCATGAGTATCTTAATATACAATAAGACAATGTCGAGGACTATCATTTTATTTTTAAGAATAAAATGAAGAAGTTCTTATAAATATTAGATGATTTTTGAAGAATTACACTTAGGACTGGGGCTAAAAAGTGGCCCTGGACTTTCTGGCACAGAGCGGCCCACCACACCATAAACTCACCAGCTAACATATAACACAATTCAGAAATAAAAATGCTATCTGTTTTTTTATTATTATTGAAATTATTATCATTCATATTAATGAATGACTGGTACTTTATTTTACATTATAATTAGACTTTTCTGGGTTATATGACATAGTAAATCATTTATAATATTATTTACACATCTTTTTAGAGGGACAGTTTTTCCTCCAGTTAACATCGCTAACGTTAAATATAACATCAGTCCAAAATGCTCTGCTTAAAAGACTTAGAATGTAGTGCACAACGTGAACTGTTTTTCTTTTTATGGTGCTTTTCTATTGGTCCTTTAGATTTTCTGCACAAGAAACATTTCTGATTAATTTCAATGTTGAAAACAGTTGTGCTGCTTCATATTTCTATGGAACATATGATACATTACTATTTAGGGTTATATTAAAACATATACGTTTATTCAACAAGATTGCATTAAATTGATTTAAGTGATAAAGTTGTTTATACTTATTACAAATTAATTATATTCCAAATAAATGCTGTCCTTTAACTTTGTATTCATTAAATAATCATGAAAAATCACAGTTTCCGCAAAAAAAATATTACGTGAAAACGGATTTCAGTATTGATAATAATTTAAATGAAAACCATTAGTAATAAGTTAATTGATCACAAATAATTACTGATACTAATTAGGCAGCAAATCAGCATATTAGAATGATTTCTGAAGCATCATGTGACACTGAAGACTAAAGTAATGGTGCTGAAAATTCAGCCTTGATCACAGAAATAAATTACATGTTTAAATATTTTTAACAGAAAATCATATAAATAATTAAGTCTTAATTATTTGAAACATTTCATCGCTAGTGTGCATATAAATAATGCATGTGAACAAGCAAATTATATTTTTATTAATATAGGCTATATCACTTTCCTAATCACAGCACGTGAAAGCTGAAGTATTCAGATGTACAATGTTCTAGAGTAAGTTTGAGAATGATATTTCACGTTTTTTTTATTCTTAGACCCCTGAAATTACAGAAGAAAGCCCCAATAGAGATTTACAAACATTCACTCTTATACTGTGACGAATATCGTGGCATTAATTTAAGAAATTCGAGAAATGTCGTTTAGGATTTTTCATCATATACAGTTGGCAAATACTGCTGAATTGTCTCGTCATGTTTAGTTGCTTACATCCAGTGGTGTAGTCTAGTTTTTTGTAGCGAGTATACTGTGATTTTTTCCTTCCCAGCCTCATACTCATCCGTACCAGAGCAGCCTCTCATAAGCACCACCACACCTACTAAACAGGGCTCTACGCTCACTTTGATTTTTAGGAGCACTTGTGCTGCTAATTAAAAAAAAAACAATTAGGGGCACAGAACAAAAAAAATACAAGAGCACCTTCTCCTCAATAACACAAATTTGTCTTCCCATTACGAAGTAATATTGGACTCCTTAAAGTGATTTACAGGGGCATTTTTTTCTAACTTTATTTGAAGTGTTACCTTTCATGTCAAACTCAAGTGTATTTTTAAAAGCTTTTTCTTTTTCTTTATAATTAAAACAATGCAATACGAAGAATAGGTTACCGATCAAATAAAATCATTATTAACTAAATTAATTTGCACTACAGAAGAGGCACAGAAGAACACAAAAGTGGCTTGTAGGTATTTACAGAGATTTAATGAGGCTCAGATGTGGCATGAGTGCAATTAACTTCATAAATTCATGTTGAGATTAATGTTTTAAATATACAATTTTGAATATAAAAATATTCAATGATTTAAATAACTGAAATGATACTTTAAAAATGAAACTGAGACTGCCATTAGGTGGCGGCAAGTTTACAAATTTTATCACTGAATCATTCATTCAATTGATTCGTTCAAACGGCTGATTCATTCGGGAACAAAGCAAGTCCCTGCATCCCAGTGTGCGTACTATACACCCTATCTGCCCCAAATAGTATTAGAAAATAACTAATATCACATTTAGGATGGATAGTATGCACATTGGGACTCAGGCAGTGACTGTCTTTATGAATGAGTAATTTAATTGACTCACTAGATTAATTTAAGCGCAGATTCATTCATGAACGAAACAACGCTGTGTTTGAATGGAGATGTGCAGCGGTTCAGTTGTGAGTTTATTTGAGACTATTTTAGTTGACGAAATAGAGCAAAATCGTGCAATACTGTTGTATTCAGACAATTTAAATCACTAAATATTAACTTTTTGTTTATTTAAATCACTCATTGTTCTTATATGCCAACAATCCCCTGCTGTTACAGTTAAGTTAATGACCATGTATAGGCTACATGTCACGTACCAGGTAACGTTACGATAGCATCGGCCTCGTTTTCTGTACCGCGTAGGATAGTATCAGCCTTCTGGCTCATTTTCTGTCGTTTCTATAATGTTAACGTGACGTCCCTGTCATCTGTTTTCAGTGTGTTACCCGAAGCAGCAGCAGCTTCAGGGGCAGGCTAACGAAAACACTGAAAGGGTGTAGTTCGTTTAATATCTCCTTTATTAGTTAGCAATAGTCGTCAACAGAAATATGGCGTGATTATCAGAAAGACGGTGCTTCGCAACTCAGACTGGGTGAATTTATGAATGAACTTGTGAAAGTCTGTCACAAAACGATGTTGTTACGTATCCGCGTGCTTTTTTAAGTGGGTATACGCAAATCCTTGACCTTCCCTAGTGGGTATACGGCGTATACCTGCGTATCACGTAGACTACACCACTGCTTACATCTTACCTCAGAGTCAGCTGGCATTCAAGTCAGGCGCAGCTCAGCTCCTGTGAACAGTGAATCCCACCTTCTACATTTTGATTGGCTGTTTCAAACAGTTTGACATTGACAAGTGCTTTTGATTTGAGCCGCTGCACTGAGCCATGAGCACGCTAAATTAGTAAGAATATTTGACTCAAATTCGTCTGGGCCGATGGAGGAATATAGTCTAGGTAGCCTACACTTACTATAATTCATTATTTATATATATTTACGAAATGGGCCGGCCCACAGGGCCCACTGGGAAAACTCCCGGTGCTCCACATGGCCAGTCCGCCACTGCTTAGGAGCATTCTTACAAACTTCAACACTAAAGAAAATATAGTGCTGAAAATATTCACTCAGAAATTTCTAGTAAATTTTACAATCAATGAAAAAGAAATGGCAAGTAGCACATTGAATTAAACATGACATTTGATGTAGAAAGACTAAAATATTATTTTAAATGGTACTTTTGGTTTTTTACAAGTTCAAAAAATTATATTTTTATTGAAATAATAATTCCCCCCCCCAATTTTTTTTTATAAGAATGGCCGATTTTTGATTACATAGGTCTAACAACTACCAATAAGATGAATGAGATTGCTAATGTAGCTTTTCCATGTTTTACAGACCTTGCTAGCAATAATTGTTCCAGCCAAACAGCTCAAGTCGAATAATGCCGTTCCTTTTGTCAATTTTTTTAAAGATCCTCACCGCTCAACAGTCATAATTAGCCAGTTTTTATAAATTCTACCATTCAAGATATTCAAGTGTCCAGTGGTAATGAAAGGATGATAAGTGTCTTGAGTTTGACCTTCGGGCAATACAGTGGAAAGGCTCTTAGCTTGGCACGGAGAGCGAGAGCGTTTGCTGCACCACTTCCCTGCACATTTAGCCTCTCTATCCAGCCATTAGAGGAAAGTCTGGGCCTAAATTCATCATGTGGTTTCTGGCACGGGAACACAGTTGCCCAGGGGAGCATGTAGAAGCAGCAGGCTACATGTCTGCAAGGATCTGGCTTAATTTGACCCATCGGGGTGTCTGTGGATTTGAAGAAGCCAATTTACACTTATATAGTTTGGGCTGAGAGAGTTTTAGATGTTGAACTATGAAATTTAGATGATCTGGACCGATAACATGCCTCTTAGTGGATTTGGCTCCAGTCCCTGTTTTCCACGTATCAAGTGGACCAAACGGGATTTATTATCCAGGTCTGTGAGCGCCAGCAAAAAAACGAATACGGGGATGGCATTTACCTCTACAGATAAATCAGTTGGTTGTGTTCACTGATCTAAGATCTTTAAAATCCTTTTAAAGTAAAACAGTTCATTATGTTGCCCAATCTCACAACAGGAGTATCTCCTTTGGGATATACAGTCCATTGTGTTCACAGTGGAATCTCTCAAGATAAAGCCATCCATTAAGTTCCTCGATCTAAGAACAGACGCAACCTCTCGGGATAAAACCTGCTCACCGGGCTCTCTGATCTAGGAACAGCAGTTAGCCTTGGGGATAAAGTAGTTTCCTGCATCTCCCGATCTAAGTGCAATGGCTACCTTTGGGGATACATCAGTTTATCACGTTACCTGATGCGGGAACAGTACATTCACCGGAATCAGTGAGCTCCCTTCCGCCCCAAACCTCCTGCAAGGCATTCCAGGGAGGCCTCTTAGTACTGACTTAACAGCAAGTCCCATTCACAACTGCTGTCTTGGAGGACAGCAACAGCAAAAGAAGGTGCTTTGTTATGTTTATTAACCGTTTTGAAGGGAACATGCGGGTGATGTTCTGAAAAGTACATTAAGTCAATTGAACACCAGGATGAATGGAGGCCTACTGAACTAAATCAGCGGAGAACGTCTCCTTCCTATTGTCTTTCTCTCTTTCATATTTTTTCAGAGTCACAATCACACCAGAGCCCTCTGGAGTAATTTGTATTGATTTATGTTTCTCTGCACACGGAGAATACCTTTCACAGATTCTGCCTCAGCTTAAGAACTTCCTGTCTTATCTGCTTTCCTCCACTCTTGCTTGCACACATTGATTTGAATGTCTTAATATTGCAGAATAATGCAAAATACTACTGGGAATATTTTATCACATTTTACCTGGAGATTTTGTGAGTAGAAACTCTGTTTAACAGAACATCATAGTGCTAAAACTTAACAGCATAATGGACCATTAAATGTATACATTATTGTATATTTTTTTGTACAAAAGGTAAATCCCATTTTAGTTTAATACCTGCGGATGCATTTCCATTTCACTTAATGGACAAATTGGAGCTCACATCTTAACGGCTTACCACTGTTAGACTGCCTGCCAACCGCCCAGAAAGCTTTTAAATAATTCATTTTATGTCTCATTTTCTGCAACTCTGAAATCAGTGTTTATCACAATAGATCACTTATTCTATATAGGAAAACAAGCATGAACAATGCTTGCTGCTTTTTTTTCTGTTAGCAAGGTGGATTCACCAAACAGCCTTTTGCACTCTTTTTTAGAACAACTACATATTAATTATTAAACACCAGCAATCCAATTACACCAAGGACTAAATTAACCAAACAGCGTTGTGTCATAAATATTTCAATAAATTCATTGTCATTCAGTGCAAACACACCTTATTTCTATGCTAATTAGACTCAACATAGATCACACCTTATTCACAAAAAATCATTGCATTATTTACATGGTGCAATAATGTTAGTTTTCATTTGCTTGTGAATATGGCAGCAGTTATTCATCAAATGATGGAGAAGAGCTTTATAACTAGGCATAGTCGGTGCTGTAGACTTGAATACGTTCGTAATGTTAAAAACAACACAATTTAGGGTTCAGGACTGCAGTGGTGGAACGTTGCTGTATAGTCCTGATAAAGTATATCAGATTTTTGTATTTTGCTGCATCTACAACAACCTAGCACTCATTTGTTGGCATATTTGCAGAGTTAGCTGAATCTTTTTTGAACCAGCAGCTAAATCAACACAGACTGACCATGCATGAAAGTGAAAAAACAAATAAACAAAAAAACACTATGGGTGATTGTGTGTGTCCACCAAAAGTACTGTAGCTGTAGAATAATGGACTAATTATGTAACTTTTAGAAAATGTTTGTTGTTATTATTTATATTTATTAATTTAGCCTACTCAAATGCCACTTCTCTAAACAGTGGAAGTCCTTAAAACAATGGGTAGATTTGACAATACCACTCAAAAAATGATGCAATCTGATCCATATCCCCACTTTATTTCAAAGTACTAGTGACAGTGAGCTCTTCACAGCATGTTCTAATCAAAGTCTGATACTGCACTGCAAGGAGTGTCACTGATTGAAAATCACAGCACTAATAACATTTTCTCTCTGATGGCACAGATTGTCTAGGATTTAAATACATAATTCAGTCTCATGAATTTCAGGTCATCAATAAATATCCAAGTACTTACCAACTATCATTGCATTCCAGTAGTTTCAAAAAGTATTTGTACAATTTAGCAACACTTTGAATTCAAATCATAAAACAATAAACGCATTGTTAAATTGTCATTTGAAAACTGACCTAACGAGTGCCACACAGTCCTTTGATCCAACCTTGATTAAAAGCAATTGCAAAAATGGGGACACTTAAGAAAGCTGCAGCATTATTTGTTTGCGAATGGCTTTATGTTTGATATTCATCTATTTTAGTGTAGCTTAAGTGTCCCAATACTTGTTGGGTCTACTGTATGTGTACCAATTCCTCATGAACGTCCAAGTAGATGATAGCAGTATAGCAGTTCACTTCACGCTTGTGTCAATTTGTCTCTTTCAGTTCTGATCTCAAAGTCTTTGAAAAATATCTCTTCACTTTAATTTACTTTATGTAGTGTTATTTATTGAATCTGTTCGATTTACTTCCCGTCACTATGATCACTGCTCACCTCTTGTCACTGAGATGCTAATTAAAACACTTAGTTCTGTGAATTCACAGTCACAGGCAGCTTTTTAATTACCCAACAGAAAGCCATTTCTCCTTTCTTCCGTGTTTAATTGAATGCTTGCTGTATTATTCATACACTACTAATGTGTATTTATACATCGAAATAGACCCCATAGATTAGCATTTACATTGCTGTTCTTGGCAACCACTTCAACAAACAGCTTACTGTAAGTGCATGTAAATCACAATTAACAAAAAAAATATCTACGGGATGCAAAGCTTTGCTAAGGAAAATATCATGTTTTATAGATCACAATGCAAGATCTTGAAGTATATAACCATAATTGATTCTTAACACAAAATGCCAAATGCTCACATTTATTCAGCATGTCCCTGTGAGCGTAGGTCAGAACGTACAGTTCACCACACATCTCAAAGTTTGAGCACAACCCTCTAATTAAAATGGGTTTGACACTCATAAGAGGCTAATAAATCTAAACCTTGCAGTTGTATAAATTTTAACAGCTTCAACCTGTAAGTTACTTTGCATCACACGATTAATAACTTAGATTAATAACTTGTTGTTCACTCAATACTGAAGAATGTGCATAACAAAATAGTTGCTAATCCCCACTGAGGTCCATAGTATGGGAAAAAAATACTATGGAAAGTCAGTTGTTTGGTTACCAACTTTCTTCAAAATACCTTCTTTTGTGTTCAACAGAAGATATTTATACAGGTTTAGAATAACTTGCGGGTGAGTAAATGATGACACATATTTTTTTTTTTGTTGAACTAACCTTTTAAGTAAATGACCAGAGGTGTAAACAAGTAAACGACCAGAGTGATCTTTCATACAGAGACATCTCTACATGGTAGATGAACAACATTGTAGCCAATTAGAATTGACTGCTGTAATGGATTTATTTGGCTGAGTTTAATAAATAAAAGCTCTGTAAAATTCATAATGAAAAATATACTGTACCTTTTACTCTGAAGGTCCAAATAAAATACAATTGATTTTACTTGAACATTTTAGAAATTAATTAAGTAATTGATAACAAATCTCCAAAATAATTTTCAATTAATGAAGTACAAGTACTTTACACCCCTGTAAGTTACAAATTGGTGAAATATCAAACAAAGACGAGTGCTATAGCTAAACTTGTGTGATGCTAAACTATATAAAGTAAGCAACTTCAGGTATATGCTGCAGTTTTTCTCAGTTCACTAAAGGATGATTCTGCTGGCTTGACACAAACTACAAAGCACCTTTAGTATGAAATATTGCAGTTAGCTTAATACATTCTATCCGATCTATAACGGAGTCGCTCTGTGACTTTGTGTCAGTTTTAGATTTACTGCTGCTCAGGAAAAAAAGCTGAAGCCTTCAAAATTTATCCTATTTTTTTCCTCTCTGGTTTTTGTCCAGAATAACCTGCTGTCTATCTATTCTGACTGCCTGACCGGAAGATAGAAAATTGAAGTGGAACAATTTCTTCTGGAGTTTTTTTTCTCTCTCTCTAATAAACAGTTGTTTGCCTTCAACTTTTCCAGGCGCTTCATCTCTTTCATTTAACCTGTCAGACATATTTTTATGCCAGTGAGAAAGCATATGTAGTCCATAACTCTCTGTCAGCATTAGCTAAAGAAGAGAAGTGGTGGTCTCATCATTGGGACACTCAGTGAAGTGTGTCACATTAGAGGGGTGTCATTAAACCACGGATGCCCTGTTCTGCAGTTTCACACAAAACAATTACCAGATGCTTAACTATCTGCGGTCCAGGCAAGCATTTCTCTTCATGTTTACTAATGAAATGCTTATTTATAACACAGATGGGCTAACAGTGTCAAAAAAGTTTAAATAAGCTGACAGGATGGTTGTCCCGATTACAGCATCAATACTTCATCAACGTCGCAAGAGCCAGTTGATCAGGTCGATCTATACAGTTTTGCAAGTGAAGAGTCACCAAACTAGATTAAAGCATTGATTACTTAATTGGATTGTATTTTTTTTCAATATCCTGATTGTAACACCATTAAATTCTTAGCCACCCCAGCCAAGGAGGTCTATAATACCATGTGATGTACTAATGCTACAGGTACAGTAAATAATGTCGCGACAACACTGATTGGCTGACTGATCAGTGTTGTAACACATTCAACACTGATGGCATCAAAAGAACATCTCAAATAATGTTACTGTTATATAATATAAATAAATACAATGACAACACTGATGGCTGACTGATCAGTGTTGTAACATCAATCAATCAATCACTCCACCAGCAGGGCCATGATAACCAAATCTTGACACACTGGTTCCAGTAGAGTCAACAAAGTCTGAATTAAATCACATTTTTGTAGATAAGACTACGCTGTGAACCTCAGCAGCTGGTATTAAATGGGGAGGTATGAAACAATTTACTACTCAGCTGGTAAAATAGCATTTTAAATTGCTTTGCCACCATATAATGAGAGGAAGAACAAGGGAAAAATGTACTTGTTGTGCAGCATGAATTGCTCTATGGAGCCAGAGGATATTAACACAGCGAGACTGGAGATGTCCAGAGAATAGATCAAACACCACTTGAAAGGAATTGTCTTGATTTAAACGTTGGAATATAATTTAAAGCTGCAACAATGACCAAAAACTCAAAGGCTTTCCAGAGAGACACATTGTTCCCCTACTCGTGAAATAAACTTAATCAGATCTCCAGATGTACATTAGCATAACATCAGTCTCATTCTTCAAACAGCAGGTCATGAGAACCCTCAGCAAGATCTTTCCCGCACTCATTGACCATCACTTGACCCAGATAAGTGGAGAAGCTTGACAGTAACACTGGAACACTATGATCTTCGCTGTATTTACACTGAAAGCACTGCGGTATTCCGGCTTCTGTCAGTTCTCCACAGCAGCATCTCAGGCTCAGTCCTGCTGCCTGAAGAGCCCACACGAAGGGGTGCATTGTTTCCTGATGGCAAGCAGTAAAGCGGAGAGTTAATTCAAAGCGAGCTGGGCTCGGCACGTTGGGTGTAAAGTGAAATTGTGGTAAAACAAAGCAGAATCCCTGCTGGGGAAACAGAGGAGGCTGAGGTAACAGTGTGTGTTCATATTAAGGACGCGTTCTGAGGGCCATGCGACGCTCTCGGATGAAGTGAACCTTGCGTTTTAGATGCCTCCCCGCTGCGGCTCTCAAAACAGATGCTACACAAGCCGAGGCCTTTCTCTACGGTGGGTAAAATTAAAAGAAGAGTCCTACCAAGAGACAAGGTCTTGCAATACATACTACAAAACATTAGGAAGATACACAATCTGCACACTGTGTAACTGATGAGATCATTTTTAAAGGCATCCTGACTTTAATTAGGACGTGTTTCAATGAGTCCAAGTGTTAGGGAGGCTAATTTAACACTAACATTTCAAGATAAAAGATATATTAGTGCTGTCAATCGATAAAAAAATTAATGGCGTTAATCACAGTCATGGACTGTGATTAATCACAAATTTAAAATACTAGGATTTACCTGCAAATGTGTTGAAATAAAGAAATGCATGACAAACTATTTTAAGGAAACAGAACCTTTCCCACCTCTGCCAGGTATGAGACATAATTATAAGACACCTTATTATTCTTTTATAATTATTATTTTGTTTTTATTCAGCCATTATCAGCTTTTTACTGACAATAAAACGTTTACCAAGCCACATAGCTTCAATCCCAGTATACATTTACCCAACTATTATCAAAAGTATTTCTAAATAAATACAACAAAACATTTTCTTGCGACCTTACATGGTATTATGACAAAATGCATTATGAAGAAGTATTGGACCTGTTCTGCAGCTGCATTATAGCTAACATTAGCATCATGCTTCATAAGACAATTTATGAGATTAATAGTTCACTTTTACTCAGAACTCACTTCAAACCACCATCGAGTGTTTGTGATAACTTCCTTTTGCGATCACTTGTGGAATTTGGACGTTTACTGTTGTTAAAATATGCTATTTATAGCCTTTTATATCGCAGCACAAATGAGCATTTCAGATGTACACATTAATCTCAAGAAAATCACATACAAACCATATTCTATCGTAATCGTGTGTTTATTATCTTATATAATCTATAGTGGCTGTTGTCATGTTTATTTCTGCTGTGTAATGTTAAAAGGCGTAACATGTATGCTCTGGCTGAAACTCACGTTGTTTGTGATACAACCGCTTCTCCGTTCTTAAGTTGCCAAGTATACATTCCAAGTATAGTACACATTAGTAAAAGGATCTATTTTCAGTTTTATTTGTCTATATACACTTCTGGACGTGGTAAATTTTTCTCGGTGCACAGGTTCTTGTATAGTATACATTATAATATACATAACTACGTTTTCAGAGGAGTATAAAGACCTTACTTAATGAACTGTTATGTTTTTATTACCTTAGAATGAGCGATTTATAACTACATATACCGCGGGTCCCCTCACATGGAAGTCGCCATCATGTTTCTACAGTAGCCCTAAACGGCTAGATGCCGCTAAAAACTACACACTGCACCTTTAAAAATAGCCCGCTTGTTGTGCTGTTACAGCTGCCACAGTTGGCAACTCTCGCGAGACAAATAAGCAACCGCAGCTTCGAAAACAAGCCCAATATGTTTTTGATGATTTATTGTCATCAATATTATTTATTATCAATTATTTATTACCGATAAATGAGCCTGCAACATATTAAACTGAAACCACTATTTTATCTGAAAAGCAAAAACAGAAGCTATTTTACAAAAATTAGCAACCTGCAACAAAAGTGGGAACAAAACTCATCTCCAATCACCTGTGAGCAAAATATAACAGATTAGACAGATGTTTTCGAAATAAGCCCAAAAAATCCAAGCATTTAATCCCGTGACATCTTCCCTTTTTTCGAACCAAATGTAGGATAATTACAAAAATTAAGACAGTACCCAAAGTCTACATATCTATCATTCGCGTATGCGCCTTCTTTCTAATAAGTGGACTTGGCACAACTGTGACTGGTTCCCTAGTTTGCCGCTGTACCATTTCAATCGGAAACACACGTAACAGCAATATATCTAAAGGGGGCTCCCTTCGTTACGCTGTCGTTTCCAAATGACGGCATTTACTAGAAGATTGGGCCAAAAGTGGAAAAAAGCAAACAGTGGTAAGTTAAGTGATGGAGATAAGATTGACTATATAATGCAATTAATTTATATATATATATATATATATATATACTGTATATATTATATATACTATATATATATATATATATATATATATACCCTAATATATACATATACATATATGCATATATATGCATTATGTTGACTGCACCAAATGTACGCTTTGTATTTATGCATTGTGCACATATATTTCAAAAACATACTTCAATTGTGTTAGTGTCACTTTAACTGCAATAGTTTAAAATAAAATGCATTATAATAGTTCACTCATTCAGAAAGTATTATATTCAGTTGTTTCAGTATTATATATTTAAGTTTTAGTTATAAGAAATATAATTATATTAAAACAAATAATTATTGACTTAGTAATTTAAAACATAAAGCATTTGAATAAACTTTCTGCCATAAAAAGAAGACTTAAAATACCACAAAAGGGCTCAGATCTGTAAACCATTTTTTTAAATGCATTAACTCTTCAAAACAAACTGATGTGAGAGTGATTACTGTTTAATATGAACCAATCACTAAGATGAAACAAACATAATAATATTGACTGGACAAATACAGTTCACGATGAGCACTCAAACCTGTTTTAATAACAGCTTGTCCATCTTTAAAAAATATTTCTTCTTTATGTGGGTCATATCAAGGGGGCAGATCTGCTGAAATCAGCCAAATACTACTCTTTCTATCTCAGTAATCCCCTGTTTTTGGACACTTTCACTTATGGAGTAAATTAATCCTGGCTGACTGTGAATAGTGCACTTCTACAATCCTCTACCACTACCTTAACAGCATGACAGTGCATCAATATTTATTACGGTAAGCACTGAAGCCGTTTGTTTGGTTGTCTGTTGCTTAACTTACTGATACAGTAGATTCTATCACCAGCTTGTTTCATACTGAATGTGTTTGGCACCGCAGTTCGGGCTAGCTAAGCAAATGTGTTTCCTAATTAAGGGTTAAAAGAGGTGCTAAACCTCTTTCAAAATTACAAGTGTGAAACATTGCTTAAAGCAACATTAAAACTGACCTTTACCTGGGGTTTAAAATGATGTTAACCTCAGGGTTAAATGCCGTTAGTCTGCAGCACCAAGGCTTAAGTGCTTTCTCTCACGTGTGGAGTTTAATGTATGTACTAATCATGCGTTTGCTGGGCGTGTGAAAAACGACAGGTCTGCTTTCTCACTCAGTAAACAAACTACAAGTCCCAGAGCACTAAAATAAATCACATCAAACTCAAACATGTTTGTCCACGTCGACATGTAATTATTAATTTGTCTCTCGCCAGAATTTACTTTCAGAGACTTAATCTTCTCTTGCCTTTTAACTAAAAGCCATCAATATATTTCCTTGCGTAATTCTTTCTTTCTGATGCCATTATCGGATAGGTGGCAGGTAACCAGCGCAATAAAGAGAAATTATGCCACTCTAAAGGACATTGTTATTAGATTCGACATCCAAAGGAATATTAAATTGTGTGAGCAGAGCTTCAAAGAGGAGGGATAACTCATATAAACTGCTCTCTGTTCCTGTGTAGGAAAGAGAAATGGTAATGAAATAAAAAAGGCAGATGTACTGCATTACAATTAATACCTTTTTAATCCATAATACTGTTTAAAGTGCCTTTTGACTCACTTGGCAGCACAGAGTCATTAAATACTTTATCAATGGGCATAAATCATCTTGCCAATCACAATAAAAAAGCCCTGCCTAAAATGCAGTCTAGTTCCTGTCCAAACATCAAGTTCTCATCGGGGTGGTTATCTTCAAAAAACGTCACATACTCTTAAAGTCATCAGCCATCTTCACTGTGACAAGGGCACCGAGTCGTTTCCTGTCAAATCTCGAGCTCAGGGTCACTGACCTGTTGAAAACCATATATTTCTGTCACAGATTCATGATTTTAGCACTTCGCTCAAGGGAATTCAGAGTATTTTGAACTAAACGTTTACCTCAACAGACCGCTGTTGCATGATGCATGAATCCTTGACATGTCATAGGCAAACGATGTTGTATGTCGTTGAATTGATGGTGATCTGTATGGGGACAACTTCAGTTGACTCCAGGAAAAAAAGAAAACTGCCATAGCCGAGTAAAAATACCAAACAAACTATATAGACCTTCCTCACTAAACCTGAATAATGACCATTCCCTTCATATTTCATAGTACCTGTCCAGATGACGTCTTGAATGCCTTGAACATTTTCCAAGAAGAATTTCGAGCATTTGAATGTTTTACTAACCTGTTTCTGATCGTGTTTTCCTTCAGAGCAATTATGATTAGATCCGCTTTATTTTCAGAAATACTGTGAACTGTGACAGAGATGCAGAGAACATCAGGCTGTAAAACGTTAAATTAAAGCAAACTGTTTTCAAGGAGACATGTACTGAAAAAGATATGCCCTTGAAGAAGCTTTTACATTACATATACCACTGTCTGTATTTGTCAAGATTTACTGAACATAAATGTCTAAAGAAAAAACTAAATACTTGCAGTAGTCTTGCAGGTCACAATAGCGAGGCCAGAGATCTTCAGATTTGGACCTTGGTAAAATACAGTGGACTTCTATTCTGTGCTATCATATGGTTTCAGAAGACTCATATAAATATAGGACACATGGTAATATAGACCACTTTTATGATGTTTATGTTGCTTTTGTGTCTTTTTTAAAGGTTAATTGGATGCAAAATTCCCTTTTACATAGTCTTTGTGTATATGTCAAACAACCACACTAAAATGCTAAAAAAACTCCATTCACTCCTTTTTAATCCCCAAGAAACCTAAACAGTCTCAATTATCAAGTCGTTTTGATTTTCTGAGCAGTAAGCCAGAAACACACTGCACGATTTTCAGCTGTCCCAGACGAAAGATTGAAATCGTGAAACAATCGTGGCGATTTCTGTGATCTTGGCTCCTAATCGGTGGTCCTTTGTCATACTGTGAGAAGGGTTCAAAGACGGCTGTTGACATGGTCTTGCGACCAAAGACAGTGTCAGACATTTCATGAAGACCCTAAAGAATCGTATGGACTTGTGGAAAATGGGCATCCGATGACCCTTTTAAAGCTTCATTTCTTTCATCCATCCATTTATTTTCCATACTCCTTTATCCTCTGCAGGGTCACAGGAGCTTCAGCTCTTATTCATTTTATTTGCATAGAAAATAGCAACCCGCCAGGCTACATGAATGTACCTTTTGTGTTCCACCGAAGAAAGAAAGTTACATGGATTTGAAATGACATGAGCGCGAGTAAGTGATCACCATACATTGGTTCGACAAGAGATGGGAGGATTTTTTTTCAGACAGGCCCCAATCAATCATTTTTGGGGGTTTATCCTGCTAAAATCCGCTTAGCTGTTTGCAAAAAAATCCAACCAGATTTTTACAAACTCAATCCAAACCTCCATATGTGGTTTAAAATCAGATTAATATCAAATGTTTGGAAATGCTGGAAAGCCGGAACGGTCAGATTGGATTTCTGTAATGCCATGCACAGAGCGCAGTCGTGATGGCTACAGTTGTCTAAATTCACTCATTTGTGCTCACACGTTGTATACATTATTATTTATTAAGTGGATGAGCAAATGAGCAACAGGTTGGACACAACATATTCATGAATATGTAAATAGTATGATAAAGCTCTGATGTTTGATGTACAGTACCTCATAATTGCATCCTTACAGTCAGAAGTCATGAATGAAAATGAACAAAGGCTAGTGTGATACTCAAAAGGATAGTTCACCCAAAAACCGAGCATTGCGTGAGTTCAGGCAGGTCACATCAGTCAAGCTTGCATCACCTATTACAGCGGTCTATTTAAATCCCATTAATTCAGCCTCTCTTCTATTGCTTGGCTGCACGCCACTTCTAACTCCCTCCTCCATCCCCAACTCCTCCCAGCTGGGTTTTATCTGACTAAATCTGATATCTGTTGAGGTTGTTTGAGTACATGGCAATCATCCTTTATGTATCTGGCTGTTTACAACAACTCATGTTAAATTGTGAATTGATATATGTATGCATGATTACTGGATCTGTTATGTTACCCCAGCGGGGTTTGACTTGCTGCTCTCCCCACTCTCTTCAGGCATGGCTGCATAGACGGGCGCGTGGAGTTCACCCAGAACAGAACCATACCGCCAACATTAACCGTATGCTTTTATTGTCATAAATATACTTTGACAAAAGTGGTCCTGACTGAAATGACAATTCCTTCACCATCCACTCTCATGCTTTTCTAAACCTGTGTGACTTATTTTCGTCTGTAGAACACAAAAGAAAATTGTAGGGTCCAGACTACTAATTATTTTGGACCTCACTTTGTGTTCTGCAGAATAAGAACAATATATATATACAGGTTTGGAACAAACTGAGGTAACAAATAGTAAAAAAAAAAAAACTGAGTAAAATAGTGAATGAATTGTCATTTTGGGGGAACCATCCTTTTAAGTCATTATTATGGCCAGTGTTGGGAAGGTTACTTTGGAAACGTAATAGGTTACAGATTACAAGTTACCCTATCTAAAATGTAATCATTAGAGTAACTATTTCAATTACTTTACTAAAGTAATGTAACTAATTACATTTGATTCCTTTTCTAAATGTCTAATTGTTTCAACTGTTAATATTTTTCAAACATGTAAACTAGGCAGGGTTAACCTTACACTACCTAACACTGATTAGTGTCATTTTCAAAAGCCTTCATCACTTGAATTAAGATTATAATAATTTAATTTTAAAACACAGCTACCAAAAAATAAGACTTACTTTGAGATCATTCTGAGGTTAAATACAGAGAAATATTTTAGTAGCTACGATACTGTTTTTGAAATCGAATCTTTGCATAGTTATGACAGGAAACACTGGCATCTAGCAATGCCTTGGAAAAAACAGTTAATCTTAAAAAATAAAGCATATGCATAAATCCAAATTGTAAATAAAACTGTTATTGAATAAGCATGTGCCCTATTTGTCCTAAACTCCTGAAACACTTGTGTCTTTAGAGCATCACTGCAATTTATGAAAGAAATCAATAGAATCTGTACGTGGGTGTGTGTGAAAAAAATAAATAAGAAAAGAAAATCAGATGTAACCCCTTATTAATTATGTTAATAAGTAACTATTTTAATTTATGTACTGTATTTATTAAATGCAACTGATTACAGTTACATTTATCTTGCAATTAAATTACTCAATTTAGTTACATGCGACTAGTTACTCCAACACTGATTATGCCAACCAATGTAGCAATAATTAATACTGACTACGCAGTCTGAACAAACACATCTGTTTAATTACTTTTGAAAATAACAGCACGAACAGTCAGTCCTATAGACTGGTTGTGAAAACCTCATCAGAACTGGAGACAGTGTGAACAGCTGAAGGAAGCAAATCTAATTCAGCATTAGTGCTGTGTACAGAGAATCGTGGGATACGGCGGTTCACTCACAGAACTGTAACACAGCAATGATCTCTGGACTCATGTGGGTGGCTCTGTTTGACGACTCAACACACTACCCTGCTGATAAAACACAGGTTACCATGGTAACTCACAGACTCCACTCGCTGCCAGAGCAGAATTTTCAGCTAAAGAGGACTAACTCATGAATTTGGAAAACTACAGAAAGATTAAAAAAAAAAAAAAAAAGATACAAGATTTTACAAGTATATGGAATATGCCAGTGGAACTTAATTTGACAGGGAATGTGTTGTAGATGTAGGAATGATGTTTCGATTTAAAAATATATTTTGCATGTGCGTATCTGTCAAGCGCAGGCTACAGAAAGACATAGATGAGCTCATCCTTTGCTCTGCTGGCTGTTACTCATTCGACATGGAACAGAATAGATATAAAAGTATTTTTTTGTCTCTGTGGATGAGTAACTCCCTGCTGCATCCTTACTCCGGCTAAAAAAATGACATGTTGATTTAGTGTAAATAAGTGTGAAAGAACAGACATTTGGATAATCTTATGCTATAACATACGGATTAGCAATTAGCAACATATATTTTTTTCTTTTTAGATACACACATTTGTGTGCAGTTTAAACATTCATGTTTTCCTCTATACAAACAACAATATATATATATATATATATATATTAAACTGCCTAATTTCAGACCATGCCTATACAAGCTTTGTAATTCATACACAAATGCAAATGTATGTATAAATGGTTCACTTAATTACTTTTTGTCCATTTCCCAGGTAAGTGACTCTAGTTTTCATTCAATTCCCACAAAACCAGCCTAATGGAAAGGCCATTCACTGCTGGAGTGGTTCATGGTAAATTATGCAAATCTAAAGAACATTACACCAGTAACCTCTGATCCTAGATCGGTCCATCTCCACATCTGCACCTCTTTACTCTTTTAGACAGGTGCACATTACAAAACAATTGAGTTTTAATGAGCTCCTGGTGTTTGTACAGGCCCATCTCTGCCCAAGGCTTGCGGTCATTCATTTTAAATGAGCTGCCCAGAGAGATACTGCATTAATATTCATACAATGACTATTTTCTCAAGCAGGAAATTGTATTATAGCACTCTTAAGTACATTAAAAGAATGCCAAATATAAACATGTACAGTATGAAATATTATGTCTGAATGGCAGTCAATTCGAATAATGGTTTGAATTGCTCGTCCCAGACCCTGATTAAATGTTCTTTTAATAACAACACTAAGTCAGATCAGGTATAAATAATAAGGATAACGAATTATAAAACATGGGTAAAGAAGTGGAAGATGAAAATCTTTCTCTCTGTCAGTTTATCTGTCTGTCTGTCTGCTGTCTGTCTGTCTGCAGGGGTGGACTGGGGCTAAAAAGTGGCCCTGGACTTTTTGGCACAGAGCGGCCCACCACACCATAACATACAAATATTACACAATACAGAAATAAAAATGCTTTAAAAAAGTAGTATCATCAACATGTCCTAGTGTAGCCTATATGGCAATTTGTAAATACTATGTGACCATGGACCACAAAACCAGTCATAAGTGTCAATTTTTCGAAATTGATATTTATACATAATCTGAAAGTGGAATAAATAATCTTTCCATTGGTGTATGGTTTGTTATGATAGGACAATATTTGGCGGAGATACAACTATTTTAAAATCTGGAATCTGAGGGTGCAACAAAAAAAATCTAAATATCGAGAAAATCACTAAGTTCTTAGAAATGCATATTACTAATCAAAAAATAAGTTTTTATATATTTAGAGTAGGAAATTTGCTAAATATCTCCATGGAGCATGATCTTTACTTAATGTCCTAATAAATATTAGTATAAAAGAAAAATCTATAATTTTGACCCATGCAATGTATTTTTGGCTATTGCTACAAACATACCCCAGCGACTTAAGACTGCTTTTGTGTTCCAGGGTCACATATTTTTACTCATCTCTTTTACATAGAGGGACAGTTTAATGTCACTAAAGTTAACCATTATCTCAGTCCATATAACAATGCTGTGCTCTACGACGTGGAATGTGCTGAATATTTTTATTGTGCCTTTCAATTTCTTGAAAAGATAGTTTTTTATGATGAATAATTTTATGATGATGAATAAAGTTAGCAATTTAGAATAGCTGTTTTCTATGCAAATATATAGTAAAAAAAAAATATATATATATATTATATATGTGATGCACAGCTGAAGCTATCACATGATCCTTCAGAAATTATTCTAATATGCTGATTTCCTGCTCAAGAAACATTTTTGATTATTATCAGTATTATCAATGCAATTCAAGCTGCTTCATATTTTTGTGAAAAATTTGATAAATCACCATTCAGTCTGAAGTAAGATAAAAAAATCAATACTTTTATTCAACAAGATTGCATTAAATGTATTTAATTGACATAAATAAATACTTTGTATTCAACAAATAATCCTGATAAATTTAGTGTCACAGTTTCCACAAAAATGTAAGAGTTAACGTCATACCACCAATTAACATTAGCCTTTCATTGATGACATGGATACCGTAATCATACAGAGAGAACGTAGTTGCATACCTTTATCTTTTGCTCTTTTCTCCTCTTCTTCTTTTCTTTTTTCCTAAATTGGGCACCTGACGGCTTTGACCTTTTTCTCTCCATCGCTGTGTTTATTTGGCACTCGACAATCAACAGATTTTCCATCCCCCAACACTGTCACTCACGACCAGAAGTCAAGACTAAACCAATTCACCTCCACATAATCGTTTTGTATTACCTATTTTTATTAGCCATTTCACACAATTCAGAAAAAAACAAAACCGTGCAAATTATAGGTCTGTGTTTTAATATTATGAATGAAATGTGCGTTATTTGGAAGAAAGTCAAGGTGTGACTGACTTTAGCCCACTAAGTGGACCCCCCCCCCCCCCCCGTCCGCTCCATTTGGGAGAGGTGAACTGTCCCCCGTGGCCGCGCCCCCCTCCCCTTTCCACTTCTCACAGCTTCTGTGCACGGCACCTTCTCAGCAAGCAGGGGCGCCAATTCCCCACACAGTTATATGATAGATAACAGAAAACCGCTTAGCGGCGCAGATGATTTTTTTTTCAAGTGCTTGTGCTGCCCCCCACGTGTCATGGCTGCCCGGTTCGCCCATGCCAAAAACCGCCACTGTTTATGTCAATGAACATATCAGTGACATCAGAATGAAAACTTTTGTGTCATTGTTCACAAACAAGATCAAACAAGTCAAAATGTTTCGTCATGTTGTCAATATAACACTGCACTGTTACCTGCTTTAAATTATGGCAACAGTTTTGCACAGTTACTGTACTGAAATGCATAAGGCTGCACTTCTTATGTATGCCATATATCCTTTCAAAAGTAAAAAATTACACATTAATGTAAGTGGTATATTGATTGAAAGAGACTGTTTCAAAATGTTTGAATTATTAAGGATATGGTCAATCTCCCAATATTTAGCTGCACCCTTGAGCCATTTTAAGCCATGATTGACAACATGGTCCACAACTGTGGCCCTTATTTCATCCGATTTTGCATCCATCTCTTGGCCTCTTCTGCCTCTTCCTCTGTTTTGCCTTTGCACCCTTGCATCCTTACTCCTCTTCTTCCTCTCGGCTGATCGTTTTCTGGATATTCATCCATTGTCCGAATTTGTAACTCTTGTGTTGTCCTCTGTCTATATGCTTTCCAAATGAAGGTTCATGAGATGCACCTTCGAGGTATTTTAAAGAACTGGTTTATAATTGGTTGATTTAGATTCTCTTCATTAGTGAAAGTCAAGATTCACTTGCGCAATTCATGGCAAATTTACAAAAAGTCTAATAGAAATTAGATTAGAAATACCGTTTATGACAACTAGATCAACCATTTTGCATTTAATGACTTATTCGATGAACTAATGATTAGATGTTTTGAGGGGTAAGACTACTGCATAGAGAACTATAATGCATTTTGAGCAACATGATATGAGCAACTGAAAATGTAGGAAACTGCAGACATATGTACATAATCAGTTGCATGAATGTACCAAAGCAATCTCAACTTGTTGAAAAGAATGAAAAACTGCTTTTGTGATGTGACTAGATGTGGAGGTTGAACAAGTAGTTTTGAAAATGTAATTTCTGCACCAAAGCGACAGAGAAAAACTGTAAGAGACAAAAACAGTTTTCAGTATTGTTAATAATAAGAACCATTATTAATAACTGAGAACAAATAACAATTGAAAATAATTAAGCAGCAAATCAGCATATTAGAATGATTTCTGAAGAATAATGTGACATTGAAGACTGGAGTAGGCCTAATGATACTGAAAATTCAGCTTTGATCACAGAAAAAAATATATATATTTAAACTTTAAACCATTAAAACATGTACATAAAAATATCTTAACTTTCCTAATCTCGGCACTTAATTGAGATTAGGAAAATACAATTTTCAACGTTTTTTTTAGAAAAAAATTTTCTTAGACACGTGAAATTACGGAAGATATACAAGGATATACAAACATTCACTGTTATCTTATGTCTGCTGAAAAGCGGCTACATTAATGTTTCCATGTAGGCAACACGCTGTGGCCAATAATGTAAATGGCATTAAAATCTGAGAAATTCGAAAAGGCCAGCAGTAGTTTGCAACCCTGGAAATTAAGGTCTGTCATTTAAAAAAACTATTGAAAACAGCTTGCAAATGTTGCTAAATTGTCTAATCATGTTTTGCTGTTTAGCCTACATCTTACCTCAGCTCGCATTCAAATGCCGCAGCTGTGCAGCTCAGCTCAGCTTTGTGAACAGTAAATCCTGTCTTCTTCGATTTGATTGGCTAAAACTTTTTGACATTGACGAGCGCTTTTGAGCCGCAACGGCTGACTCAAGTGGGCAGCACGGGCCATTCGTCTGGGCCGATGGACGGATATAGGCTACGAAAATTTACCATAATCCATTCCTTATATTTACGCGATGGGCCGGTGTACCGACGTAACATCCTACCTATCAGATTGTGCTACCAATAATATATTTGTATTCTTTTAAGGGTAAGTTTAGGGTAAGGGTAGGTGTGGACGGATAGGTTTAGGGTAGGGGTGGGTATGGACATAAAAAAAGCCTCAAACCACATCAATAAGATGTTGGTAGCACAATCTGATAGGTAGCACTTTTCGCTATCAATTAGTGCTACCTATCTTTTTAATGGGAGGTAACATTAGCGTTAACGTTATCGTCTGAGCAGGTAGCACAAATCGTCAGAACACCGGCCCACATTGTACAGTAGCCCACCGGGAAAACTCCCGGTGCTCCAGATGGCCAGTCTTCCACTGTCTGTCTATCGCTCTCTCTAATCTATCTGACTCTTTCAAAAACGTTTGTCTCAAACTCAAACAAATTACAGTTATATGAATTTAAATAAAATTCATTTAATTTTAATTTTCAAATTGCAACTCTGCATCCTATTTCTTACCTCAGTGCAAAATCAGGAATTGAATTGGAATTTAAAAGACACTCTTAATTCAATTCTCGATGGTGCACAACGCTGATGAGTCTACTAATATGCTTTGTGTACCAGGTGCAATTGATGGTGCAATTTAATATTTTGTAGTAAGACAGTATTGCAGCTTCTCACAGCTTCTCACTGTTGAGTCTCACCATTAAACATCTGGGAGAGAAAATGCACTTTGGCTTTTCAAGTGTTGTGACATGTCTTGGCCTACGCAGCTTCTGGAAAGCTTCAAAAGCTTCTATCCTGGTTAATCAATTTATCTGTGTGCTAATGCATGCCTTGTACATTTTTGCTTATAAGCACAAATGTTTGATGCCTACCTCTGGAGATTCTATCGATTTGTTCAGGATTAAAAAAAAAGTTTGGAAATACAGAGAACAATCATTCTGAAAGTAAGCTTCGAGACACTCCAGCCACGAAGAACATTCTTTTAAAGCAACAATTCACCAAAGCATTAAAGTTCTTCAAGTATTTACTTATGATTAAAAAATATATCTTTACTCATGTTTCTCAAAACCCTTGTTGTTGTTAATATTATTATGGGACATATAGGTTTTTGAAGAATCTTAGCTTATTCTTTTCTAACAACAGTTCATAGCGAGCATCTCTGTCAAGCTGTTAAAATACAGTGCATTTCTACTTCTGTTTGGAGCTTCATCTGTTGTTATATGGAATGGATGAGGGTACATTTTTGAGTAAATTTTAAGACATTTCACAACAAGAGCATACCTGCTGAACTAACCTGATGAAAGCATTAACAGTTGGTTGCAATTATGATCCGATAAACGTTCGTTTCACATTCAAGTGCTACATTCCATTGGTTTGCAATGATTAGACGATGATTAATTGGATCATTAACAACTGTATCATTCCCCCTAGTGATCCGAGGAATAAAACCGTACAGTGTCAAAACCAATCCAGTATTGTTGAATCCATTTCCCATCCTTCCCCTGCCTGTTTCACAATTAACACTCTCCGGATCGCAGCTTCGAGAGATTGGTAGAACATTGATGGATTGCTTTTGTGTGTGGAATTAATAATGCCACCCAGTCTGGGCAGTGTCATTACGCCGGGCCCTTCCTAACAGAGGAGAGACAAAGTAAACACATTTAATATTCATAATTTCCCTTCAGAGTAAATGAAGTGGAAAAGGAACAAAAACTTGCGCTTGAATGTTATATACATTTATTTGGATTAGGTAGAACATATTTATTTCACCTGTTCCTCAATGACTCCTCATCAGGAAGTTGTCTGGTGGGGCCAACGCGGAGGTGTATTTTCTGGCGGTGCCATACGAGGACGCAATTAATCGAAGGTGAGATTTGAGCGCTGATGATGAATTGTGATTTACTTCTCTCCCTAGCTTTTAGAGATGGCTGCATTTCAAAACTATTTGAAGTGCTTTTCATTATTCATTGCTATTTTATCCACTTACCACAACACTTGAATTTAAATGAAGAGACAGTATTAATGTATTTACGCATTTTCTGTATGCATTCACACGATTATGTTTTTAGGCATATCATAGTTTGATATCATAGTTAGAAAGCCTATGATATCAAAATTGGGGTTTTCTTGCTTCTACAAAAAGTTACAAATGGAAGAATAAAGCTTTTAACAGGTGTACTTAGTGAAATGTATGGTCCTTTAAAAAAAGTTGTTCTATATAAAAACTAAAACAACAACCTTTCCCCCCCTAAATATTGCCATCTTTCAACTTGACTAACTTGATCTGAATATGACCACAAATAAAAGATAATCAACAGTCTGAAATTAGCAAAAAACTGGTATAGTATTTAAATGCATGCAGATTAGCTATTTAAATTTAAAGCAAAGAATTTAGTCACACTTTTTTTTATGATTTCTTTTTAGTGGCCTTGTAGAACCAATGGTACTGTAAATTAATTAATACCTCGTTGTTTTGCTCAACCCATAGACCTTAGCAGAAATACACTTTAAAATTCCAAACCAATTTGTATTACATCCATACAGATGGTCCACAGTATAATTGTGTACTCTCAAAATTACGAATGGATCAGTATATGTTCACATTAACTGCCAGGGCTAAAAATTAATATTAGTCAAGCGCCAACCATTTTTTCTTTCTCTGCAGACCTCCATGTGGCGACACATATGTGGAATATTCCTCACATTAAGTGCCCAAAATGAAAATACTGAACAGTCATTATATGTCCGCTTTTTATGACAAGCACAGTTTCACATATTAACTTAGAGAGGCTCATTTCATATACAACACTGTGATTGACACAATAACTTCTGCTGTTCGCAGTAATATACATCTTGTTTCCAGCCATTTAAAGTGACTCAGTAAGAGACACAAAAGATACAAGCAAACAAGTATGGGCATCTACTAGTAGATGTGATGAGGTGAGTGTATTCAATGAACAGGGATTATAGGATTATCTCAAGTTTGCGTGGGAAGGTATAATACATAAGTTTGAAGATGTTAGACTAATGTTCAGCTCAGCATGGACAAAGACCTGTGAGTACACACACCAATAATCTCAATGTCTACAATCAGCATGACAAACAGAAAATAACTACAAAAGGTCAAGGTAATGCAAGAGTAGATTCTCTGGTGTGTGTGTGTGTGTTGTGTGGGGGGGGGGGTTCTCACTTACTTCAAACTAAGTGAGAAAAATTTTAGAGAGAGAAAATGAAGGCTTTTTACAGTACTGTCTTCCAACTCTGAATGAAACAGCTGGATTTATTTCAGATTCGTCTTGGTACTTTGGCTGGGTTCCATTCGCCTGTGTCCATCCTCGTAAAAACAGAGATATATATCAGAACAACTTTACCACCCAGCAACTGACCACGGGGGGGATACAAAGTCATGTGAAAGTAATAGACTTCATCAGTGCCGAAGTCATCCATCACTTACCAGACTTTAATCAAAAACCACACTGAACCCCTGAGTAATACATGGGCTGCACAGCTGGGTTTTAATAACTGGGAAGTAAAACAATAATTTACAGTTATCGGCGCCGTGTGCATCTTAATCTGCGCTGAGATTTAATCATGGTTATAAGACGCTTGTAGCTCAGAGATCAAATATATAAAGATAAAGCTGGACCCAGCACCACATTACAATAAAGCCACAAGTGTTTGCTGTACAACAGAACAGAAGTACTCTGACAACGAACAAGCAATTAAACCAAGACGCTTCCTGTGCGTCTACTTTTAAAATTATAGAGCTACACAGATGTTATTGTCTAGCTATCTTATTAACATAATGTTACATTATTATGTTTTTCAGCTTTCACAAAATGCTTTTGAGCACCAGTCAAGTCTGGACACACTCTACTGAATTTATGTTTCTTATGATCTTTATAAACCTTTTGATCTAAAGGCAAAAAAGCTTAATATTCATTTTGTAAAAATATATCAATTCTGGATGTGAACTAAATTTTTATAACACAGATAGATAGATAGATAGATAGATAGATAGATAGATAGATAGATAGATAGATAGATAGATAGATAAAAGTTGAATAAGTTCTATTTGCACATTCTATTCTCAATTACATATATTTATTCTTTCTGAAAACAAGCAAAATTAGTATCTTTGCTTTGGCAATATATTGTAGAACGCAAATGGAAAGTTTCTAGAGAGGAGGATGAGAGGTCAAATAAGGAGATTTAAAAAAGCAATTAAAAAGCCTGGAGGAGGACCAAAGAGGCGAGTTTCAACAGTCAGAAGTGCTGACAGATCTGACTCAGAGTAGGTCCTTTTAATTTTGATTAGGGACAATCTGACACCGAATCCAAATCATGTTCACCAAGAAACCCTCTGTGTATGGCATATAGGTATAGCTCCTATTAAAGGAAACCTTTTTAAATTCAGTTTATTAAATTATGCCTGAATAAAGTCCTTGAGAGTGTTTTTCCATCTATTGCCTTAGGGCTCCAACAAAGATCTCCAGTTGGACACGAAACACTACATCTACGCTTTGAGGTAATTGTGTATCAAAGGATATATGAACAGAAATAAAGCATCAACAGTCTGAGACCAAAATCTGAATCTGGAATTCAAAATCTAAATAACATCTTAATTAATCTTATTTACTTACTCATTTAATAAGTAGTGTGTACAATGTTATTCCACTGAAGCACAAGTTGCTCTTTTGATCATTCTCCTCAAGGATGATCGAGTTTAACATAAACTTGTGGAGTTCAAGCAGCTTGAATGCTGCTGTTATTAAAGCAAACCGACATTCCAATTCATGTTCTCCCCCCCCCGTAATTTAACCTTGCTCTTAAATTGTTGTAATATAATTTTAATGAAAAATTGCATTACATGAGAAAGAAATGCCCACATCTTAGATATTTATAGTAGATCCCACTGTGGGATTTATTAAGAAATATATTAAACTAAAATATCAGGGTGAGTTAAATATTTCAAACTTTTTTTTCACCTTGTGTCCCCTATTACTGCTGCAGAATCCAGGAGCCATGTGCAGTTTGCTGACCTTTAAATTGTCAAATATCTGACATCTGTCTTTGATGAACCAGAAGTGTTTCTTGAAGGGCAGCATTGAAACGACTCTGCAAATGACACAAGTGATATGATGTAAGTGACATGCAAAGATATGATCCTGCCATCAAAAAGGACATAAATATCCTGAAGGAAGACACTAGAGGAGTGAGGACCATGACCATGAAGACAATCATTGATATTCAGAAGGGGACGGAGGGAGATGGTATTTGAGAATCGCTCAGGCGTCAGGCCATTCACCTCTAATGTCAGAGACGATTACACGCTAATTGAAGCAATCTAGCCCTACCGCTAATCGCTGTTAAAGGAACCTCCCTTTTATCACCTTGCTCTTCCGAAGAGTCTATACAAGAAGCGCCTTTCACACTAAATCACAGAGACGCCAGTGGGAATGTACATATATATATACGCTGAGGTAGGTGACCCTTCTCAAGGACATTTTCCATCAAGTTTAACATCCTCTTTAAATATATACAGGTGCATCTCAATAAATTAGAATGTCATGGAAAAGTTTAAGTAATTCAACTCAAATTGTGAAATTTGTGTATTAAATACATTCAATGCACACAGACTGAAGTAGTTTAAGTCTTTGGTTCTTTTAATTTGTGATGATTTTGGCTCACATTTAACAAAAACCCACCAATTCACTATCTCAACAAATTAGAATACTTCATAAGACCAATACAAATTTTTTTTTGTGAATTGTTGGCCTTCTGGAAAGTATGTTAATTTACTGTATATGTACTCAATACTTGGTAGGGGCTCCTTTTTGCTTTAATTACTGCCTCAATTCGGCATGGCATGGAGGTGATCAGTTTGTGGCACTGCAGAGGTGGTATGGAAGCCCAGTTTCTTTGACAGTGGCCTTCAGCTCATCTGCATTTTTTTCATTAGTGAAAAGTCAAGATTTTCCTCTTGACAGGTTCAGGTCTGGTGAGTTTGCTGGCCAGTCAAGCACACCAACACCATGGTCATTTAAACTACTTTTGGTGCTTTTGGCAGTGTGGGCAGGTGCCAAATCCTGCTGGAAAATGAAATCAGCATCTTTAAAAAGCTGGTCAGCAGAAGGAAGCATGAAGTGCTCCAAAATATATTGGTAAACGGGTGCCGTCAGTGACGATGACATTGCACCCCAAATCATCACAGACTGTGGAAACTTAACACTGGACTTCAAGCAACTTGGGCTATGAGCTTCTCCACCCTTCCTCCAGACTCTAGGACCTTGGTTTCCAAATGAAATACAAAACTTGCTCTCATCTGAAAAGAGGACTTTGGACCACTGGGCAACAGTCCAGTTCTTCTTCTCCTTAGCCCAGGTAAGACGCCTCTGATGACAACTGTAGCCAAATTCCTTGACACGTCTGTGTGTGGTGGCTCTTGATGCCTTGACCCCAGCCTCAGTCCATTCCTTGTGAAGTTCACCCAAATTCTTGAATCGATTTTGCTTGACAATCCTCATAAGGCTGCGGTCCTCTCGGTTGGTTGTGCATCTTTTTCCTTCCACTCAACTTTCTGTTAACATGCTTGGATACAGCACTCTGTGAACAGCCAGCTTCTTTGGCAATGAATGTTTTGTGGCTTACCCTCCTTGTGAAGGGTGTCAATGATTGTCTTCTGGACAACTGTCAGATCAGCAGTCTTCCCCATGATTGTGTAGCCTAGTGAACCAAACTGAGAGACCATTTTGAAGGCTCAGGAAACCTTTGCAGGTGTTTTGAGTTGATTAGCTGATTGGCATGTCACCATATTCTAATTTGTTGAGATAGTGAATTGGTGGGTTTTTGTTAAATGTGAGCCAAAATCATCACAATTAAAAGAACCAAAGACTTAAACTACTTCAGTCTGTGTGCATTGAATTTATTTAATACACGAGTTTCACAATTTGAGTTGAATTACTGAAATAAATTAACTTTTCCATGACATTCTAATTTATTGTGATGCACCTGTACATATGAGAATTATATGATGAGACGGAGACATTTATGACTGTAGTGGGTGTATGATGTCACATGACCACAGCTTAGATGTGATGATTTAATTAAGGCCAATCCATTGCTGTGATTAGTCACTGCTCATGACAAGCGGGGGAAAATGGCTTTTTTGCTTTTAAAATGCAACCCGATAACACGAAAATAACAAAATGTGACAGGAAAAAGAGTTCGAGTTGGATTGCTTCATCTTTTGTGCAGTAGAAAGGGCATTTTTAATCACTGACTCTTTGCAGTTATTTTTATTGCCGTTATCTGAGTGTTGTGACTGTCATAAGACTCTCGGTTGAACCCACGCAGACAATATACAGACAATAATTCATTGTTTCAGCTGGAAGAGTTTGTCAAATAAGATGGCTTTCATGAGAGAAGTGTTGATCAGTTACTTCGACAGAGCGCACATGAGATCTTTATACTCAGTGAGAACTTTGTACCCTAATGTCACATTTTAATGTCTCGAGAATATCAAAACCCCATTGTGGCATCGCTCTGTGATAATCTACAAGTTTTTGGATGGGGAACAATTCACTTAATGCACTGTTTTATGTGCCAATCAATTGTTTATGCCGTAAGAGCACATCAGAATACACAGAGATGTTGTTGTTCGGCTTTATGATTTAGCTAGATGTGATGTCACATGTCAATTTTTTTCTTGCTGATCAAGCTTATGAACATTATGGAGCCTTCCTACATATATTATACAGAGGAAATGCCTAGGTAAAATGTTTGTAGCTACATAAATATGTAAAATGAAGTAGTGGAGAGCTTCCAGAAGTTTATATGGCTTTTTCCTGTAGTGGTTTAGAGATGCTTCCTCACAGAGCGACACACATAATGTTTTTTACAGGACTGCAGACAGTGTTGGAGAAAGGGGTCATAGTCAAGGTTGACCGTTCACTTCAACCTCAGCTCTCTCTGTTATTATGAATCCTCACACAGTAAGAACAGCTTTGATGACAGCATAGACGGAGAGGTTAACTGGATTTTACAGGTACGTTAACATTCACATCAGTGCTTAAGATATGCTTAGACTTTTAATGTGCATACATCTGAAACCGCTCATGCACAGCAGGGTCAGAAACATTCAACTAGGCTTGGGAGAAAAATGCTCCAGAATTTATTTTAGAATTCCTGTGTTTTTATCTAACACAGGATCTAGCATGCTTTATCTAGCATCTAACATTTGAAGGATCTAAAAACTAGCACACTAAACATCTATTTGTACTGTAATTATCCACTGCAAATAAATGTCCTGACCATTGAGTGCGATGGCAAAACAATGTTTTTGAGGTGAATTGATCTAAAATGTAATGCATTTTTAAATGAAGTATTTTGAGACAAAAGACCTGCATATGATTTTCAGTTTTATTGAATGTGATTAAATCAACAGCGTTTCATTAACTAAGTGAAAAGATGTCTAATTAGGCAATCTAAGGAGTAATTTACTCTCATGTTGTTCCAAACCTGTATACAGATTGTTTTTCTGGAGAACACAAAACGTCACATGAGGATGAATAAATGACAGGATTTTTTTTTTGGGGGGGGGGGGAACTATCGATTTAAAGGGGGCTTTAAGCCTTGTTGTTGAAAATCAAATCAATAAATAATAATATAAATAAATAAATAATACAAATAATGCCACTTTACAAAAATGTTAAGTTCTGACACTGATGCATTATGATCCATAGAATATATGCTCAGCCATTTTTAAACAGGAGACATTTCTGCATCCTGCTTTGTCAGCTCTGCAGTCATGAGCAGTTGCCCCTAGCAACAGGTTTAAGAGCATTTTGGTTTACTGGTTCTAAACTTTTCTTTCTGCCCCCGTACATCCCCACCCCGAAGAGAAGAGAAGAGAAGAGAAGAGAACCATAGCATGCCTGTTACCATGGGGATGCTTTGCGCAGTGGTGCAGTATGTAGCACGAGGAGTGGCACGTTTTTTTCCAGGAAACTTTCAAATGGATCCAAATCAAAATTGAGTTCACAGTAGACACCTTATCCTGTAATTAATAGTATACCTCCCACACCTGTGCTGAAGTCAATGTGCCCACTCTCTCTGGTCTACATTAGATTAGAAATCAGATATTTTGAGAAATAAACATTTTCACAAGCTATTGCAAGAGCAGCAGCTAAAAAAGTAGCAGTAATATACATATGCACAATCAATGATTTTGATGCATTTTCCCTTTATCAGTAAACATAAAGTCTTAAAAAGACTTTAAAATTGTCAGCATTTACTCACCTGCCATTCCAAACCTGTATGAATTTCTTTCCTCTGCAGAACACAAAAGAGGATATTTTGAAGAACACTAGGCTGCAAACAATATTGTTCCCTGTTGACTTTCATTGTAAATACTTTTTTTGTGTTTTATTTGAAATGACATAAGGGTGAGTAAATGATGACGTAATTTTTATTTTTGTGTGAACTATTCCTCTAAGCCAAAATCCACTGAACAAACGTGACAAGCATAGAATGCTTTTTACTTGTAATGCAAATGGCTACTTAAAAAGGAGATGATCCATTTTCAGTTTGTTTAGCATGGTCCATTTTGTGCTGACTCATATTTCAGTGCATTTTTTAAAAGCCAGTAAACCATGCTGATTTTATGCATCTTATAAACATTGTGCATAATTTAGCGCAAGGATCCATTTCTAGGGAACTCAACAAAAGATAGATTGGCTGGGCACTTTAGCTGATAGCACATACAAATTATGAGCTTAAACAAGTTATCTAAGCATCATACCATCTGGCCTTCTCTCACCATGTGAAAGACAAAGCGCACGCGCCATTAGTATGCACAGAGGTCACAGCAATTTTCACTTCAAATACATCTGCCATGCACAAAGATGATTTTCATTTGGAAGCCTGAGGAAAGCCTAGTCAATTAAGTTTTCAATTTCATTTGACAGTTTTACCGTTCATGGTAAAAAAAAGGATTTTTGCGAAGGATTAGTGGTGTTGGAAACAAGCACTATGCAGAAAGAACAAGTTGTTCAGTCAGAAAGAGACAAATAAACCTTAAAACCTGAAGTCAAAGATAATACAGTAGACGTCTGCACATCAATTTCAGACATTGTTCATTTTAAACAGCTTTGTAACCTGCCAATTAATGACTCAAATCATTTCATTCCATTGTCAAAAAGAAAGAAAGCTTGGACTAAAAACTCAACTTCCATATAAAATCTATTTTACTGGCATTAGCTTCTTAGCCTCAAACATACATTTTTCCAGCAAATCAAAAATGTCCATTTATGATAATATTCATCAGCAATGACAAGCTGCTGCTCTCTTTCCCATAATGAAATGAGCCTTTATGTTTTATATATAGCATGTACCTTAGCGACAAGAAGTTCTCAGCCTATGCAATTAGCCTCCTAGGTTTATGTATATGTGTGTGTTTATACATATATGCCTCTGTGTGGTTGTTTAGTACTTACTGAACAGATGACATCCCTCAGGATGCTTTCCTTTGGGAAAGAGAGGTTAATTTCTCCAGCTTCCCTGATCTGGAGTCTGGAAAGGCCTTGGGATTTAAAATAACAGGAAAGACAAAGAAGAACAATTTAATGAGACGCAAACACATAATTAAGTACAAAACACATTCTCTTCCCCCCTTTTTTCTACCTCTTCTTAATCATAATCCTGTAATATGGCTGGTCATTTTATTATTTTGTTAGAAAGTATATGCTGTACATTTATATCTGTGACATTTCACAGTTTCCATTCATTTTTCTAATTGTCCCTAAAGGGACCCCCTTTCCTTCTCCAACTGATAACACTGTATTTAATTAGTGCGGCTATATTCGCCCAAAAGCACCGGTATTCTAATTATCTTGTATAGTTTACACATCCTAAACCTGCATCAGTCTTGCCAACTGCTTTAATTATTTGCATGCTACAGTAAGCCTGCTGTACACATATAGCACATTATCTGCAGGGCAAAGGCTCGCGGTTGGCTCGGTACAGTCTGTTCAGCTAATCATGTACGCTGCGATAAAGACAAATATATATATTTCAAGGGACCACATTGGGAAGTCAGGCAAAAGGAGGGAAGTAAACAGAGAGTGCTTACCCCTTACATAAGTTTTAGTGAATTATCTGAACTAATGTTTTAGAATCAAAGCTAAAGGGGAGATAGTATGATGCTGTTCAAATGTCTAGAGATTAATGAACTGGTAACCTCGGAGCTGGATATTAGGAAAACTGGTTCTTGTCCCTTGGCACATGAGAGCAGAGGAAATAAAAGAAAACCCCTTGGAATCCTGAACCATTTATCCTAGTTGTCATGGAGGAGATCGTGGGTTACCAAAGGGCTTTTAGCATTGGTGGGATATTCAGGGAAAATGTTTACATTTGACAAGCTCATACTTGCACAGTGATGTTGAATTTATTTCCTGCGCAGACTTACTAAAATTGATTAAATGATTAAAGACCCCATAAGCTCAAAAAGAATTTCAAATGTGCATTTGGATTGTGTATCTCCTCACATAACCTTCAGACAAAACACAAGTTCTCAGATCCTGTTAACAACCCCGGTTTACCAGAAACCCGTAGCCTCCTTTAACCTTTCTTTTCCTCTGGGTGCATGCTCTGAAACAGACTAGAAAATCACAATCTTCAAAGGGGAGACCTGATGCCTTTGTTGCCACTGTGTATATGTGAGCATCACAGTGTCTGTGTGAAAATAATCTTCCTTGTAGGAACTGCGAATGCTGTCAGATGGTGGAGGACAAGGATCGTCTTTCTGTTTTTGGAAGAATACAACACTGGTTCTCAACTGGTAAGTCAAGACCCAAAAATGGCCACTGGTCTTTTCTGTCATGAAGAAGTGGGCAGATAAACTGTGAATAGCTGTGATAGCAAAATAAATAAAAGCTCATCAACTATAAAAGGCAGGAGAAAGCAATTTCCTTATTCTTTCTTTTTAATACTTAATTTTAAATGTGTCTGTTACTTTTGTGCTATGAATACCACCACTATATAAATGTCACACTCTATATTTACAGTGCAGAATATATTACACATCCAGAGCATGAAATGAAATTCAAGAGACATTTAAAAAACAAAAGTTTTGATATTGCTGTTCACTAAAATGTTTATACATTTCAATGTTTGATTTTTTGGACATTTTTAGTTACTCTTGTACTGTGCTCAGTCGCTACAGTACTTGATGTATAACATAAAAGTTGATTTCTGAACATCCACTGAAAGAAATAAACTAATCATGCTTGGCATTTCTGTTCTATCAAGCTGTTTGTCTGTAAATGGTAAATTGGTTCTGGCATTCCAACAAAAATCCAGTTTTTACGACTCAAGCCCCACTCATTTCAATAGAGCCGTCTGTCATGGTTCACAGGCCCATGTTAATTTCATTAAGCTGACTTCTAGACCGGGACAGCTCACTGTTTCAGCCTTGAACTTCAGTGCCTGGATGTTTTTCACTGGATATGTGCCACAAGTAGTCATCACAGAGATGCCGAACAGAACTTTGGCAAACCATTTTGGATTGCGTTTGATCCATGTATATGTTAAACGGAGAGCGCTATCTAACAATTCCTTGCTCAGAAACTCGGTCGGACATCTGTCTGCTTCTGGACAGCTCCCTTTTCATCATGCCGAGAGGATACCCCAGGGAGCGTTCACAGACGAGAGGCTTCAGAGGATGCCAGTTTCCCAAGCGGCGGCACTGAATGCACGATTAGCCGAGCTAGGTATACGCTGTCCTCTTCACACAACCAGATCAAAGTCCACCAAAAGTCCACTCTGTCCTTCATGTCCCATTACTGATTGTATTTGCTCAGTTTGGGGAGGACGTTGAACGATCTAATTAAATACTTGAATCTCAGGATTGCTGCTGCTAATTAGTCTCATTAAAGTGTGCTAAAAGCTGATCAGGAAATCTCTCTCCACAGGGTATTGTCGGTGGGTATTGTTAATGTCCTATCATAAGGTTCTGGGAGCCACAGACTAAACACATTACATAGATGAAAATCTTCCGAATTTTTGTCTTTATTGTGTGTAATTTTTCCATTGTTGACATTTACCGAAATCTTGTGGGTGAAATCCAGTGGAATTCTAATAGAAAGCTGTGTTTCACATGAAACTCACATGAAACAGATTTTACTCATTTTCAAGTTGGTCATAAAAATTTGCTACATTGACCAACTGAAAGTCACTTGTTTGAAAGTGAGTTCTGTGCTTTATATATCACTACACTACTGACAATGGAAAATTGATCTTTTTTGTTGCAAAATTTTGCTGATGTGATCGCACCATTAAAATAATTCCTGTTCTCTCATCTTAATGCACTGAGAAAAGTTCAAATACATTTGGACTACATCGATAATTTGTCATAAAACATCATGGAAGTGCTTTAGTCTGACTGAAATTGCACATGTTTTGCTAAATTGTACTAACAGGCCTACATAATTGCCAGAGAAGTTACACTGTACCTTTAAATCACATTCATACAGTCAAAATCACTATACCATTTCTTCCAATCAGTGGTGTCCAAGTGTCTACCTGTGTTTTAACCAGCAAAGTAAGAGCCTCCAAAGCCATGAAAGCTGACGACAATTTAGCGGACCCACGACAAACAGACACCTTACTCTCCCAGGAAGCACAGCAGAGGGTCCCAGCTGGAGAAGATTGTCTGTGTCAGGGTCAAAATTGCAGTCAGACAAAAAGAGAAAACATCCAGCTGAGATGGGAGAGCCTGCACAGTTTGAGGTGTGAGGCGAACAAACAGGGCTCTGATCGCAATACCCTCACCCCTGTCTGAAAGATTTGCCACATGGGCCCAAGGCTGTGATCAGAATGGCTGAAGTCACAACACAAGTTCAAACCATGACTTTTATCTTAGGAGTTTCAGAGCAAATATTAAAACTGTGGGAAATATTTCTTCAAAACAGCAAAGGATAAAGGTGGATCAGAAATAACAAATTAAATAAGTCATTAACTAATTATCATGCTCTTCTAACATAATATTATTAGGCCTACATTCTTCCGTGAAATACAAAATAAGTTGTTAAGCAGAATATCCTTAAATAAAACGCTAAACAAGAAATATACACTATAAAAGCATCTGTACCTGGCTTGGCTGAGTAGGTTGCATCTTCAAGCGCAGTCAAGTGTCACAGGAGAACCAATTTGTCACCAGTGACGTCAAATCTAGCCGTGCATCCAAATGCGCCATTTTTTTATTGAACGCATATCATATTTGAAAGTAGAGGCCGGGGACTTATATTTTAGTCTGTTCCTTACACAACAATATTTTATGACTTCTGTACACTTGGATTATTGCTCACCGGTATATGGATTATGTTTATACTTATCGATTAATACGTTTAAGCTTATATGACTTTGACTTAAAAAAACAACAAAATGGTATTACCAAACTCACTGTATGGCAAATCTAATCTAAAGTCTAATGACATTCTGATTGGTATTCTGTGGGTTGGAACAGCATGAGGTAGGTAAAAAAATATATAAAGGTTTCTTTTTGAGTGAATTAGTTAGCTCCACAGCTGTGTAAGTGGTTGTCAGTTATACAATCTAACGGTCATAATACCAGTTTAGTAAGCTGAGATGGTCTTGTGTTTATTTTGAATCTGTGCATTGAGCTTTTTTTAGTGAAACTTTGATAAACCCTGCTTGAAAATTTTTGCTTACCAGTCCTACACTAACAACTGTTGCATCTGTCGTTCTGTTTTATAATGTAAATCTGTGGAGAAGCTGTATATGAGTCTGTATGAATCTGTAGTTAGTTTAATATGCAGTTTTACTGATATTATCTTGGGTGGTCTCGTGTTTATTAGTTTTGTTTGTCGTTGTGTTTATTTTAGTGCTGTCAAATGATTAATCACAATTACTCCAAAATAAAAGTTTTTTGTTTACATAATATATGTATGTGTGTGTATATTTATTATGTATATATAAATACTCACAAATGCATGTTTCAGAAAAACATGTTTATATATGAAATATGTTTATTTATTATACAAATTATATGAATACAAATATAGACATGTACATATTATACATGTTTAACAAATATATACTGTATGTATGCATATATAATATATATATCACTAGTTTATTTATTTATTTGATAATTTTTACAGATTTTTTTTAGTTTTTACAGATATTGTCTAAAACATGACTTTTTTTTTAAAGAGCAAATTTTACTGAAAGTGTCATTTTAATCGTCTGTTTAGGGATGTTGTGTAATGCATGTCTGGCTGAGTAACAGCAACCAACATAGCAACGCTTGAAGGGTCAATAGAGAGCAATAGTCGAGTCCTGGAAATAAAAATCCCATTAATTTTCTCCATATGAGAATTGATTTTGAATGATAACCTGTGTATTAAATCTTATAAAGGGATACCTTCTGTGAGCTACGAGGTTGTAATGATACTGTATGCAGAGGTGGAAAGTAACGAACAGAGGTGGAAAGAGTACGAAAAAATTCTACTCAAGTAAAAGTACCATTACATTAATTAAATTTTACTTAAGTATAAATAAAATTACCAGTCTAAAAATCTACTCAAGTAAAAGTAAAAAGTAGTTCATTTAAAATTTACTCTGAGTAAAAATTACTTTAAAAAGTTACATTAAAGTTACATTTTAACAGTGGGAGGGACGAAGAAATAGGATAGGCCAAGGGTGTCAAACTCAGTTCCTGGAGGGCCACAGCCCTACACAGTGTAGATATAACCCTAATTAAACACATCTGATCCAGCTAAACTAATCATTTAGGCTTATTTGAAAACTACATGTATGTGTGTTGGAGCAGGGTTGGAACTAAATTCTGCAGGGCTGCGCCCTAGAACTGAGTTTGACACACCTGGGATAGGCCTATAAATCTCAAACAAGTTGTTTTGAATTAAAGGAATCAGTTATTTAGAATAATAACACATTTGGGCTGTTACCAGGCAAATTAAATCAGTATCAACTAAATTAATATTTGCAATGCAGAGGAAACACAGAAGCTTCATTTGAAGTGGCATAGATGTATTTACACACTGACATAAATGCATTTAGCCTGCAGCTACAAATGCAGAAATAATGTTTTGATAAATAAGACATTAAATGTTGAATACTCATTTGAAATTATATAAAAATAAATCAAAAGATTCTTTAAATGTGAAATTAAAACAGCCAGTAGGTGTCAGCAAGTCACTGTTAAGAGAGTCATTGCGATTGAACCGAATCATTTAAACAGTTGATTCATTCAAGAACGAAACACCGTCATGTTGCTCAGAGATGCAAAACTGTGTATGGCTGTGTTTAGAATTATTTTTGTTGTCGAAATAGAGCAAAAACAGGCAATATGGTGTCTAAAACGCAAGTCTCTTAATTAACTTCTTGTTTTTTGAAAAAAAATCTACAGGCCTATGTAATCATGATGATTTGTGGAGAAAAAATGGCACTCTTCATGTGATGTTGATTTACTATATGAAATTATATAAATATATACATTTTCTGCCCCTATATATTCAATTTTGTGATCATTCTAAAGCGCATTTTAACAGACTGAATCACGCAGTGAAAGAAAGCACTCCAAATGCACGCGGACTAGTCTAATCTACTAGATTTCACGGCACACTGTTTAGAGTGTTATGTTTGGTTTTTGGCAAAATACTGATAATGTCAAATCGCACATCGTTAAAACAAAAATTATTATATTATCGCAGACGATATCGCACACCCTGCACCACTGTCTTTTTGGCTAATTTGTGCAAAACCTTTTGCTAAACTGTCAAAGCTTCATTTTAACCATCAATGCAACGATGCAATCATTTACCTTACCTCTACATGCTTGCGAGGGGCGATGTCGAGATTTTATAAGCTGCTAGTTAGTTTGGAGTTTGACACCCTTGGCCTATCCCATTTTTTCGTCCCTCCCACTGTTAAAATGTAACTAAGTAATTTTTACTCCGAGTAAATTTTAAATGAGCTACTTTTTACTTTTACTTGAGTAGATTTTTAGACTGGTACTTTTACTTGTACTTAAGTAAAATGTAATAATGTAATGGTACTTTTACTTGAGAATATATATTTTTTTATGGCATATGCTGTTGTTGATGCAACTCTGGATTATTTACTTTTTTTTTTAAATATTCATGTTGAGTTTGCAGACACTGTTGCACTCAATTATTTATATGCTTAATGATGTAGCCAAGGGAGAAAGACTAGATACATATATGAAATGCAAGGACAGAAATGTCATGAGTAAACACCAGAGTGTGGCATATATAAATAAAGGTTAATTTTCAAGTAGTCTTTTGAATCCAGAGCATTCAGTCATTATCTATGTGTTGATCCTCTTCACCCCGTGAAGCATACATTAGCCACACTTATCCACACAGAATCCACTTCTGCATGAAAACCGGGATCTTTTGTCCTCTAAATGCTAATGAGTCTGGAAAATCTGCACGTCTCGTTGTGTGTATATGAATGTGTAGGTTTTATAAACGTATGTGTGTTCTTTCAACTCAACCCTAGAGACCCCGCTGAGTCTTAGCAGTTGTATATTGTTCCTGCCACAAGATATAACCGTTCCCACACAGGAAGATTAGGTAATGCCTCTGAAACAGCTGCCACATCCAGAATGTGTGCAAGGCCACCAACACGGACGGATGTTTAATTAGTTTTTACCAATAACTATGCAATGCATCAAACAGTCTTTCAAGGTTAAAGCGGCATAATTTAGAGGCAAATCTCTTAAGTAGATAAACGCTACAGTGCTAGCAGGGTAATAAGCATCAATTGCAAATGAGCTGTACAAAACGAATCACAATCTGTTTGGGGTCCCGTGTTTGACTGAAGATATCTCTAGTTAGTCATGCAATGTTTTCTGTTAACCACAGCGGTGTAGTTACAAAACATCTGCCGTGAGAGGTGTGAACGTGTCCTTTGAGAAGTAAATCATTTGATGGATTCATAATAAGGTTTCGTAATTCAGTTGTCATTCACTCTTTGACTCAAGGTATACCATACTTATACGAAGATCTGATAGTGTTTTGCGAGCAGGTGCTACTTGCTAAAACACAGCTGCTGTATTTGTTCTGGAAGCTTGTGGATCTCTTATTATCTCTTTTATTACCCGTGACAAGAGTCCCAACACACAGGTAAACACTAGCCTTCCTGCGACACGTTACTTATTTAGTCCGAACACGAGACAACATCAAAGCAAAGCTGCTTTTGTTTGCTCTTTTTGTCCCTGTTTTGTCTGCCCAGATGCACAAAAGGCAGTCTATCTCATAGACTCAATGCACACAAGTTATTATCCCCCCTTATAGGAGAGCTTTGCCTCTCTCTGCTGTGCAGGAAGTGGTTTGCTCTCGACATGCACCTGCTTGGTGCTGGAATCACTTAATCCATCCTGCATCGGAAGACCAGGGACCACCGGCGGCCTCAAATGCTGATGGGAAAGAACTCTGCGAGTTGCATTAAGTTATATATTTATTTTACATTTGAGATTTCATAGGGCCACACAACACTCTCAACACTCTCTCTCTACTCTCTCTCTCTCTCTCTCTCTCAGCACTACTGTTTATTCACAGTATTATTTAATTGCAGTTACATGTAATCTCCAATTTTTTTTAAAGATCAGTTTTTGGTGCAGTCAAATATGCATTTAAATTGATTTTCTTCTAATGATAAATGATGCCCAATAAAAGCCTCTAAAGAATCATATACAACGAGCTTACGCACTCCTGAAATGCTCCTTTGTGGAAACTCATTTTGATGTAAATATGTTCAGAGTAGCTGTGAATGAATTTATAAGATGACGATGACGCCAGAGGAAGATGTTTGTCTGTGTTTCCTGCTTTGCATACACATACAATTCCCTGTAATTGTTCACTTGAATACTGCAGATCAGTTATGTTGTCCTTAGGTGGTATGTGGTACAATTCAACAGAACATTTCACTCAAAGTATTATTTTCCCATGTTTTATTTGGAATATCTAATTACACATTTTAATATAGAATGTAAATAAGTAATGTTCTCAAAAACTGATGATTAGCACTCAGTGTCGAGCTTCATATTGATATTGAAACCAGACAGAGAAGTTCAATTTCTTTTAAATAAATGGTGAAGATTTGACATGGACTGAACTCTTCAAATTTTGTTCACTGGACATTAGGATAAATAACATCTTCTGATTGGATTACAACACTTCTGAACGTTACTGTTGAGGTTTGTGTGTCTGTTTTTAGATGCTGCTTGGTGACTAGGCAGTATTTGGGTTCTTTTGATTTGATTGAAAGCTGTACTTGGACTGAAATGTTTGAGAATTACCTGTCCAAGTTGCCTCTGTAACCAGATTGAACAAAGTCGGACGTGTGGTCTAAAACCCCACCAAATTTTGGCTATGAATGTCACTCATTATGAGATCCTCCTTGTCTTTATTAAATGTGTTCTGAAAGCAGTGGCCTAGTTTTGAGGAAAATATTTATTCCCTCTGACAAAAGATCTCATTATGGCTTGATTAGGAATGAAACCTATCCCTTAGAGTATGTTCTGAGGAAGATTTCTGCGGTCTCACTCTTCAAAAACAGTTTTTATCTGACCTTCAGAGGGTTGAAAGAGAATGGCACTCATCCATGCTGGGAGAAATGGCTTGTGAGAGGGGGAGAGTGAATTCAGTCTTTCAAAATGTGTGTTTTAGCATCTCTCTCACTCCCTCCCTGTCTCTCTACCCCTCTCTCTCTCTCTCTCTCTCTCTCTCTGTATAATGAAGCACCTTCCATCTCCTCTGTGAGAGATAAGTGAAACCTGTCTGTGCATGTGGGCATCCGCTATCCTCTCAAGTGCATGTAGGCTCCCATCCAGTGAACTCTGACTGAAATTAAAATGTATGAGAGAAGTTTTAATAAGGGGAGAGGTAATTTGAAAAGTCATTGCAAGTGTTCGGAAATTTATCAATAAGAGCCAGCTAGGATTTCATGCATGGAAGCTTTTGTGGTAATTGCCTTTACCTCTCTGATAGAGGTTTGACTTCAGTAACAAAAAAACACAACAGTTTTCAAATCCAAGCAACTTCTGTCTTTTGCCACATACTAAACAATCAAACCACTGAACATTATATACATCCATATTTTGTTATCAGGACATCTTAAATTCTCAGTGCTTCTGGAGATCGATAGTTCCTTTCTGCTGAATTTAATCCCAACCTGCTCTCATACACCCAAAAATCAGTGCTAATCAATAATACATTTTTTTCTTCACAAAAGTTCACAAAAGAATGCTAAATTTTTTGTTTTGACTGTGTGTTTTTTATAATTCCTTGAAACATTTATTTTAACTAAATGTTACATTTATTTTAGTTTAAAAAAATGTGTGAAAGGGCCTCGATTATTTTAGAATGGATGATCAAGATTAATCAATGCGGGAATGGCAGGCGACACTCTCACACTGGCCCTAGGCCACAGTGGGTCTCCTTAATGTTGAGTTCTGATGTCTAATCGAGAGATCGAAAATAGACAGTGATGGAGAGTGGTCAGGCATTGCAGCCGATGGACAAATATCCAAATGGCTGCCATCACAGGCCTCCAACATCCTCTTCATTAGAGGCCATGGTGCTATAGGTCGTAGGTTTTCACAGCAGGCTTGTAGAGCTGCGAATATTGTGTCGAAATGGTCCACACAATGTTTCTGTGGTGGGTTGTTTCATTTCATCTCCTGCACTCAGGCGTACGCTGCTGGTCGAGGGATTTCTGAAGAAAAAGAATCTCCTCTCCTGCTGCCAACGGCCCTGTGTGAGTTGGTGGAATTTTTGATGTGTCTCTTCAGCCGTGATCATCGAGGTGCCTTTGGGAGAAGACGACATAGAAAACCCGACCCGAGAAAAACAGACATGCTACTAGCTCATCTCAGGCAATTTCAGAGCAGCTAAGAAGCAAGATGGGTTATTCATAGGACCAGACTCTTTAGGGCTCTGTGCACGCGGGAGAGTGTTTATTCACCCCAGCATGAGAGGCTTTCAACGGGCTTTCCGTTTCACTCCCCCTTGCATTTTTCACTCTGTCTGGCTCCAACACAGCATGCTGTCGCCGTTTACCTTCTATATTAAGATCTGTCCTGCATTAATTGTGAAAAATGTTGACGCCGGGATTATGCTGCCAAATGACTAAGAATCTTAGAGCCATTAGTGGTAGCGTGGCAGACGTACGGTAGTCCGGCTTCCATTACTCTATCTCTTCCTTCTTCTTGTGTCTTTGAAGTCATCGATGGACACTTTGACTTTAATCAGTGTTGTGTGGCGTGCCGGCATTACTCGTGTTCCCCACCACGTAAAAGGCCTCTCACGAATGAGGCATCACATTACAGTCTGGATTTCAATATTCTGTCTGCAGTTCAGAGTCCATTTTACAGCTGAAAATGTTGTGCTGGATGCAAGCAAAGGTCTCCTCTAAATGTCACAGCACCTTTGTTTAAGACTCTTTTCACCATCGACTCAGCTAGCCAAATACAGTGAGCCTGTAGTTTGGTTTATTTCTCTCCGCTTCTCATGTAGCTGCCAGGAAGAAAATGTGCATTTCCAGGACTCAACCATGTTTTATGAAATGTTTTTCTGAGTTTGTTTTCAGAAATTCTGAGTTGTCTGTTTTAATTCAAAATACATTTATTATCAAAAACAATGAATTCATAAAACGTATCAATTTAATTAAAGTTTGAGTCACATAGCCATTTGAAATCCTGAAAATCTGACTGTTGGCCCTCTAGAAAGGCTGAATTAGACCCAGACATAATTTGTTTCTCTGAGTTTAAGATGTAGGTCACACTTCAGGCTAAAGTGGCCCAAATCCGACTTTTTTGCCCAAATGTGACCCATATCTGATTTTCTTATGACAGTCTGAACAGCACAAATCCAATTTTTTCAAATCAGGCCCAGGCCACTTCCATATGTGGTCCTAAATCGGATATATTTCCGATGTTTTGCAATGCAATTTCAGTCTGAACGGCCATGTCACATTTCATGCGATTTTAACGTCATTGCAATGCAACAGACGTCACAATTCTGTGCTGGAATTGGAAAAAAAAAATCTGATCTGAGTGTTAAGACCTGCAGTGTGAACTAAGTCTTAGTGACAGAGAGCTTGTTTCGTGATGAAGAGACACTGGAGAGATAAGCTTTGCCACTGTGTGTGTGTGTGTGTGATTCGTTTGGCAAGGAGGCCTGCCAAAGGATATTGTTGCCTAGAAAATACAGCTGCCACCAACCACGGGCAGATTTCGGTGGGCTGTTCGTGTTTGTTTTCTTACCTCAACAAAAGTGAGTTACAAATGCTGGGAAAACACTCTTCTTAACGTGTACTGTGTGTACTGCCCCCGGAGCATGTTATGTCTCCAATTGCGGTGGTTTGTGAACACAGAGGAATCATAAGGGGACTTTATAGGACATGACATTGCATCTAAAATTCAGATTGAAATTCAGACTGCAAGATGCCACAGACATGATGAACAAAGAAGGTCTAGTGGCTAATACACCTCACAATCTCTCAATTCATGCCTTTGGCAGACCAGGATTCTTCAGAGTGAATAATACCTCAACCCTCTAAAGCAGTGGTTCTCAACCTTTTTTTCCACCGGGCCGCACTATGGTCCAAGTGCAAGTCTCACAGGCCTGCACGCATGTCATTTACATATTACGTCACCAATACAAACCAACCAGATTTATAATATTATTTATAGCCTAAATATTATGATATCTAAATGATTACGTTTATTGAAATAAATAAATAAATAATTCTACTCACCATTAATAAAACACCTGATGCTGTCAGGAGCTGAACAATTTTGTGAAATTCTGCTCGAAAGGAGTAAAAGCACAATGAAGTTGCGATTGTAAGTTGCAGTCTGTAAGATGCACACGGAAGCGTGACTTGACATGCGACATTGCGGAAAGTGTGCATTCACAAATGCAGCCTATGTTGATCCAAATATGGATAGCATTTTCGAATTTAATAATCTGAGGTTCTCTCCAGAGATGTTTTGCCACATTTCTGTAATTAAGGATGATTGCAGCGTAGTAGCCTATGGGTGTTTTTTTTTTTTGCCTGAACATCTTCAAGTGAGTGGTGGGGCAAACCGAAAGTCAATGCCGAAAGTCCAGCACTCTCTTCACTGCTGATGCTGCGACTATTCTTGTTTGAATGCGTTCCTTCGCTGGCATTTTCCACATTTTGTTTTCTCCCTTAACAAATTTGTCCATTTTGATGCTCAACTTTACAGAACTAATGGCTGCTGATGACTATTTGAATTGAATTCTGCCAAAGTGCACGCTTGAAAGTGTTCGTTAGATGCGTAACATTCATTACGTGAGTACATAGGTCTGCTCATGTCTGAAAATAACATATGAAAAACAAAATTATTTTACATAACAAAAACATTATAGCTTATATTTGTTTAGTACATTTAAATTAAATTAATGTAAACACTAAAATTAATTGTAAAATTGAAAGTTATTTTTTAATTATGTTCAGCATGGTGGGCCGCATTTGGATTCATGACGGGCCACGGGTTGAGAACCACTGCGCTAAAGAGATTACAGTACACTCACAGTTCCTATCATTAAAACTGAATGCTATTATGCCGAAAGCGTCTTATAATTGGGAATAGGCATACCCTTCCCAAGTTAACTTTGCACGAGTAATGTTTTGGGCTGGAGGCTGCATTGATTATTATGTCCTCACATCTATACTATGGCAAGGAGCCCATCATTTTTTCTGGTGTACAAACAAGATTACAGAAATGAAATGTTCATTAACTACAAGTTTTAAGCTTTCGTACGTGAATATATGATCTTTGAGTGCTGTTGAGGTAATGATGATATAACCTGAACGTTTTGAGGCTAGAGGTTTTTCTAATGTGCATGTCCCTAAAAAGGACATGGAAACACACAGAGGAACAAACAAATGTATATTTTATGTCACACTAGGCACTTCCCTTTTTTTTCTTTAAATTAAACATACATTCCCATTTTCAGACATCTTTCTGCACATTTACATTTGAAATAATAAAACCTCTTGAAGCTTACATCTCACAATGATTCATACCTACTGTATGTAAAAATACTTGCAAAGGACTTTGTCATCTTGTCAACGCTGAAACACCCATATAATTTTTTAGGAGCCAAATTATTATTTTTTGCTATAATAACCTGATGCTCACAGATACATAATTGCCTTAAATCGCTGTGCTGTATACATTATGAAAGGCAGCATGCAAAGTGACATTTATGATGAATAACTAGGATCATGGCATAATAATCATTCTGATATAAACTGTCAAGACATATATTCGATGACACACATCTATCTATCTATCTATCTGCATCTGAATCTGCATTTTCATTGCAAATGCACGTAGACCCTGTGTGATGGATAAAATAATACTGAGGTATTAAACTGAGATGCCTTAGGTGCTAAATTGTGAAATTATATTTTACAAGACAGATATGGAGGGATCACAGTTTATTCCACACAACGCTGTAACTGTACTTGTCTGATTACATACTGTCAGTGCGCAGGCCATTGCCTCCGGTTGATATCACCTTTAGAAAGACTCTGAATTGTTTGTAATTATGGTTATGGGTAGTAAGTTGCTAATGTAAAATAAGGGGTTTAAATAGTAACATTCAATCTGCACAGAAAGTGTTGGGATAATTGCATTGTGGGTCCCCGGGCATAGACCTGCAGTCTATAGTGATAACATTTTCATGCATTTTTCCAAATCTGGAATTGCTCTATGGGTAGTAGTCAGTGTCTTGTATTCCTTATTCGGAGCACATGCACATGTCATTTTTAGAAGAAAAACTGTGTGTATTTAACGTGAATCCCACAAGGCCCTTTCACACAGTTATGTTCCTCCTTAAATGGATTGTAGAGCCATTTAAATTACAGATACAAGACAATGTACAGACCGATCAAATAATTCCCTTTGAGTCAGCATTATCTGAAACAGTTTTTAAAAAAGATGATAGAGCAGTAGAGTGAGGCCTTTAGAAAAACAAATTTGTCACAGGAGATTATTTTTATCTGTGTTGTGACCTTGCTGTGAAAAGAAGCGAACCGCCACGGTAGTGAGGACCTCACCTTAAACCGCTAAGCCGGACTGTCATTGACAGTGAGCATTCATTTTCATTCATTTTCAAATGCCATCTCTCTACAAGTGGTCACAGAGATCGGCCTGAACAAGAAATGCCATTCAAAACCCAACTCAACGCTATCAGATTAGCATACATGATTTAAAAGCATCACATGTTCGCTCTGTGCCATATGCTCTTCCCACAATATGCTGACGTGCTAAACTAAGGACAGACCATTTCCCAGGCAATAAAGTACCCCGCTTCTCTTTAAAAACCTTTAAAACCTTGCACCAGGCCTTGATGGATTTAAATCAGCGCGGTAGTCTGGGCCTTTGATTTACAATCAAACCCTACCTGAACTTGGGATTTATGACCCATTACTGCTGTCACTGAGCTGGTATTACATTAAACTTCACTGTTCATCTGGTCAGGGCTTGAATGCCCACAGCTGATGTGCTATAAGAAATATGTGTTTGGGGCCACATTAGAAAGAACAGTGAACACGAGTAAACAATAAGCGTGTCATTGGGTCCTCTAAAGTTCAGGGATGTTCTGTAGAGATGTAAATTTCAATCCAAGGATTCCTCTCAGATTGCTATCCCCTATGAATGCAGATCCAGATGTATAGGCGTATAGCTTATGCATGTATATTTATATTCAAAGATAAGTTCAAGAGTGGTGCAATAAAATATATTTACATACATAGTGCTTTTTTACGAGTTCCAGTCATTTGGTCGGCAGTCTTTGTTCCTTGAGATTGGGCCTCCATGCTCTAACAAATGGTAAAAACTAATTTGCTCATGTAAGAGTATGACGGCGGAAATTTACTGCAGACCGCAATCTGATTCGGCTGTAAAGTTGGTGGCCGGTGTGTGGACAGCAGACACGAGATGTCAGACAGCACATTTGGACCTCACAATCAGAATACCGATTCGTTCATTAGCTGGTCATCAGACACATCCAAGCTACTTACGTTCAACACCCAAATCATGGCGACTGCTTCAAAGCTTCATCTTGACGGAGGGCAGCTCCCTATCAAAGTATGCCAGGCTGGGGATATATCCTGGTTTTGTGTGTGTGTGTGTGCTTTTTTTTTGATAAAACATGCATGACAGCCCGCCTTTAAAGTCGGTACAATGTGTGTACGGTACACACATAATAGCTGAAACCCAGATTCACTTCACCCACCAGAGGAAACTCTGCCCCATTGATGTTAATGTTGACAATCCTCTTACTCCAATTTAAAGGCTTACAAAGGGTTTCAAAGCTAACAAAGGAAGCCTTCTTTTTTCTTTTGCGAAATGGAAAGTAACGTTGATAATTGTAATCATTAGTGTGTTGTTACTCTTCAGTGCCAATACACTGCTTAGCCTGCCCAGGGCAGCTCTTTTCATTAGACAGCCTTTGTGCGAGCTTACATTGCTGGGAGATTTGTTGACATTCAGTATTATTAAAATAATTTTGTATTGCAGTTCGTTTCATAAGGCACTTTCGTATCCGTTTGCCTATATTTCTGTGACTGTAATTCAAGTGACTCTTTATGGAGATAGTTATTTTCTAACATCTGCAGTGCTGTTTCTTTGGAATTGTAAAAGAGGAAGTAAATGAGTTGTAATTCACACTGTTCATCACCATCACCATACCGAGTTGATGCTTTGTGAAGTACAAGCTCAACAACAATAGAGCCAGCCAGTAATCTTGGTGCAGTATTCAATGTCCAGCTCAACAACCGCCCACTTACTCAGCTTCCTGCTATATAACGTCAAGAAAATCATATCTTATTGTATCCGATAAGACTACTTTTCCAGGCTCTTTCTAGCTGCCCTCCCAGCTAGCACCGTTAAGCTTTTGTGGGTGATCAATCAACATACACTACTGTCCATAAGTTTGGGGACAGTACAATTTTTTTTTTATAAATTAATGCTCTTATTCAGCAAAGACACATTAAATAAAAAAAATTACAGTAAATGCATTTATGGTTTTAAATTCCATTTTAAATAAATGCTAAATGCTAAACTTAAATGCGTATAAATGCTGAACTTTCTATTTATTAAAGAATACTGAAAAAATATATCAGTTTCCACAAAAATATTAAACGTCACAACTGTTGTTTTTTTATTATTTTCTTACATTTTTTATAAGAAATTATTTCTGAATGATCTGAACATTGACTGCTGAACAAGGCTGCTGCAAATTAAACTTTGCCATCACAGGAATACTGTAAATTACATTTTAAAGGGTTCATCGGATGCCAATTTCCCTCAAGTTGATATGATTCTTTAGGGTCTTAATGGAAATCTATAACTTCAGTTAAAATTTCTCAATGGTAGTGTAAAAAACAAATTTTTACCTTGTTAAAATCATATCTTTTCACAGCAACCTGTTTTGTTGGATTTCCCTTTAAATGCTAATGAGCTCTGCTGTGAGCTCCCCCCCCCCTCTTATGTGGGGCAATAAGCCATCCTGTTTACTTTAGCTGCATTTAGCCGCATTTACATTTATGCATTTAGCATACGCTTTTATCCAAAGCGACTTACAGTGCATTCAGGCTATACATTTTCTTTGTCAGTATGTGCATTTAGCTGTGAAACTTGCTAACTAACACATTATTAGGAAAGGCGAGTTGCAAAGATTCATAAAAAACCATCATATACAGGTGCATCTCAATAAATTAGAATGTCATGGAAAAGTTAATTTATTTCAGTAATTCAACTCAAATTGTGAAACTCGGGTCTTAAATAAATTAAATGCATACAGACTGAATTCGTTTAAGTCTTTAGTTCTTTTAATTGTGATGATTTTGGCTCACATTTAACAAAAACCCACCAATTCACTTTCTCAACAAATTAGAATACTTCATAAGACCAATAAAACAAAAATTAAAAATTTAGTGAATTGTTGGCCTTCTGGAAAGTATGTTAATTTACTGTATATGTACTCAATACTTGGTAGGGGCTCCTTTTGCTTTAATTACTGCCTCAATTCGGCGTGGCATGGAGGTGATCAGTTTGTGGCACTGCTGAGGTGGTATGGAAGCCCAGGTTTCTTTGACAGTGGCCTTCAGCTCATCTGCATTTTTTGGTCTCTTGTTTCTCATTTTCCTCTACCCCATGACAATTATTCTCTATGGGGTTCAGGTCTGGTGAGTTTGCTGGCCAGTCAAGCATACCAACACCATGATCATTTAACCATTTTTTTTGGTGCTTTTGGCAGTGTGGGCAGGTTCCAAATCCTGCTGGAAAATGAAATCAGCATATTTAAAAAGCTGGTCAGCAGAAGGAAGTATGAAGTGCTCCAAAATGTATTGGTAAACGGGTGCAGTGACGTTGGTTTTCACAAAAAACAATGGACCAACACCAGCAGATGACATTGCACCCCAAATCATTCACAGACTGTGGCAACTTAACACTGGACTTCAAGCAACTTGGGCTTTGAGCTTCTCCACCCTTCCTCCAGACTCTAGGACCTTGGTTTCCAAATGAAATACAAAACTTGCTCTCATCTGAAAAGAGGACTTTGGACCACTGGGCAACAGTCCAGTTCTTCTTCTCCTTAGCCCAGGTAAGACGCCTCTGATGACAACTGTAGCCAAATTCCTTGACACGTCTATGTGTGGTGGCTCTTGATGCCTTGACCCCAGCCTCAGTCCATTCCTTGTGAAGTTCACCCAAATTCTTGAATCGATTTTGCTTGACAATCCTCATAAGGCTGCGGTCCTCTCGGTTGGTTGTGCATCTTTTTCTTCCACTCAACTTTCTGTTAACATGCTTGGATACAGCACTCTGTGAACAGCCAGCTTCTTTGGCAATGAATGTTTGTGGCTTACCCTCCTTGTGAAGGGTGTCAATGATTGTCTTCTGGACAACTGTCAGATCAGCAGTCTTCCCCATGATTGTGTAGCCTAGTGAACAAAACTGAGAGACCATTTTGAAGGCTCAGGAAACCTTTGCAGGTGTTTTGAGTTGATTAGCATGTCACCATATTCTAATTTGTTTAGATAGTGAATTGGTGGGTTTTTGTTAAATGTGAGCCAAAATCATCACAATTAAAATAACCAAAACTTAAACTACTTCAGTCTGTGTGCATTTAATTTATTTAATACACGAGTTTCACAATTTGAGTTGAATTACTGAAATAAATGAACTTTTCCACGACATTCAAATTTTTTGAGAAGCACCTGTATTTCTGTGCCAAATACACACTTGTGGGTTTCTTACAAGTTTTGGAATGTTTTTTTTTTTTTCGATCGTGGCTCTTCATGACGTAATGAAGCGAGCCCACGCCAATGTCTCTTTAAGACAAGTCATGTCACTCGGCGGCCATCTTTGAAACACCTCTCGGGCATAAAAGTGCAGCGCCTATCACGTTGTAGGGGTAAAAATCTAATTCTCGACCTGTCTCGACAAATTGTACGACCTTGGACTGTTTTGGTTATTATCTATGAGTTTGCAGATATGCTCGGTCCTGGCAGCTTTTAAAGCCTGTCTATAGCTGGACATACTGTTTTTCCAAGCAATTCTAAAGACTTCCAAGTTATTTTTTCTCCATTTGTGCTCAAGATTACGAGTTTCTTTCTTGAGAGAATGGGTATAACTGTTGTACCACGGCGCAGCAAGTTTTTCTCTAACCTTTTTTAATTTGATGGGGGCAACAGTTTCTGACATATTAGAGAAGATAGTTCCCATGTTGCTAGTCATATTCTCTAGTTAATTTGCATTTATGGGTACACAGAGCAGCTGAGATAAATCAGGCAGGTTATTTGTGAATATATCTTTAGTGGCTGGAACAATAGTTCTGCCTGGACGATAACGTGGAGCCATATAGTTAATATCAGTAATATGCAGCATGCACGATACAAGGAAATGGTCAGTAACATCATCACTTTGAGGTATGGCCAATACCTCAATCATTTTGGCCAATCAGAAGCCTGACAAACTTTTCAGTAGATCGAGTTAACAGTGCATGCTCTGATGTCACAAGCCAAAATATCCTGTTTCGCTGTCTACACGATAACACTGCAACGTGAGTTTTTGAAAATCTTCACCCTAACAGGAGTTTTCAAAAATGTTCAGTACAGAGGTTGGTGTGTATGAGTGGTAGTTTTGAAAGTATCCGCGTTCTTGTGGACAGGGCCTTAGAATCGAGGTTCATCAGACCAGAGAATCTCATTTCTGAAAGTCTGAGGTTCCTTTAGGTGCTTTTTTTGACAATTCCAATGATGTTTTCATGTGTCTTCACTGAGGAGAGTATTGAGTTTGGCCACACTGCCATAAATCCCCGATCGGTGGAGTGTTGCAGTGATGTTGGTCCTTTTGTAGGTTTCTCCATATGATTATGGAACTCAACTAGAGTGACCATCGGGTTCTTGGTTACCAGTCTAGACAAGGTCCTTCTCCATTAATTGCAGTGTTGCCAATTTAGCTATTTCTTTGTAGCTAGTTTGTAGCTAGATTTAGCAACTTCCCCACCCCTTTTGAGACTTTTTTCAAAAGTTTTTCAGTGAATTTGCCATTATGCTACCAGTTTTAGCTACTTTCAATTGAAAGCAGTTGGCAACACTGATTAATTGCTCAGTTTGGCCAGGAGGCCAGCTCTAGGAAGAGTCCTGGTTGTTTCAAACTTCTTCCATTAAGGGTAACAACGACTACATGCTTCTATGAACCTTCAATGCTGCAGACATTTTTATGTACCCTTCCCCAGATCTGTGCCTCGATACAATCCTGTCTCTGGGGTCTACAGACTTCATGGCTTGGTTTGTGACATCCACTGTTAACTGTGGGACAGGTGTGTGCCTTTCCAAATCATGTCTAATCAACTGAATTTACCACAGGTGGAATTCCAATCAAGTTGTAGAAACATCTCAAGGATGATCAGTAAAAACAGGATGCACCTGAGCTGAATTTTAGAGTGTCATGGCAAAGGCTGTGAATACTTATGTGCATGTGATTTTTTAAAGATTTAAAACAAACTTATTTCACATTGTCATTATGGGGTGTTTTTTTTGTAGAATTTTGAGGAAAATAATTAATTTAATCCATTTTGGAATAAGGCTGTAACAAAATGTGGAAAAAGTGAAGCACTGTGAATACTTTCCAGATGCACTGTATGGTGATGTTGTATTTTGGGTATTATGCACATTTTGATTACAGTTTTTACAGGCACATGTTTGGTATTATTGAGAAAACACGGCCAGTTCTGCAGTCTCATTTAAGCTAGCTTTCAGAAATTAGACTTCTGCCGAGAAGCATTTCACAGAGACATCACATCCTCCCCAGATATTATGATGAAGCTCTTCACAGAAATTCAGATTGCCACTACAAGCTTGTTTTTCTCTCATTCGTTCTTTTGCTTCTTTCCCTCACGCTCTTTCTCTCCCTCTCCTTATGGCAGTCCTTCCAGGGCGAACTTATTTATGATACTGTGTTTCTGTGCATGAACAACAGGCAGACACAGTGAGAAATTATTATCTGAGGAAAGTATTGCTGGATTGCTGTGGGTGGACAGGGCTCTCAAAAGGTCATACTCCAGCCTCAGACTGAAAAGATATCCGGTGAGTCACATACCAATCTGACAGCCTCCTCTTTCGTTTTTTTTTTCCCACACCTCCCAGCCAGCCTTGACAAAGAACCATTTGGCTTATCTGTCTGCAAGCCAAGCTCCGTTCCCCGTCCCCTGCTGATGACTTTGCATTAATTAGCCAATAGAACATCATGTCTTGCATATGACAGAAAAAAGGCAGATACTGAATCTATCCTTTCCCATGAAGTAAGAAAGCACAGTTTTGGAGAAAGGGAAGAAGAGAGGCATGAGTGTAGGTTTAGGTATGGGCGGTTGTGCTGAATTATCCCTGTTGATATTTCTTGTGACTATACGTGACCGAATATAACTTCTGAACTTCTCATCTGATATAGATGCACGCGTCTACAAATGCGTTTTACATTTGTAAAAAGTGGTAATATCTATCTATCTATCTAATAGTGTAATTTCACATCATATTAAATGATACAACTGTCCTCATCTGAATCAGCATGTTTACTTGATTATGACATCCACACAAGCTTTTCACTTACATAAAAAATAAATCTAGATATATCATAGCTGACCAGACGGGAATGATTGTAACACTATTTTCCAATGTTCTTGGCTGTTAATGGAGAAAGATGCTCTTTGCAGCCAGATGGCATACCAGCAGTGTAGATGTGTGTTTAGAAAAATACTCATTGTAAAAGTTGGTATTAGCCATTCACTGGTGTTTATGCATATGCTAATGAAAGACACAGGAAGCACCAGTTTTGTAAAATGACCCATCAAACTCCACTGTATTTATTTTGACGTTGTTATTAAATGACATATACATGAAAAAAAGAAGTGGGTAGCTCAGGTTTAACATTTTTGCAGACGGTAATCACTTTCCTGCTCTGAGGAATAAAAGAGAATACTAGCCAGCACTAAATTTAAATTAGCAGTACCAAACTGTACATTTCACCCGCTTACCTGTCAAGCTGACACATTCTGAATAACAATACAAATGCATTTGAATACATCTCAGACGTGAGATGCATAGGTTAACTTTTCAGCGTTGATATTGTGGCAACAGCTATAAGCTGTTGACATTTTATTTAATTATTTTGGAGCAAGCACAATTTAATCCGTTTTATTTGCATAAATACATTTTTGGACCCCAGGGTACTTTGTGAATGTGGATGACATGTAAATTAGCTAAATTTGGACATTCTTCTTCTCATACTTCGGCACAGAGTATCATCACTGCCCATGCATGGCCTTCTAGTCATGCTGAAAGGTTACTGTGGCTATCCAATTGGATTCATGTAGGGAAATTAATTATTTCTGGGAAGCAACTACACTGTAAAATTAGTTTTGGGCAGCTGTGGGCAACAGTTTTTGCCAGAGCAGAATCTCTTTATCATGAGCTGACTGTTAATTAAAGAAACCTTTCAAGATGTTGGTGGGAGTATCGGGCCTCCATCTGTGCATCACTCAACCACTTTTCATTGGATGCCATCGTAATTTCCCTCCACTACAGAGAGTGATGAGATAATTAATGTGCACTCATACAGCTGTATACCATGATAGATGTATCATGAGAGTTTAGCAGCCAGCTAGGATGTGATGGCCACACAAAAGGGGAAAATGGTCTTTGTGGAAGTCAATATTGAAGTCAGGAAAGCTAAGATTGACAACAGGGAGTCAGTAACCATGGAGCACAAGAGAATGAGATGTACTTCATCACAAAGGAAGTCTTTCGATGTTTAAATTCTAATTTACAAGATCTAAGCTATATCCAAACATAAATGCATGAACGTTTATTTGCGTCTTTTCCTAGAGAGAGCATCAAATTATGGTTGAAAGCCGCAAGAAGTGTCTGACTCAAAACGTGAGTCAAAGGCAAAGAACAACTCATATTTTGCCATCTCTTTTGGATTTTGTTGAGCTTGTCATGGTCAGTGCACAATTCCTGCCCCAGTGCACTATGATTATTTTAAGTCATTACCATGAAAACCCAGCCAGTGCAAGTTATAGAGAATGACAGGATATAACTAAATGCAATCTGAAGAATGAGGGAAGTCACTTACTTTGCTGAGGCATGATGTGCAAATGTCCTCTCTCTCTCCAAATTGGTAGGACACTTTTAGCCTGTATTTTGACCTTAATTTTTTGTTTTGTCTTTTGTCGCACCTAAATCAATTTTAGATCTGCCCATGAAAAAGTGGCTTCAGAAGTCGTAATCCCATCACTGGCCTTTAGTGTGCTTCATAGCAATCTAGTTTTCAACTGAATTTGTCAAACTGTCTGAGGTAGACTTCAGTACGAGCTCTTCTGGTCTATTTTTATATTGTTGGTCTGTGTACACCGTTAAATGCCACTGATTCGTCTTGCACTATGACATATAAGATGCTGTTAGAAGTTTAAAAGTTAGTCTTTTATGTTGACATGAACTGATTTATATTGCATTTGAGTTTACCTACATGTGTAATGCTAAATGTGTGACTGTAAATTATATGAGCAACTTTATGACTTAATTTACATAGATTACCAGTAAAATAGTTTAACCCTATATTATTTACTTTACAATACTAAATAATGCAGATTAATTAGCTTTCAGTTGTGTTTAGTTTTCTTAAGGTTAGAGTGCTGTTTAAAGGCTTTGGGGTTGTTTTGAAGACTGTAGTAATTATTACTGATATTGAGGTAATACATCTAGACATTGATGTAGCATTTGTATGTACTAAATTCATAGTTTGATATAAAATTGTAGTTTCATTAAAATGCATCCTGGTTTCCAAGATAAGAGCTGGTTTTCATTTTGCAGATTGCAGAGTGTCATTATAATCTTCTTAATTATTCTCTGTGATTAGGGCCTCTAATGAATGGAACTTGTAGATAATGCCAGTTATTCTGTGTCATTTAATGACGAACAAATCTGCTCTGGCTAACAGAACATCCCTTTGCTTATGCACAGAATAAGAGCATGAGATGCTGAGGAAAGAGTGGGAACACGGTCTATATTTAGACCCCTACTCAACCTCATGAATATGGACTTAATACTTCCTTTATCACAGAAGCGGATACGATCTGATCTCCTTATCTTTAAATGAAATCAAATAATTAGATCTAGAAAATAAGAAATTGACATGTGGAAGAGGTTTAACTGTGAGTTATATAAATAGATATACTAGAATAACCAAACGTTCACATGCGTTCGCAGGTGTGTGTCAATGTTAAAAACTTGTTCCAAGAACAGAACTTACTCCTCCTCAGCCTGAATTGATGGCGGAATAAACATATCTGCCTGCCTATGCCACCTGCTGGGGGTGCAGGCCAGATGGAGGGCATGATGATGAGAGCAAGACCATGAAATAAGAATGAAATAAGGACCTCACACAAAGCCTGTGACCCCTCTGTGATAGATAGCGTATCTCGTTCAGTGAGGAAGAATCCAAATGGATTGAGGAAGACACAATTTGGGCACCCAGAGATCAAGATGCAGAATAACAGATGAGACCTCAGAGGAAGGGCGTTAAGAGCAGTTACATAATTGAAGTTCAAGCTTTGACCTGTAGGACTGAGAATGAGGTCATAACTAAAAACTTGCATCTGTATTTGAACATCACAACTTAATCATAAAATTGCTTTGCAAACTCAACATGAATTTAAAATTGATCCTAACCTCTATACATTCTTAATAAATGCAAATTGTCTTTTTTAGCAAGATTCATTGGTGTAAATTAATCCAAAGAAAAACAATTGGTCTTTGTAATCTTCCATTAAACTGTGATTAAATTGCTCTTTTAATGATCGGTTCCATAAAGATAAAATCAAGACTCCATCTCCATAACATCATTGATTAATGTTAATTTCCTACATGCAAATGTGTTTAAACTTTTCAAGTTGTATAGATTAAGTGTATTATGAATGAGCACCAGTTAACAAGCAATAGTACATTCATAAAATACAATGTATATGATTTTTCTTTAAAACCCACATGTAAAAGCTGTATTTTCTTGTTGCTTATTATATATTTTTTACTCTAGCTGAACCAAACAAATAGTCTTTCAGCTAACTACAGTTATTGATATTTCCCATATAGGCTAGGACTGTATTAGTTAATTTTGTAGTTTGAATTGCTCTGAACAGAGATGCACTTTCCCTTTAGAATAATTTTATAGACAAGCATACTACTTTAGACAGCTGTGTGTTTTATCTATCTGATTGTATGCCATAAAACTTTATGATGCATGTTTTGAGAGGGGGTATTTGGCTTGAAGACATGTTTGTGTGAGTGTGTGTGCATTTAGGTCTTAGTTAAATTAGCCCATAAGGTGTTGAGTGACATATGGAGTGCAGCAGGGTCTTTGGACGCAGGGATTGGCACGGTCATTCCTGGATTAAGGGGCAATTGGTTAATAAAATGTCTTCCTAGTGGCTTTTCTCATTAATACAAGTAATGTCTACACATTGACGGGTTTATTTCCGGTCTGGTCTGGTCCAGGCCACAGTAACTCAAAGCTTAAGTTTCCATATTTTTGGTTGAACCCGGAGGCCACCCATCTCCCGACGACTTCTAAACAGGGAAGGGATATGACAGACTCTGTTTGTGTGGTGAAAGCTCTGGAAATCATGTGGCTATGTTACCTCAGCCCACACATCTCAGAGCTGGAATTCACTGAGGCAACCGCTCTGAAATGTTAAGATGTACTTTAAAAAACAGCGACAAGTGCATTAGCTGGTTTTATCGTTATTTCATGCAATGTTAAAAAAAAATATATATATATATTATAATAATAATTTGACTGCAGTCGGATGAGATCAAAAAACTTTAACTGAATTGAGATGGATAATGACATTACTGATAGTTAAACTCAACTTGTTTAATAATTGATGAACTTTGCAATGTTATAAAACTGAAGTGAAACAAAACTGAACTGACTTGAGTTAAGTAATCACACTATTGTCAATATTGAAAATAAAACAGATTTTTGGAGTACATTTTACCATAAAATTATGAAAATCTTTCAGCTTCAATTTAACTTGAGTGTTCGAGTAAAACAGTATGTTACATTTGGTATAGTTTTGAAATGTACCAGTAATTTTTGTGTGAAAATTGTTTCTACACCAAATGTAATTTACTTTAATTTAATGTGTTCCATAACTGATGAACTTTGCAACACTGACATAATTAAACCAAATTAAATCAGCAATGAACTAAACTCAGTTGAATAAAGACACTGTTGTCTTTTCAGGGCTGAAATTAAAATGAAACATTCTTTATACTCAAAGAAATTTGCATCGTTAATACTGTTATGTTTTACTTTATTGCAGTGACGCGGCTTTGAAATAATCTGTATTATATAAAGCACTATATAAATGTGACTTCACTAGCAAATATTTTCACACAGATCTGATCGTTCAGGCACAAAATATGAATCATGTAAAGAGTACTGCAGTGCTGAAATGAATGGATGAAAGCCAGGAACCCACACACAGAGACTTTGTCCTCATCTGGCTGGCTGGACCAGGCTGGGGTTACCATGGAGAGAGGAGGTGGCACGACTCCCACTGCATATTCAGAGTCCCTGGATGCCAAAGCACACAAAGGTACCTGTTCACAGGAAAAGAATGATCCCGTCTCCTCACTGTGCTAAATTAGCTCATCAGGACCAGCTATATAAAGCTGCTTACAGGCAAGGGGAGCAAGAGTAGGTGAAATAGAGAAAAGAAAGGACGGAGGGAGAGAGCGAGAGGAAGGGAGGGAGGGAGAAAGAACAGCCGTGAGCCCTTAGGCAGCATTCTGACTAACAGCTCTATGTCTTTTTCCTGCTGCTCTGCAGAGACAACATTCTGCTTGCTGTCTAGCCTACGCTAAGACATACTCCGTCCTCCCCGCCTCAGGGGAGACTTTCTGTCCTGCCTCTGCCTCCGAGCAACTTCCCTTTTGTTTTAATTATCCATCGCCTAACGAGGATAAATGTATGCCTCTTCTAATTCCAGTCCGTCCCCCCCCCCCTCCAGGGCTCACACTTTCTCCCGCCAGTGGCATCATTACCTGCTGCCCTTACTGCAGAAACCCTGCCTTAACATTTAGATTTGAAATTTAAATTCGGCATTTGCATAATCATAATTTTCAAATTTTCTTCCCTTTGCTTTTTTTTCCCAAAGCTTGGTCATGATCTGTTGCTTTTTCTCCCAACCGTATTCTCGTTAACCCGAAGTCATTACTGCCTACCCTGCAAAATGATTACTTTGAATCTAGCTGTTGCCTCCTTGCGTGAACATGATAGACATCTAACACGGCGGCACAGTAAAAGACACGTTTCCAAGTGTAGCTTTTTATCAGTCGTCTAATTTCTCTCTCATTGCCTGACACACTTAACGGGGTCCACTGGAGACTGTGGATAAATGTCAACTGTATTTTTGTGTCTTTGGGCTGGGTGTGGTGCTGTAAGCAAACCATCTGTTTCTCCACCTGACCTTTCCTTTAATTGCCTAAATTGAAATGAAGTGAAACTCTGCCTCCAAAGTCAGTCACGTCTAGCAACGGTCCTGAATGAACAAATGCTGTGCGGTGACTAAACAGTGTTGCGGAACTAAAACTAACTAAAAGTTTCAGCGATAACTTAACTTCATTGTTCAGTTGCTGTTTCAGTGTATTGTGTCTTTTTCAGTAACAAAGTATGTGATTCACTTTTGCAAGTCATTTTGTTCAGATGGTTCGTTTTATGAACAATTATTCATTAGAATTATTCATATGAGTAACTGATTAATTTAAATCATGTTCTTGGAATTCCTTGAATGCCCTGTTTTATGTAGTGACATGTTTAGTTCAAACTGCTATTTGGGCTCAGTAAGTTTTTGAAAGAAGCTGAAGGCTGAATTATCAAATACACTAAAATTAAATTTTTATATATTTCAAAAAGTAATTTATTCATGAGATGTAAAGCTTAATTTTCAGAAGCCATGACTCTAATCTTCAGTGTCACATGGTCCTTCAGAAATTCATTCTAAAAATGCTGATTTGGTGCTTGAGAACCATTTATTATTATTATTATTAATGTTGGAAATGTGCTAATTAATTTGATGGAAACCAGTGTTACCGAGTCCAAGGTTTTCCCACGGAATTGGGCTACTTTAACACTATTGCTGCGGGTTGTTTTTCATGTCCGCAGGTTGAAGCGACCCCATTAACTTGAAATTTAGACCCGGAATGCGAATTGTACCAGGGGAACCCCCACCAAAGTGTATTTTACCCCCTGGAATGCGATTTTTACTGGGAGACCCTATCAAAACACAATTTGGCTAGTTTTGAGTCGCTGTGATATGCGATACATGTAAAGGACGACCCTCATGTACCTTCAATGTACCTTATGTACTTTTTCTGTACAGTTGAACAGTTTTAAATTAGGTGTAACTTGGCAAGACTTTCAACGTAGCTTCACCATTACATAACGAGGAGAAGGACAAAAAACTGTAAAAACGTTGGCAGATATGAACAGTCTCAGCTGGTTCCCACCTGATTCTGTTCGACACCTGAACACCTGCCCCATCAGGTTCACTGCAGATGGTTAAGGTGAACCTTTTGTCTTTCCTGGAACAACATTTTAATCCAAAACTTTAATCTTGACCATTTCCCTACATCTAAACCCAACCTTAACCATGAGTAATCCCTACAATCAGAGGAAATTATAGATGAATGACACTGATGTACAAGCAACAAACACTGATTGCAAGCCTAAACTTCACAAAAAGTATAAACTTCTTCTTCAAATCTGATTGTTAATAACAATGTCGTTCCAGGGTCAACAAAGCTGTTGATCCAGGAACATGTCGCACTTGGTAAAATCAGGTTCTGCCACCGTCTCCATCTCTCTCACTCTATATGGCTATGTTTGAAATGGCATACAACAGTTCTATTCTTACTATTTTTGAATTATTACAGTGTGCAGTATACAAATGCCAAGATGATCTACAACATTTGCCAAAATATTTACAACATTTTTGTCAAATAAAGCACACATTACCATATCCCAAAATGCAGTGCACTTTACTTGACCTTCTATTCCCATTGTGATGAGTGCACTCGAAGTGATAGCAACAGCAGATGTTAACATCTTCCTAACCAATTATTTGATTAGACATCCAAAAGTTGAAGTATTTTTATACAAATTAAAATGTAAAATAGAAAATGTATCAATATCTTTACAAGACCATTTTAGCATATTGCTTGCTGATTTACATGCAATGTATATTCTTTTTTTAAATATGGTTTTAAAGTATGCATTAACCATATACCGTAAATAAACAGTATTTTAATATTACATTTCATAGCTTGACTTTTCCTACACCTGTCCCATCTAGAAACAGCTGTGTTCTAAAAGCGTTGCTAGTGCATGTTATGTGAGGACATATGAGCTAGCAAATAATAATAAAATATATTCAGATCTCATCCAGAGAGTATTCTTATACTCAATACATCAGCAGGATATTAGATGAGCCTATAGATGTGTTGTGTGTTCATGCATGTAATATAACAATATAGCTTTGTTCATGCTGTGATTGCAAATTAACAGTTTAGTTTTCTGTGTGAATTTCTTTCATTTCAAATGCCCTATACGTCTTCTCTTGTAACATTATATGCCCCATAAGGCAAATGGAGGAGGAAGAGGGAGGCATAGTGTTGTGCTTGGGTGTTAAGTTTTCCATCCCATGATGTTTTCCGCACTCAACACTTTAATTAGCATGTTTATCCAAGGACATTAATACAGTGCTAATTGCAAGATGTTTATTTCACAGCATTCAATTAACACACTCCGCATCCAACAGTAGAATCACTCATCCTTACTGATCATTATGGAGCTTGAATCTTTCTTTAGGCTTCTTAACAAACATGACTGAGTGGCCAGTCACGCTGTGTCCCTGCTCGCTGTTTGTGCGAGATTTGTCCGTGTGCAGTATTCAAGTACTTGTGAAATAACACATTTCTATATAGGCTCTGATTAACAATCACACCCTCCTGCAGAGACCCAACAAAGACTCATTTGTATCCTTTGCACCTGCAATGAAACTTAAATATAAATACATGCAGTTTATATATTTTATATTTTCCTGGAATCTACACAGTGAAATAAGAATATATAACATTATGCACTCTACGAAACAGCAGCATTAAAGTTTCAGATTAAATTAATGTATACAACATAATGTGACCCATAACATTAAGAAACCCTTTTAAAAAAAGTTATACTAATATTATAGTGATTTCCCTGCAGTCTTATTCAAGTGCAAGTGACTTATTTTCCAAAAGCGAATGAACTGCTTAACCCAACATCTCCATTGGAAGCAAAACTACATTGTTTTTGATTCTCAATTATGCATGTCTGCCGTCACTTAGTTTGGAATTTATTTGAAAACTCACCCAACCATACACAACTCTATATGCTTGTAAAAATTAGAGATTGGCAGGTTCAATTGGAGCAGGGCAAATGAGTTTGCACGGGGTTTGGTGGGGTCAGGGTGGGTGTGCTGTGGTGAGAGTTGCTGTGGGCAGCAGGAGTTAGGGTCATGGGCCTGCAGATAGCTGGGTAATGAAGCGTTCCACACAGCTGGTGCATTCTCAGGCATCCCTGGAGTTACACCATTGAAAGAGGAAAGGTCAGCGTTAGAAAGAGAAAAGAGCAAGAGAGAGCGGGAGAGATGGAAAAACTAAGAGCAAGAGACCGAAAAACAATAGTTCTGCTTTGAGGAAACGAATCTGACAAAAATAGTGGCAGGAAAAGTAAAAATAACTAGCTTTTAGAGAATAATAAAGATGCAGTTTGGCGTTCTTGAGAGGACCGAAAGAGAATGGGGTCGAGTATGCAACATACAGGCCAAAAGTGCACTCGGAGAACAGAATGACCTGGAATATACTTCATGAAAAAAGGAGAAATAAAATTACTAAACCCCGTACAGCCATGCCGATGCAACCCCGAAAGCAGTGAGGAGCAGAGCCCATATCATCAAGCTCTGTACAGCAGGCATACAATGAGAAGAGGAGAGCCCGGGACAATCGATAACCTGAACGACCAATCTGTTCCAGGTACTTTATGATATGACTGTGGTAATTATTACCTGATCAATAAAATAGTTTGTTGTGTAGAGGGATGGGCTCTGGGCCGGCGTAATTGGTTTCTCCTGATGTGGTTTTATGTATACATTTTCCCAGTATCAGAAATGGAGTTTGTGGGAAGGTGAAGAAAAAGGGGCTTCCTGCTCTGCAGGATATATCACTAATATTGTGATGCATGAGTGTGCTTTATTAACTGCGGGCCCTGCAGGTGTTCTTATCATCAAACACTTTCAAAAAGTGAAAAATGAAAGAGAAAGCAGAAGAGTTACGGAAAATATCGCCCAGTTTGACTTATAATTTTTATTTGCCATTACAGTAATCGACTTCCTGAAAAGTTAAATTTTTAACACCGAGGTTCTGTGTGTGTGTGTGTGTGTGTGTGTGTGTGTGTGTGTGTGTGTGTGTGTGTGTGAATCTGCGACTAACTAATGCGGTGTTGCAGTTGCCACAAAAAAAAGCTATGCATATTAAATGCATGAATTTTACATTGGCAGTGAATTCCCTGCATATTTCATAGACTACAAGCTACTCTCTGGTTTTAGCCACTACATCAGAACGAGTCCAGTTCATCCCTGCCGTAAATCCCCACTACTTCATTTGCTGATTGTGAAATAACATAGTTCAGACTCAAGGGGAATGCTCTAGGAATGAATTGCAGCTGGTTACAGCGGCGTTTGTTTGCAAGGTCTGTGTTGTTTTTGTGCCCAATTTACTAAGGGAATTATACAAATCAGGTAATGGTGCAAATGTTTACGCAAATTCTGTGCTGAATCCAATTTCTAAGGCACGATTCTGCAGGTTGGGTTGGGTGGAACAACTAATTTTGTACTTAATACACTTTAATTGTGTGGAAGTAGTGCTGAAGTCCAACTAAAGATATATTGAATTATACATGATTGTGCTGAAGTGGAACTATACTTCAGGTACACTTTAAAGATCTTGCATTTAAAGACCGGTATTATTCAAAGATCATACAATCCTCATCAATAGTGGCATTAAAAACATTTTAGGCTTAATAATAAGAATACATTGTGCACAAGTAGTACTCCAAATAAAGTTAATCTATAATTTTTATATCAGTAAGTCTTGAGAAATATAAATGTTAATAGTTTTGAACTATAGTTAGTATTAAATAAATGTATTTAAAAATGTATTACTATTATTAATTTATTATAGAATATGATTTGCAAACTTTTATATTAAACTTTTATAAGTTAGTATGATTCAATCTGATTCACTCAAAATTTGAGGTTTTGTGAATTGTTTGTCTCACTTATTGAAAAGAACTAGTTCAAAAGAGTAATTTATTCATGAATAGTATTGTGCGCCAAAACTGCACAAAAAAAGTACCAACACCAAACTTTCACAACTGTTACCAATGGTGACTAGATATCAAATTATTGTTGCACATTTTTATTTGTTTCGCAGTCTGGAGCCCCGAGTCTATAACGGTCCTAATTTACATAGGGTGCATGTTTGCTCTGAAAATAATTGCTTTATTTAAATGCCTATTTAAGACACAATTTCAAAAAAAATTTTTCCCCATTTAGCATCTGGTAAAAAACTAGATGGTTGTTATTTAAAAAAAAAAAATGGTAAAATGCTGCAGAGAAGTGTTCATATATTCCATAATAGTAGCTCGTAACAGCTCATCCCAATCTGTCATCTGGTCACATTATGGGAATCACACATCTGATTGTGTACTGTTGGGTTGCCCCCCCCCCCCCCCATCTTGTCACAAGCTGCAATTTATTCATCCTGAACTGCGAGGACTATCACTTTTTTCTTTCTCTGAGATGATTTGTTTATTGGTGTGGTGTAGGTGCTCTAAACTGTTTAGAATGTCTAAAAACAAATGTCTTTCTCTCCATAGACACACTGACTCAGTGCTGGAGAATAATAGACGAGCCAAAAATAGCTCTGTATGTAAAGGGTGCTGTTGTCAGGGTCGGTTGCACGGGGCAGGTGTTTGATCTTTCACTGTGATTATCACCATTGATCATTGCTAATTGTGATTGTTTGTCAGTGTAATACTTCATAATGGTGTGCCAATCAATTGACCTTGTTCAAAAAGGCTTGCACCTTCTACATATCCAATATTTTGGGCTTCAGGTCAAGAAAAGCAATAAAGACAGAGCTGAAATGGAATATAATGGCAGGTGACATCATGAAAATCTCCTTTTATACTACGCCATACTTTTATATACAAATGTAAACCCACCCTCCTTTTCCATTTTCATTACGGTAATTCACAACGAACATAATTTTTAAGACTGAAGTCAGGATAGACTAAATTTTTTTGTCTGTGCATGATTAACTTTTTTTTCATGATTTAACAGTTGACAGAAGTAAATAATATTTACAGGAGCTATAGACCACTACTATATGTACACACACAGTGGTGGCCAAAATGATCAGAACGCTAGTATTTTCACCAGCAAAAAAATTTAGTTTTTAAGTCAGTTATTTTTTATCTTTTGCTGTAGTGTATCAGTAGGAAATATACATTTACATTTCCAAACATTAAGTTTGCCACTCATTGTAATAATGATTTTTGTTTGAACAAGGAGTCTGACAACAGCCAGTGCTCCACACAAAGAGCTGATCTCATCATCATCATCCAGTCTGTCTGGAATGACATGAAGAAACAGAACAAACTGAGACCTACATAAAATACAAATTCCATGTAAAATTATACATGCAATGTCTCACACTGAACGTTACAAAAAGCAACCTACAACATTCCAAAAACAAATTAACTGGTAAAAAATTAATACAAGTAAAAGCTACACTCCTTACAGTTGTGAATGAGCCTACAGGCTCTGAGTAAATTGAGACGCCTGTTGTTCGAGATGTCATGCAATGAGAGAGTACGATTAGGGCTAATTCCTGTCTTAAATAAGAGCTACACTAATTATCCGTGCTGATTTAGAACAATGCCAAGATCACCTCTCCACTCTTGTGCTTTCTTACCCATCACCCATGTCACTGCAGATTACTGGCAGCCTGCCACACTAAGTCTTTATTAATGCCTCTTTCCCACTGACACTTACAAACAGAATAAATTAAAACTTAAGACATGAAATGCTCGTTTATAATAAAAATAGAATTCACATTAATGAATATATTAGGTATTCTCTAATGTGAAGTGTGACCATATTCACTTATCAATACATTTAGTTGCTAAATTGAACGGAATTATAGACATCATTATGCTGCTGAGTTCAGGCTACTTCATATTCTGTCCATCTACATTCATTATTTTTTTTTACTCAAAAATGTTTCTAATCTATTAGGACGTGGCTCATTTGTCGCACAATTCCATAAAATAAGGCCAGACAGGGCTTATCGCAAAAATTCTTATCGCTTATTTAAGCATGCAGCGTTGGATTCATAGCCATATTTTAATCAGTACAAATTTTGTCTCTAAATCTGTACCAAGAAATCATTTCTAGCATTAGCACAAAACTTTCATGGCAATTAATTGCTTTTATCTGCTGGATTTATATCTGTGCCAAAGCTGAAAAGACAAAGTGTGCAGCCAAAGCCGTTGCCCCGTGCCATCGATCATGAGGTGGTATTAACTACCCCCTCCCCCCAATCACAACGAGTACAATTGAAGTTCAACTTGTTGATTTTGTTCCCAAGGGCCATAAATCACCTTTCAGTCTACAAACTTTCCATCTGCATTGCTCCTTCACTCATTCTATCCATTGCTCCCCCGCTTCCTTTTTTCTTTCACTCCATTTCTCTCTAGCTCTCTTTTTTCCACTTTTCCGCTCAAACCTATCAGCTTCCTCGGCTAATGCAGTCCTGCTACGTTCTGAATCTACTTCAGACCACCAGACCATAATTATGTTTAGTCAATAAAAGTAAGTCATTACAAAATGAGATCTTGAGCTAAAACCACCCAGTATTGATTGGTGTTTCGGCTTCTGTTTGAAAGATGGCATGTTATAAAATGTGAATACAGAATTTCAAACCCAAGGCTATGACAAATACACATATATACATACATTTTGTATAAACTTTCAATATACAGGTGGTCTGCTTGTCACGCAAGGAAATTGTCATATCTCAAGTAATAAAGTTACACATTCCATTATCATATATTTTCTTTTTTTTTGCAGTAGCTGTTTGGTAAACAAATAAATGCAACAAAACCACAATAGTATATATTCATGCAAGAGTCATCTACATAATGAAGTCAGATTTTAACCAAAAGGTTGAAATTGATTTTTCATAAATGCCAGGTCAACAAGGTTGTCATGCATTTTAAATGTTGTAATTTTGTACAGTTACTTGTAGTATAATTTGGCCAAAACAGTGATAGTATTGTATGTTAGTTTTGACATTTAGAGTTTTATGAATTTAATGGCTGATTGCACTGTGACAACATTTTCATTGTAGCAAAGACAATATAATGTGTAATAAACCTAATTTGAGAGAGGTTCGCTGAAGGAAAATGTTTGACAACTAGCCTCTCTCTTTCTCACTGTCTCTATCTCATGAAATCATCATGAAGACAGCAACTTTTTGATTTTTATATTTTATTTAAGCTACTATGTTAAACACATCTGTTGACATATATTACTATACTTGCCGTGATATCACAATTTTCGCATCGGTGTATAAAATTCCACTCTGGTATTGCCCCCTTGTATGGAATACAGTGCAAACCTAGCGAATTGTTTTATTCGTCTGTAAATACTTGATGCATATATACAGCAGTATACATTATACCATATGTAAGGGTAAAGGGTGAGGTTAACTGTAAGACTTCATATGTACAGGGTGAAGTCTGGAAGGCAGTATCTTGGCAGATATTTTTCCTTGTTATCTGCAGTCTGACTGTAAAACAAAACTATATTTGCCCATTTTCTCTACTCTATGTTGGCACCCTGGCAACCTTTCCTTGCTGCACCGGAATGAATTATTCGGAGATGGCCAATTTTGACATGTTCGTAAAAAATATGAGCTTTGTTTGCTCTGTTTCCCAATCTGCTTTTGCCCTGGCAGGAGCAGAGCACAGTACATTGTGTTAACCAGGCATATCCGCCAAGAGTCACCAATCTCACCCTAGTTAAATAGCCATGACCCTGTCTGGCATGGGCAGGTGAATGATGAGACAGACTCAGGCCTTTGGAACCTCTGTTGCTATGAGGCTTGGATGCTTCTCTTCAGGTATGCGCTATGCCTTTTGTCCTGCAAATGAAATGGGACGGGCTATTCAGCCCACTGGCAGCCCAACACTAGAGATTGGAGACCCTTCCAAAACCAGCATATGCCTGAGAAAGCCCATGGTTAATCCAAAGTCTGCTGACGCGCTGGAAGCGCATAGAGAATTCTGACATTCTCATTCCGTTTCGTTGGGGAACGAGGAAGTGGATCCAATTTGATAATGACATTCAGGGTGTGCAGGTTTCTGTGATAATTCTCTCACAGCACAGCACATCAGTTCTTGTTACAGGCCTGGTGTTTCTGCAGATTGGACAGCTCTAGCTCGAGAATGTTTCGAAGTGCAGAAATTAGTCAGAGAAGTGTCAAACGCAGTTGAGCCACACGCATTTAATGAGACTGCAGCAAGAAACGTATAACTCATCCTCAGTCAGCTGAACACAAACTGGTTTTCCATAGATCTTCTGTGACTATATAGAGAATAATATGGTGATAAATATGGAAGATATCTGGCTGCTTAACAAATGACCTCCCTACACAGACTGCCCTACAAAGGCAAAGAGCAGTAATTACTGTATGACTTTTGAAGTTTGGTTTTCATGACTCAATCAATTAAAGTGTATTTGAGTCATTCAATTACCTAAATTTACACCACTACACCTGGCCTTTTATTAAATTTCCATTCGCCTCTTATGTTAATGAATAATTAATCAAATACACAAAACAAACATGAAAGTTCCCATTGTTGATGTCTGTTAATGTTCATTAGAGTGAACATGCTGGCTCTTAGCTTACGCATGGAACTCATGTGTATAACATTATGGGTCAAGGCAAATTAGGCTGCTGACTATTCATTATTCCAGCGTCCTAAAAACAGCCAATACTTCAACCTCTGATTGCTCAAGTGCTGCGTTTGAATTGCTCTGAAAGTACATCCTAGACAAAAGAGACACTGTTGAAAAAATCTGTTTGTGGTCAAGGGAACACAGGATATGAGCCAACTTAGAGGGATAGTTCACTCAAAAAGGTCATTCACCTTTATGTCGTTCCAATTCTGTATGACTGACGTTCTTCTGTGGGACACAAATAAATCTTCATCTTTTATGTTCCACAGAAGAAAGTAAGTCATACAGGTTTTTGGAACGACATAAGGGGAAGTGAACGATGACAGAATTTTCTTTGTTGAGTGAACTCTCCATTTATTGAGCAGATTTTGAGAACTTCACAGCAGCTAAAGCATACACAGGCTAAAGCTAAAGTCACTTTAAAATCGATATTGACCATTCTTAATTGTTTATGGAATGCTGCAGTGTTTATTATAAATTATTTGTCTGTGCACATCATAATTTTTTCAATAAAGTATGTGCCGTCATAATCAAAAACATGAATATATTAACATTAATAAAGAGCAGGACAGGAATGTTGTCCAATAGCCAGATTAGTTCAAAGTCATTAAATGCTGATTTTAAACTTTAAAGGCAAACATCACTGTTGTTTAAACTTGGGTTAATTTGAAACAAACACATTAATATAAGTAGTAATTGTCGACAAGTAACTCGCCTCGTGCTGTTTGTGCTGTAAACGTGAATGATACCTCAGATTATGTGGTTTATTAAGTTTGTTTTTACTTTTCTAACTGATCTGACTTATGTGCTTATTCTGTATTGAAAACCCTATATTTGATATTCCTTGTAAAAAATGACAAGTCTTTAAAATAAAATGCTTGTAAATCTCTTATTATGCTATGTTATCAGCAAACTTGAATTCTATCTTTGGTCCCACTTTAAATTAAATGGCCTTAACTATGTACTTCCATCAAAAATAATTACAGTGTACTTATTGTGTTCATATTGAATTATAAAACACAGTTACGCTTTATTTTAAAGTGTCCTTGTCACAGTTTAATTATACATTTAAGTACTGAGTAATACTAATTAACTACATGTACTTACTATATGGTTAAGTTAGGATTAGGGTTTGGCTTAGGGTTACTTGCATGTAATTATGCATAATTAAGTGTTATTATAATAGTAATACAGGTAATGTGTAAAAAGGACACCTTCAAATAAAGTGTTACCCAAAACACTTTTGCTGCTCTTGAGGTGGGATAGCGTAAAGTTAGGGACAGGTTTGGTGGTATTTGTAGGTTTAAGGGTAGGTTAAGGAGTAAGGGATGGGCCAACAGTGCAACTATAAATGTAATTACAGATGTAATTATATGCACATATTTTTTAAATATAAGTACAATGTAAAAAATGTATGTACACAATAAGTGCATTTTACCAAATGATTAATTTAAATGTAAATACATTTAAAGTAGTAATTAAGGTCCATACAATGTGCTACCAAAGCATTATTTGTGGATAATTTTGTCAATTTTCCATAAAAAACAAAATGCACCGTTTATCACACTAGCATGCTTTAATGTTTTACCAGGAAGTTTGGTTTTAAATGCTTTTTTTTGTACAAAATGGAACAAAGTCACACTTATTGTGTTCCTGGTCTAAAATTACTTGCCTACAAAGAAATAGCTTATGAATCTCTCGTTATGCTATATATTATAATCAAATATCGCATTCAATCTTTAAAACTCCTCTCTCTGTAAAAGTGACCCAAACACCAACAGAGTCGTTTTTGAGGAGTCATAAATTAACCCTTTGACGCCTTAAAAACCCAGAACAGAAACAGCATTCTAGAATATTAATGATACAAAAAGTACAGTTACTCACTCAGCAAACGTTTTTATCCAAAGCGACAGGTATGTGTTTTACAAGTGTGTATGTGCCCATTGAATGTTTTATCTTGGCATTGTTAACATGGTCTGCTATCTGAGCTACAGGAACAGACAAATATATAATATCTGTAGAAAAGTTTTTGTTGGTGTTGCTTTCAAATCGGTATATTGAAAACATTAGAATTGCCTTTAATACTTGAATGATACACAAAAGAGGTGTTGCTTGCGAATTACTTGAATTAAAATAACACATAACTGCTGCTCGAGTCCCTGAGGCAGATTCAGACACACTAACCAGATAATCAGCTAACGTTCAGTCTAAGCTCTGTTCAGGAACATATTATGTATTATACTAAATATCTCTCTACTTTGACCATTCAAGATTAAGTTCATAGGCTGGTGATTAGACACAAAGACACTGTCACAGTCTTCTCTTATCACAGTTAGCAAAAAAAAAAGGCTTGCTGATTGCCAGCCAAATGCATCGCATAATTTCTCTGAGCTGCTTGGCACCATCTCAGCAACTTGGCTCCCACTAAAGAGGTGAGTTTAGCTAATGAGCTCATTAGGAGCAGGTGTTAGATACCTGTCCATCTGCCGGAGCGGGTCACTTTCAATGGAGGACCCCGCAGCCAACACACTGACCTGATCTGCCAACACAAAGCCCCGACCCGCCCCCACACTGATCCCAACATTCACTCAGATTAAACTGATGACCCCTCCCCTACCATTTACAAAGATTAAACCACAGGAAAACCCCTGCAGGGGATTCACTTGGACCCTGAAGCCTGATCGACTACAATAAAAAAAAATGGAAGAGCTGATAAAAACTGGCTCTCGAATACTCAGATTGTTCTTCTGCTGGAAATCCAATGCAGAGCCAGATCTAAGTGCGGATGCCAGAACTTCTCTTAACAACCCCTTTTTAAAGCAGAAATCATCAGCAAAAACCCTTCACTGGGATATAAAGGCTTACTTTAGAAACTCAAAGAGAGGATGTCAGAGCATTACAAATAAACCCCTAGAGATTATACCTCAAGTACTACAGGGCACAATGACACATCGTCTTTGTCATGTGGCAACAGCAATTATTCCCCGGGAGTATGGATGGTCACAAAGCAAACACCCTTTTTTGTGTGTCACATCCTTACAATTTTGCTGGGTTCTGTGACTGTATCGCATCTGTTTGTTTAAGCATAGATATGCCTGAGCATTCGATTGGACGGATTCCCTTGGTGCGCTGTGGAGTTCACAACAGACAGAGGGCTAAATGACAATGTTTGTGACAAAAACACTGCCGAAGGTTGATGGCATGTCTTTGAACATGTCATATCTGCGATATATAAGACCACAGAGGGAAATGTATTGCTCAGAAATTGCTCTTTCAAAGCTCAGGAGACTTATTGGAGGACTTGTGTTTTAAGTTTAACTTATCTTAGATGTTTCTTCCTGCAATTCCTTGTGAATTAGACACAAATTGTTGACTGGTATCGATACAGATGTACTGTAAATTACTTTTATTCTGCATAGACAGACATGACAGTAAAGACTTTTACATTGTAAGGTTTCTGTTTCAAATAAAAGCTGTTCTTTTAAACTAAAGATTTGGCAAAGCTAAAAAAAAAATTTTGAAAATAATATTTTTTCCTGTAATTTTACAGACTTGGTGAGCAAAAGCAACTTCTTTTTTTGGTAGTGTATTTAATCTTTTCAGACTTATTCAATTTTTGTCTCTTGACTTTGTTTTTTTATACCTGGCATATGAAAGTCATTCATTCGTGAATAGAAATACACTGGTCATGCTATGTTATGTGCAGCACCTAAGGACTTTTTTCCCATTATTTTGAGGTATATATCCTTTTATCTCAGCACATTCAATTCAAACTTAAGTAAAGTATGACTGACTTTGCTGTGAGGCTGTAGATTCAGCAGCGGGGTGCGATGTCTTTGAAAAACATAGCTCAGATAATTTGGTCTTGGGAGAATTGAATGAGGACTGTTTGAGTTAATATTAAAATCAAACTGAAATTAAAGTTTTGATTGCAGGCTTTTGGGATTAAAGTTTGGGGCATTGTTGAGATCTATAGGAGATTTTCTTGAGAAAAAAAAAATTTTTTTTACCAAAAAATAAAATTCCCTTTTGATCATTATTTAATTAATTTCTGTTCATGAGAAAAGATATTAAGCATAAATTAAATAGATATATAATTTTCCCTTCCTAAGCTTTTGATTTTGAGTCACAAACCCGTGTTTTCTTAACCACAACGAAAGACCTCTATCTGTGCTAGATGACAAAATCATCCAACAGTGAAACCGCAAGAGCTGGTATTTATTAATGTTTGAGATCCTTGAGCCCTAGAGAGGTGCTACAATTTGCTGTTTACTCTTGGTTTAAACAGTTTTAGAGTTCTGAGACTGCGGAGGCCGCTGATGTTGGTTGGTTTGCCATCACGGCCTGTCTGTGACAGAAGCAGAATATTTAAGACAGCTCAGGATGAAAATACACCGTGTTCAACATGCACAGAGAAGGCTGCCATCAGATATTTGTAAAATGAAACATATCTGAGATGAGCTAAGAAATGCACAGCTTTAGAGGCTCTGCATCAACGTTTGTTTTCGACGAGGATACAGAAAACACTCAGGCTATGGTTTAACTTGGGTATTGCACAAATATAACTATAGAATGGCTGTCACGTAGTAAACACAAAGCGTAACTGATGCCTTTTAGGGACGTGCACAGCAGAAAAAGCTTGTGTGTCTTACCCCATCATCTCAGCTCAAAGGTGTGGACAACTGCAAAACACTGACTGTTACAGTGCAAAAACCAAAACACAGGTTAATCATGAAGCAGGCAACATACCCTCAAAATACAGTGTGTGTGTATGCATTAAATTGATCAAAAGTTACAGTAAATACTTACAATATTATATACGATCTATTTCAAATAAATGCTGTTCTTTTGAACTATCTATTCATCAAAAAATCATGGCGAGAAAAACAGTTTAAACAAAACAAAACACAAAAAAAAACACAAAACAAAACAATTTTGTTCACTAGCAATAATAAGAATTGTTTCTTGAGCAGAAAATCAGCATATTATAATAATTTCTGAAAGGTCATGTGACACTAAAGACTTGAGTAATGGCTGCTTAAAATTCATAACAAAAAATGAATAAATAAATCTGTTATTTTGAATATTACAAATCAGCCTTGGTGAGATATATGTTATATTATGCTGTTTTTATTTTACATTTACCCAGTCCTACATGTTTTATTAAAATCGACTGTATAAATCAAAGGCTGCTTAAAAGAAGCTGGATATTACCCTGGAGAGTAGATTTGTTTAATTACTACTCATTCATTTCATTAGTAGTGAGTTATGAATCAGAGAGGGGGCGAGATGAAGTGCCTTTGTGCATGGAATCTCTGTTTTGGTGCGCTTTGTAGATGGTGATATGGGTGGGTGGTTAGACTGAGAGACAGAAAGGAAAGAGTGAGAGACAGAAATGATAAGCAGAACACGCAGCAGTACCAGTGGACATGCACCGGGCAAATCGGTGCTGCTCCGTCCCATTATAACTGCACTCTAGTACAGGCCTGAGGGTCCCCCTGCAGATGGTGGACTCTGGCCGGACCTTCACAGGAATTATTTTGCTCAACTATAGGCCAGGTCGCTAGAGAATAGGCTGGACTTCGGCTCTCTGCTTGAACGCTTCTCTGGAGTTTTGCCTCTGGCGGCGATGGAGACTGTACACAGAAAACACTGTCCTTAATTATGAAAATCACAAGGGGATAAACTCGATCCATGTTCTCTTTATCTTTCCTTCTCTATCTCAGCTGTATGCTGAACACCTTTTAGCTTACTGGGTCAATGTGTTACGCAATTAATTTCAGAGCCCTACCCGCAGGATCTATTTATGAAGGAATAACATGATAATTGTCTTAGGTGGTCAGGTATGAAATTCCCAATTTACTAACTCATCGGGATTCAGATCCATTAAAGTGACGGACCGTGTATGCAAAAGAGTTCCACTTTATTTACCTTTGATATATTAGGTTTCTTATAAAAAGATTAAACATCCCAACCGCATTATTGAAATAGTAACTACATGCAAAAATCTTTCTGGAGTGTATGAAAATCTCATATCTGTAAAGCCTTGTGTGTTTTAATGAGACTTTATGAATAAACAAATTCAACTCAATAAACAAATGAGAGGCAGGAATGTAGTGACTAATATTTATGTCTGCATATTGTAAAATATGCCATAATTTAGCCCTTACCACAAAGGGATACAATGTTCCACTTGACAGGAACTAAACATACTTCCTTTTTATTGCACGCTGTCTTATTATCAAGGTTAACAATGACAGACATCAATGTGTCTATCACCACCTACCATGACTAATTAATATATATGGCATTTAATAATGAATTAATATCACCTGACATGAGACCTTGTTAGTTGTCGTTTATTACAAAGAGGGAATTCAATATTATTGTAGTGAAATAAATCATTTGTAAGGAGTGGGGGGCAGACAAATGAGATAATGCCTGCCTTAAAAATCACTGAGCATTTACTGATGAACAGAGATGTGTTTAGCATGTACAGGATCATGATGCATCATCCTGGGTATTATTAAGGGAGATAGTTTGAAACATTTGCTAATACATTTATTACAGCATAAAACTGAAAATTGTGTTGCATCTTGCATCACTGGGTAAAGATGAGGCCTTGCCTGAGGCATGAAGCCCTGTGAGGTAAACTTGTCCCAGATGTCATCGGATTTTTACAGAATGTATAAAATAAGTACATTCAAACAGGATGTTTAATAATTTAGTTTTGTATTTTTTATTTACTAAAAGCAGTTCTTGTTAAAATATGTATATAATAATAATAATTGTATTCTTGTTGTTATTATTATTATTATTATTATTATTATATTTTGTATTCATTTTGTTGCATTTATTTTTATTTTGGTTTTGTATTTTGGTTTATTATTATTATTACGTAGGTATTTTGTATGTATTTTGTTGTATTTATTTTGTATAATGAAATGAGATTGTGTGCCATCTATGGTTAAGTGGAAAACTACAGGTGGGAAGCTGTCGCACCACCGCGGCTGTCTTGCCCCATCTTACCCTAAAGCCGGCAGTGTGCATTTACAGAAAAAGGAAATCCTCATCCAAAAGTTTTAAGTGGTTTCATTTTTCCACCTGACAAGGTGATTGAATTTGATTTGTTTTGGCATATTTCTGTGTTCTTACACTTAATCCCTAGAGTGCGGATGTTGTCAACTCGATTACAGCTCACACCGTGAGTGAGTACTCATGGAACAGCAACATTTCTGAGACAAATATCTGTTCATAGAGGGAGACAGTTTTGAGCCACAAGGCTAGAAGATATTATCTGTGTGTTTTAATGTTCCTGGGTGTGCAAACGGTTTCAATAAAATATTAGATTGGGAGGGAAAGGATCCGAGTCCTTTATAAACCACAGAGGCACAGAAATGATGTAATTCGTAGAAAGCGCTCCAGTGTCCTGTGGGCTTGTTATTCCTTTTTTATTTATCAAATAACGTTCTTGAAACATACATAAATGCAGTGCTCTGATCTAATACCTTGCAGTCAGTAGCATCTTGAGTTTTAGCATATTATGCTTAGTATTGTAATTTCCTTGTGACTGAATTAAGCTACTGTAAAACTGTTGCTAAATCATACTAGATTTTTTTTAAAGACAAATATATAGTTTAAAATATTTAATATATTTTAAACGTGTAACTAGGGTTGTACTGATATGACGATATGACGGTATACCACGATATAAACACGTACGATTATCATACCGTGTACATTTGCTTATCTATGGTACTTGGAGAAAATAAAAGATGCAGTATCTCACCTGCGCCTAGGCAACAACATTCCACTTAACTGTTCTCTTGCTCCACCCACACGTGCAGCGGAGACACCATCAGAGACAGAGACCGTTATCTCTAACATCAATCCCACGTCGAAATATGAATCAAAATTGGTAGTATGAGAATAGTTTGGATATAGAAAAGACGAACGCTTATTTGTCGTCGAGGATAGACACAGTTCACAAAAACTGTGGTCGCAAAGCAGTGGCAAAAAGAGGAAACACATCGAACATGTTTACCTATATTTCAGAACACCATCTCTCCGTGAAGATGTCCCATTTATAACTTAAGGTTAAAGCCTTATGATTTCCGTGATGCGGAGTGAATCCCAGAATCCAGTCATGACAATGAATTTACAATGCAGATGTCACATAAAACGGTTTGATGGATTGATGAATAAATCAAAAACAGAGCTGTCAAATCACTACATGATCTAGTGTCTGTGATTATTAAAGCGATAAAACACTGCTATATAAAAATATAATCCGTTTGTTTTGTGTGTCTCTCTGTGAGTGAGCGGCGTTGTGTCGTGTACTACATACTCAAGTATGCTGGCACCGCTCATAGTGTTTAACAGCGCCTGCTGTCTCACTATCTGAGGACAGCCTCACTGACACTGAGAGAACAATTAATAATCCTTTCATCATTTTATTTGAGAAAACCATTGTCAAATACACGCAAAGCTCTTCACTACTACCCGTCTTCTTCTTCTTCATCTGTGATTTGCGGCAGCTTATACGCTTCAAATGCGTATTACTGCCCTCCTCAGTTAACTTATACCCGTCAAAATAAAAGTCCGCTTTTTAACTCGGAAATGACAGAAATGACGACTGCACTATAATGTAGCCTACTTCTAAAATAATAATATTAATTTATAGAAACATTTAAGGAATATAATTTCCCCCTCATTTTTATTTAGTAAATCTCTGTTGTGCATCCCTTTACGAAAGCATAAAAGGATCAAAGTTATTTTCATTTGATTAAGTTAAGACATTAATTAAATTGTTAAAGATGTATGCATTAATTTCATTACCACCATTTTTGACAGTATATTTGTATTATATCATAAAAGTACAGAATCCAGAAAAATTAAGTCAACCCAGAATTTATGAATTGTTATGAATTATTAATGATGAATATAAGTTGTTAAACTAATATATAATCAATGATTAAATTTACTTGATTGTTTTTGATTAATGAAATTTGAATAAGCACATGCTTCCAAACATTTGTTCAACCAAAAAAAAAAACTGTTTTGATTGTTCAATACCGTATACCATGATACCGTGAAACCGTGATATTTTCTGAGACGATTATCATACCGTCAAAATCTCATACCGTTACAACCCTACGTGTAACATGGACGGACGGACAGATCATTTGTGGAAGATGTTATGTCCTATGTCTCAAGAATCAAAATATTTTGTGCATTGTGTTTATTCACATTCAATTATTTGATAGGATTAAAGATTTTCAGTATTAGTTGATGACTAATACTGGGTCTTGCTAGTTATTAAGTGTGTGTAATTTGTGTGGCCTTTAAAAATTCTCAGGTTAATGAATATTTCACTTCTTGTGCCGAGTCTAAGCGAGGGGAAAGCATTCGCAACACCCACAAACATGAGCTCAAGGCATGTTGACCCACTTGTACACAGGTGTTTGTTGTTGTCATTTGTTGTTTTTCTCTGTATACACAAAACTAAAATTATCAAGTGGCTGAATAATGGCTCTCAGTACAAATAGCTCTTATGAAAATCACGGGGTAATATGTGAGCTAGAATCTGTATTGCAGTGCTATGCTCCGTGGATTCAGCACCAGGGCCAAAGCTTTTGAACGGAAAGAGGATGATGAAATGGTCTAGAGCGGTAACACATTAGAGACTGCCCACCCGATTGGCAGGATTGCTACTATGTTTGGCCGAACACCCACACGTTCTTATTCCAGGGATGCAGTTAAGGCTATGTGTATTGTAAACCCGAATGCTCAAGAAAAAAAAATCACATTTTAAAAATGTTGCCAGTAAACAGGTCAGGCTACTGGTGTATTGTCCTCTGGGTTTTTTCAGCACAAAGTCTGCTTATGAGGAAGATAGGCTGAGAGATTAAGAAAAAGTGGGGAGAGAGATGCATAAAACAAAAAATACAGGGGTCAAGGAAAGGAAGAAAAGAAGCGATAAGAAGAAAAACAAAATGGAGAGACCAGGTGAAAGAAAACCAAAGAGTGAAAGCAAATAGAGACAGGAGTGAGGAAGACTGATCTGAAACTGCGTAAAAGTGCTACAGTGCCACCTGAAGTTCGACTGCCACACTGCAGTTTATTGATCTGATTAGTCATGTATGGAGCTTTCATGCCTTTTACCCAGCTAACTGCATAAAATCAGGAAAGCACGGCTGTAACGATTTATCCTCTTGCACTATAGACGTGGTGTGAGACAAGAAGCTGCTAACCAAACCTGTGACACGCGGGGGGGTGCTAGCAAGGTACGACGTTGAATACAACACTTTCAAAATCCATCAACACATCGATTGCTCACTGGTCTGCTCATTTCAAATACTTAGCATGTAGCACATGCTGGCTTGTTCCTTCTACGTTCTTTTAACAAGACATTTGTTAATGCTGACAATGTATAAGAGGGTTGCATCAGTCTATGGCGATGTCTGACCTTATCCACTCTGTCTACCTGCAGTATGGAGCTCTCACGATGCAAACAGAATATCACAGAGCAAAGGTGCTTTCAACTTTCCTCCAGTTTTCCATGCATTAATAATATCAAACAATTGAGCAGAAACAATACAGTTCAAAACTCGATCCAGTCGAGAAAAGATCGAAACAGTAGCTGTGTAATGTGATTTTTTCTGAATGTGTGTCTATGTGTATATAACCAGCAATTTCATGCTCTATTTGAGCCAAGAAGATCTAGGAGAATCAATGCAATATATACTTTATGATATGAATGAGAATGCCTAGTTATTTATTTATTTGAAAATGAGTTTATTTCAAAATTATTTATTTCATTTTTCTACAATGGCTGTCAAGCGATTGCATTTTTTTGGCATGCATATTAGTAGCTTATTAGCTCTATTAGTACTAGTGATACATTAGTAAATTAGTAATAAAGCACATATTGATGCTTTATTCTGCATGATCACGTTTCAGATCTCTTACTCCTAACTAGCTATTAATAAGCAGCAAATAAGGAATTTGTTTATCGGAATTTAATAGTGAATATGTTCCTTATGCTAAAGTGTTGCCAATTGTTTATATATATATATACTGAACAAAATTATAAACGCAACACTTTTGTTTTTGCCCCCATTTTTCATGAGCTGAACTCAAAGATCTAAGGCTTTTTCTATGTACACAAAAGGCCTATTTCTCTCAAATATTGTTCACAAATCTGTCTAAATCTGTGTTAGTGAGCACTGCTCCTTTGCCGAGATAATCCATCCACCTCACAGGTGTGGCATATCAAGATGCTGATTAGACCGTATGATTATTGCACAGGTGTGCCTTAGGCTGGCCACAATAAAAGGCCACTCTAAAATGTGCAGTTTTATCACACAAGCACAATGTATGTACTAGACAACACTAACTTAACAGACAGGAACTTAAATACACAGGATAATCACTAACCTAATAAAACCCAGCTGGGACATTATTAACTCATAATGACACTAGACAAGGACAGGAAACAAACCAAATATGGACACAAGAGGGAAACACATGACAACGAACAACAAGGGTTAGTTCACCCAAAAATGAAAATTCTGCCATTAATTACTCACCCTCTTGTTGTTCCAAACCCTTAAGACCTTCTGTAATGGGGCGAACAAGATGAGAGGCGTGCAGATCCATATGCAAGCATTTATTCACAAGACATGGTCAAAACATAAGCAGGGTCGAACAACAGCAAACGGGTAAGGCACAGGCAAGACACAAGAGTAGTCCAGTGAACAGATGGGGTCGATCGGCGGCAAACGTGATCCAGGGAGCAAAACGAAGAGAGATAATCCAGTTACATGATAATAGTCCAGGCAGGGGCAAACAGAGTCCAAATTACAAGATGAGAGAGAGAGCCAAGGCAGGCTATAAACTTCAGGGCAGGCAGAGATCAGACAAGAAATGAGATACACAGGCTAGGATCAAGACACGAATGACTCAGCCAATAAACAGGATTAAACAAGACTTAGACTCAGAAAACTCGGAATAGCTCCATAATGTAGCTACACTAGGAGAGCGATAAACGCTAGACAATACTTGGCAGTTTGAGAAGGATCTGAGTGGGTGTAATATAGTGTCTGTGTGATTGGTTACAGCTGTGTGAAATCAGTGCAATGGATGATGGGAGATGCAGTCCAGAGTGACATGCAACAGTCTTTGTGGTATGAGAGTCAATATGATGGAGGGCGACCTCTGGTGGCAATCGGACGGAAGTCCATGAACCGTTTTCTTGACACCTTCGTTCATCTTCAGCATGTGACTTTCGAGAACACAAATTAAGATATTTCGCATGCTGATTATGTTACAAAATTATGTTATTATTGTCTTCTTTGCACACAAAAAGTATTTTAAATTACAGTTGAAAATTACAGTCGAATCCTAGATTTCACATGGATTTGACCAATGTCCTTGCTCCATTTATGTGTGTTGATCGTGGTAATATCATTGCTGTCTATGGAGGGTCAAAGAGCTCTCAGATTCCATCAAAAAATATCTTAATTTGTGTTTCAAATATGAACAAATGTCTTACAGGTTTGCAACGACATGAGGGTGATTTAATTAATGGCAGAGTTTTCATTTTTGGGTGAACTATTCCTTTTAAGGATACAATGTGGCCTTAACATTGTTTTCATAAGCTGCATCTAATGTGGCATTTAGGTATATATAGTCATTGTTTGGTGCTGCTTTAGTACACACTCCACTTTTTATAGTTTGTACATGCTTGGCACTTTTTTTGTAAAGATTTGTTTCTTTCTCTGCAGTGGTGTTTGTGCATAGTAAGCAGGTGTGAGATAGATTAAACATCTTCCTAATGTTTACATGTTATCACAAAATCTTTGATTCAGATTGCTTGCATATTTTACTTTAAAGCACCCACTCCCTCCAAACATATCTATCAAGAGAGAAGGCAGACAGCAAAGCAGGAATATAGAGCATTCAAGAGTAAATCATGACAAATGATGACAACAAACTAGACGTGGTCTAGAAACTTCTCTATCTGTGTCCTTCACACTGCCGAAAATCATTTTCTGCAGCTCCATTTTTGGCTTGCTTTCCAATAAAACATCTAATCATCCTTACAAGATTTAGTTAATTTAGCCTATTTCTCTTACCACTTGAGAAATAAAACATTCCCCCTTGTTTTTAAGATATTTGTTTTATTAAGACTAGAAAATACAAACCAATTTGACAGTTGAGCAGGAAACATAATTTTAAATCAAATTACAGTACATTTTCTGAAAACAAGTTAATATCTTAAGTAATTTTGCTCCAAGTAAATGTATTTTTGGTTTAAGGATGTTTATATATTTTTTAAATGGAAAACAAGGCAAATACTATTTTTCATTATTATGTGCTCTGTTGCAGTAATGGCAGAAAGTGGCAGAACTTTTGCTCTCATGCTGAGTTCATTTGAGGCTACAGACGAAGCACATTTTCGTAAACTACCTGAAATATCAGTAAACCTCAGCATGAATACACCTACATGGTAATTCTAAATTTAAACATGCTCCACACACAGCATGACGTTCATATTGCTTCTATTTTTATTGTCAGTTTTTGCCTCATTGCTTAATTTGTATCTTTCACTACCTGCTGAAAGTAATCAACACAACACCTCACAATATGGATGTTGTTGCAAGTCATTTTCATACGAAAGCTTCTGCCAAGAAAACAAATGTAAATGTGTTTCTATTCACATGCTAACAATGGGCCCACTTCTTGGTTGAGCCTTCCAGCCTTTCTTCATGTTCAAAACAAAGATTCTCGGCTGGTATCACGTTGAAAGCACGGCTTCTTTCTCTGTGTCTCTGTGGTGGTTTTCAGATGGAGGCTTTAATGTCCAAACCCCGTCTTGTTTTTCTCTCACCATTTTGTTCGCAGCAGAATTCACATGTTCTTGGCACTATGTTAGTTGTATACAGATATATTTATATACATTGAAAAGTAATGTAAAATAAAACATTATATCCTATGGTTTTTTCTTGTATTTGGTTGTAAACTACTTACAGATTCACAGTAAGTAAAACAGATCACTGTTCCAGAGGGTTTAAAAGCAAGAAAATCTGGAATTTTTATTAAAGCAGACACATTAATTATTTAGCAAACCCATTCTTGTTTAAGTTAGGACTACTTTTTAAGGTGAATGAACTTCAATTTATGCATTGCTGACAATTCCATCGGCTTGAGTAATTTTAGTTTGCTAACAGTGCTAATATGCTTTAAAATTTAATTTTTTACATCCCTATGTGATATCAGGTTAGTGTATCATATCATCATGACAATGTTGAAAAGTAAAGCTTTACACCAACCAGATTAGTTATTGTCAATCCTTTTCTGTTTGAGGACCCTGTTGTACAACATTTTTGAAGGCCCCATATACTGTAGGCTAACGATATTGTTTATATTTCTACTGTACTTTCTTGGTTTTAAAACTTTTTTTTGAATAAACCCAAATTAATTTGTAATTCCAGGCATTCAAGGCATTTATTTTCAATAAAAACAATAACTACCCAAATGTGACGTTTTTGTAATTTTATGTATTTTTTGGCATTTGAACTTAGATTGGAGTTTATATATATATAATAAATAAATACTTTGTCATCCTGCAGCCCCTTGGAAGTTTGCTGAGCTCCCTGGTTGAGAACCACTGTACTAGATCATTAAGCACTTCTCATTATAGTCTCATGCCAACATTAATCACGTTTAAGTCTTTTGTTTTCATTCTGTTAGTAACCTTACTATTACCCAGTTTTTTCTTTTAAAAAAGTGAAAAAAATGTATATGAGTAAAAGTTATTTTCTTTTGTACATCATGTCAGAAATGCTCGATGAAGCCCAAGTTGCATTGAACCCTAAACGTTCCTTCTACGTCAGCTGTTCCACTTCAATCTACGTTTTTCATATGGATAGGAGGAAATTGAGATCAGTCAGATGAAGCTCTGTCAGTGTGAATATATGGCCAGCCTTTAGTGAAACCTATTGGGATATTTAACAGGTTTACAGCTGTGCTCCACAGATACGATGTAGACTAATGTGACATTTGGATTTCCTGTGGGCTGCAGTGCTTTTGACATACATCTGTTGCCAACATGTTGATAATCTAATATAAAAAAAAAACTTGTTTCTTATGGGCAGAGGAGATTAGACACGGAACGAATAAATCCCAAACACGTTTCAGACCAGAAGTTCCTGCCGAGAGCGTTCCCTGACATTTGTTTCAACTCATTTTGCCTGTTTCCCGTCCATTAAAACATGGCATTTGTTTTGTTAAGTTGGTGCAGTCACACTGTCGCATGGCATACAAATCCAAGCTGTCTTTCATATGGATGGGCTGAGATGTTCAGTCGTACGCACGGAAGTACAAACACAATTATTCTTTGTGGTCTCGACCTCATGCTGAGACGAAACACAACAGGGATACCTTAGAGGATGGTCTCAAGAAAAAATGAATATATACAGGTATATATATATATATATATTTGAAGGAATGCAATAGCAAGCACTCTTGTCTATGTCTCAGTCTGGCAGGGGATTGAGTGGTGTGAACATGAGGGGGTGGGGTGCCAAGCAGGCCCTCTTTTTTCATCTTCTGCAAGGTAAGCAACACTGTATGTGTGTGTATGCCTTCAAAAGATGGGTCATATATCATAGAGATGAACCCTCCCAGTTCAATAACCTCGTATCTTATGGCAGACCTAAAAACTAAAGGAAATCAATTCATCTAAAAGTGAAGTTCACTTGAGGAAGGTCATGTGGCATGTGCTCTGTGACTAAATATGCACAGGACTTCTTTACATACAGTAGAGAAGAGTTGTGGGTAATGGCCTTGCGTGGCTTTGAAGGCATGACTGACATTTAAATTGTCCATATATAACCAGGAACTTCAAGACGTGTCTTGAAACTCTATTTCCCTCGTAATGAAGTAATTGTCGGTAGGGGAGGCCGTTTATTGATCAGCTATTACCTAGTAAATGCGTTTTCTTGAGAAAAATAGGTGAGGCCTAAAAACATGCATTTATTCATACATACGATGGCTTCACTCATAAGCGATTTAAATCACTTTTGAGGATCGCATGGAATGCTGATAATCCAATGCAACAGCTCTAGGCCGTGTTATTTATATGAAGGCTGCTTGAATCATTGGTCCAGATAAAAATACCACTGGAATGTTATTGCTAATATCTGTTTGTTTTGTTCTCCGAGTCAAGAATGATGAACGTGGATGTAAAATTTATGGGCCGAGTGTGTGTTTTTTGTTTATGTCAGAATTGCTTTCATTTTCATCATCTCTTGCTGGCATTGTATATGACAGCAACCAGTGCATGAAGATTAAAGGTGCATTCAGTCATTTTTCCTCATTAAAAATTTTAGACAAAGAAATAAATTGTCTTTTTGGAAATGTTTATTATCTTGGACACTAATTTAAGACTCCAGTCATATCAGTGGGATAATTAAACATTTTATTTTACATTGTATAGCTGATATGTTGAGATAGGATAGATGGAGGTTTTTCAATTCTGCTGTGGTCATTTTAACCACACCTCATATACACATATTAAAAAAAATTACAGCTTTATTGGAAAATCACACAAGAAAAACATTCTGCTCAGAAGTGATATTTACTTAGATTTTTCTTTGTTTTCTTGCTTTACTAGCATTTTATTTTTTTTTTTATTCAGTTGTTTAGAAATGATACAACATCTATATAGGACAGAAAAAAATATAAACCATTAATGGTTTATTTTACTCATAACTTACATAAACATTGTTTTATGTATGTACTCCTTTTTATTTTTAATGAGATTTAGTAAATTCAAAGTCTGGGTCTGGAAAAGGACATGTCTATGGTGGCAGAGAGAGCTCAACGCACTGCAAACGAAAAAACACATGCAAATAGAAAACACACCTGCAAATAAAAAAACATCTTAATCAATTTGACAACACGTGCACTGCAAATGCTCACAACACAACCAAAACAGAAAAGCTGTGCAAATAGACACGGACCATATCAGATATCTTTAAGGGAACAGCAAAGTGACAAACATGGTTTTTGCTACTTTTTTTCTTCACAAATTCATGCTATATATAGATTTAAACAATAAAATCATAATGCATTTGACAAGTAGTGAAAATAACTGATGAAAGCTTCACTCAAAATCAATAATTTAGGGGAGCTATTGCCGCAAGTTAAGTAAATGCAAGTGAAAAATTCTAATTTAAGAATTTAAGAATTTTATTAAACCTTTGCCAACATTAAGTTTTATTCACAAAAATGTGTATATAACAAAATAACATTAACTTAATATTGTGTGTAATGTGAACTCAAATGTGTTAATTTTCTTCTTTTTTTAGTAAAAGGAAATATCTGTTCATGTTTAATATAGTTATGTTTGACATTTAAAAGAGTTTCTGTAATGCTGACGTTTTTATGGCTACTATTTTGCAGAAGAGTAGACCGCATGAAGGTAAACTCTACATTGATTCTATGAGCAATGACTGTGCTAATGCCAGTGATAAGTGATATATTTCATGTTCATTACATTTACATGCTAAATAAGTGACATTTAGCATTATACTAGCTGTTGATTTGTAGGTGAAAAATATTAGATTATTTGGTTCCAGGCCCACAAATCCATTAGTTTGAGCAACTTAATAATTTTTTTTCAGGAAACAACTTAAAATCTTTATGCTACAGATATTAAGTTATTCAAAATCAGTGGTGTTTGTTGGGTGAACATAATTTCATTAGAAGCTGTCGTAACTAAAAAATAGTTTTTTTTTATTATAATTTTTTTTTTACCAGCACTTTATTTTTTAGAGTGCTGATCAAATGTGTACAAGAGGGTTTTAGTGTGACCTTCATGGAACAAAATAAAAAAAGTTGAAGTTTATTAGTTGTAATAAAAATCAATTCCTGGCACATTGTACTCACTGCAATGGCAGACTCTGCAAACAAACTGCGACAAAATAAATCATTTACAATTTCCATAATTTTTCTGACACAGCAAAATTGTGGCCAAAATCATATAAAGTACACCAGGCTTAAGACAAAATTTTGAAAAAATGACATTAAAGATGACGGATGATTGGATGACTATAGGTTGCATAAGACAAGAAAATCAAGGCCGTTCAAGAAGCGGATGGATTGATGAGCTCGTTGAGAGGAAATGGCAGTTAGCCAGATATCTCAGAGGTCAACACTAAAGGATACCTCTCTAAAAAAACTATGCTTTTAAGAAGGCCAGGGCTGCCAGGCCAGTGTTTCCTGTAGGGAAATCAGAAAAAGAGAGTGAGAGAGAGAGAGGGGAAAATAATAAAAGGAAGAGATGCATTGTGGTGAAGAAGCTAAACAAGTGAGGGTGGGGAGCCGAGAGAACATGTTCAGTTGAACTCTGTTAATTTAGATTAAAAAATTTCCATAATAATGAGATGAATTTCACTTGCCACACGTTACAATTACGCTTCTTTTCCATGGCTAACCACTGCTAATTCATTCAGGTGGTGAGGCGCACCTCAGTGCATTTAAATCTATTTATGCCTCCACTCTCACCGCCAGTATTTATATACATCATACCATTGTCAATCTTGTTTTATTAATCAAAGTAATTACACAAAAAGTGCATCAGGAGGAAGAATAATGTGACATTTTTAAAGAAGTGAAAAATTCCCCCATCTGTCCGTTATCGTTTGCAGCAGTGCTATGTACAAACACTTGAGCTGTCTAATTGAGCTTCAGAGCAAGATGCCCAAATCAGATTTATGCAACCCATATGCGAAGATAAACATGGCCAATGGGAAAAGAATGGGATAGTGTCATGTAAACTGCTTAGGTATTTCTTAAGGGTTTCACTAAAGTGTTGTTGATCTTGAGATCTTCCTCTCACGTTTTGCAACTCCTGTTTTTCACCTTCTGACTCCCTGCATCACCCTAGACTGAAGGCCGTGCAGCCCACATGCTACAGTCAGGGTAGAGGTCTTTGCTTTCCTTTTTATGCACCTCTTGTATCTGAGAAGGCAATAAAGAATATATCTCGAGTCTACAGGTAGCTTGATTTATGACTGATATGGAAACTTGCAAAGAACGAAGCCTAACCTGTTGCTTAACCACATAATAAGATTTTTGAATAAAAGTTTTATAGCTTTAAATACCACTTTTAGTGGTAGTAAAATATCAAGTCATCTCGTGTAGGGGCCCTGTAATATTTCCATATGTGTGTGTGTGTGTGTGTGTGTGGGGGGGGGTACTGTGGGTTGGAGGCAAAAAGGTTGAGAACCACGTAATTTTCAGGAAATACATTGTTTTTTATTGTTGTTTTTAATCATTTTCCTAACTAAACTAAGAGTCTAAGATAGAGTTAGAGAACTTTTACAGAACAATACAGAGGCTATATAGCACCTTAACCACCCAAAATAACCAATTTAAGAACCAAGTGTGTGTGTGTGTGTGTGTGTGTGTGTGTGGTCCTGATGATTTTCTGTAATAGGTGCAGATGCCAGGGGCGGACTTAGTGATTTGGGGCCCTAAGCAAATTTTAGGTATGGGGCCCCAACACAATATGCTCTTTTACACTAAACCCTTATTTCTCTCTCTCTCTCTCTCTCTCTCTCTCATAGTTTTTAGCTATAACTAGTTTATTTACCCCTTCACAACCTAAATTGTGAGTAAATCATTTTGACCCTTTCTGTAAAAACCAGGCTAAAGTCAAAAAATCTAATTCTGAGATAACGAGCATCAAAGTTTGATTACAAGCTTTAATTACACTAGGATTTCAATCTTAGACTTGGCTTTACTTCGTCAATATTAAAGATACCAAGAATATGTTTTCACAGAATGTTCTTTACAATATGTAGGATGATTTTATGCAGAACATAGTAAATGTCAAAAAAATGACTTTAGCTGTTTTTTCACAGAGAAGGTCATAATTAGTCAACCTGATGCTGTTCTAAAGCCATATTAGGCTACCTTTTTTCAGATCACAAAGAAGACATCATTAAAATACTTGCACCTTTACATTTAGTGCAAGATAAACTAAATAAAAATGAGAAATGTTGCTTTGGATGTACAGCGCTCTTTCCACACTCAATACCACGACTGAGGTGCCCTTGAGCAAGGCACCGGACCCCCAAATGCTCCCCGGGCGCTGCAACATAAATGGCTGCCCACTGCTCCGGGTGTGTGTTCACGGTGTGTTTGTGTGTGTGTTCACTGCTGTGTGTGTGTGCACATGTGTGGCTGGGTTAAATGCAGAGCATGAATTCCAAGTATGGACCACTATACTTGGCCGTATGTCACGTGTCACGTCACTTTCAATGTCTAAATGTTTTGTTTTTTTAAATCCTTATTCAATTATTTACTTTTGATATTGTAGCTAAAGTCGGGTAGAAGAATTATCTAGTTTGCGACTGGTTGTGTAAAGCGAGCCCCAGCTAGACAGAAAACAAGAAACTGTGAGTCTTTAAATTTGTGCAGGATGACAAGAATTGTAGTGTGTGCCTGGCATAATGAAAAAAATACAAATAAAATAATATAAATCTTTGAAAGCTAACAAATGTCCTGCAGTGGCAGGTCATTATTCTGCCAAGTTCAGAAAGGACGAGAGGAATTTTTTTTTTTTTGTGAGAGCAAAGTCGTGCCATGGAGCAGTGGGTTAGCTGATGCATAACATGGTTATTTGTCTTGTATTCAATATCAAGATTTTAGGTCAAATTTTAGTAAGAAAATTGTTCTGTAATATACTGTTGTGTGACAATCAATTCTTAAAGTACAAATGTTAGTCTCGTTATTGTAATTTTATAAAACGTATTAAATGAAGTATAGCGTGGTAAACTGCATGTCAACTTTCTCAAAGTATTTCATGTCACTGCCCAATGACCTCTATGTCAAAGTATGTGCGTATGATTGCGCTTTTATTCCCAGATAATACAGGGCCAGGGCAGCATGCTGTGGTGAGAGAAGCGGTCAATGTTGAAATAAAGGCCTGCAGTCAGCCCTGCAAGAAGTTCTTCAGCATTATTTTTTCCTCTCCATCTGTCAAAAGCTGTGTCTCTCACTCCACTTAACAGCCTACAGTAAATAAAGAACGGAAGCTTGTCATAAATGCCTATATAGCTTATTAGAAGCTCTGCCGACAACTTCCAAGGGCTAAAATCAACCAAATGAAGCAAAGGGAATGTTCTGTCAGGCAGGCGCTGATGTCATACATATCCAGGTCATTGTGAGGCAGAGGAAAGAAACATTTAGGCCTCCTGCTGCGCTGCTCTTTGGCCACTGATGGCATTTCTGTCCAATGATTCAGCCTTAGGAGTGATGCTCAGTTGCTTTCTTTCTTTTTCTGTCATTTTGTCTCTCATGCTCCACTTTTTTTCCCTAGTGCCCTGTATAAAGCCTGTAAGGAAGGATACATGCAAGCTAGGACAATTTAATGGGACAATTTGCCAAAGTCAAATGCAAAATTGGTCGAACTGATATAATGGCATATTTGTAAATGCCCACTTTAAGTGTTAGTCATGTTTAAGGAGTAGTTCATACAAAAATGAAATGATGCCATTATTTCCTTGGCCATTCTTAACCCTATGAATTTTGCATGCAACAATAATGTTTTGCCGAATTTCAAAGCTGCTTTTTTTCCATTCAAGTAGTGCAAAAGGCCATTCCTTAGCCAATAGCACAGTGTAAAAAACCGACCGAAATGTAACTAATTTGTTGTTGAAAACACAAGTCTTATCAGCATGATTGGTCATATGACATTGACGAACCAATGGCCTTTGGCATCACTGACATTAAATATGGCGTATGGAATAGGATGGAAGCTTGTTTTGGCTACAGGATGAAAAAAAATGTGAAAATGTGAACATTTACAAATGTGCATTTCTGACATGAAAAGTCAGAATTGTGAGATAAAAATTGAGATGTAAACCCAGAATTCAGAGGGAAAATCAAAATTCTGACCTTTTTTTTCTCAAAATTGAGAATGGACGATAAAATGTTGAAATTACCTTTTTTTTCTTCGGTGAAAACAGGCTTCCATAATTTAAGAGCTGTGAATGAAAAGAGTTGTTTATGGTGATTTATGTTGTTTTGTGGTACTTTTTGGATCTTGCCCCCCAAAAATTGCCCCATTATTTTAGCGTATAGAAAACAACAGCTGAGTTGTTCAATATTCAATCCATATGCAAAATATATTGCCCTCCAAAAGTTGTGAAAATCCAAAGAGAAAATCTGGTTTTAGACAGTGTCATTAAGAGCATTGAAAAAGGCTAGAGCTATTTATAAAGCTCCAAGCTGTTTAATTTGGTCTGTAAACAAAAATTAATCATTATTTCTGGTGTTTACTTATAACCACAAGTAACTTTATTGCATTTACATCAATAAATAATAAGAATTTATGCTCATACTGTCAAAAACCCTGCTTTGCCCAAAGAGTTTCCAAGCTTTTGGAGGGTAATTTATCTTTTGTGTTCAATGAAAGAAAGTTATACAGGTTTGGAATGACATTAAGTTAGTAAATCATGACAGCGTTTTTATTTTTAGGTTAGCCAATCCATTAAATATTCCTTCGTAGCCTGATCAAAGCACCTTTCAGACATCCCCATCTTGTTCTTTGAAGAACCAGTAGCCTTACATTACCCTTTAGTAGAATTAATTTTGCAAACTGTGCAAACTGTAGACCCTTCTGGCACATGAACCCTCCATGAATAATACAAATTGATTCCGCAAAGAGGCTGTAAAACTTTGGACATTTACCCTGCTACACTGGGGTGCACTGAGTTTTCATTTTAACACCCTCCGCTCATGCAGGGAAAAATAAATAAAATAAACCAATCAATTATGTACCACCTCCTAGAGATTTATCTGGATGCTAATCTGTCAAGTCTATTGAGCCCCAAGTTTCAGGATTATCAGAAGAGTTTGTTATCTAAAAGCGTGACCGTCTGTCCGACTCGAATAGACTGAGTTTCTTGTTGAAGGGCAAGACATCCTATCAATATTTAATCTCCATAAAGTCAGACTTGTAGAGCATGAGCAGTTGTGGTGTTAAAATCCAACAAAATCCCTCTCTCTCTACAGCATTACAGTTTGATTGAGATTTCATCTAAAATGGTCATGGCTTCAATTTCAGTTTATCTTTCCACAGGCCCCTGCAGAATGGGAACCGCATGTCTTTTGGGCTGGAACATGAGCTCACTTGGACGGGTCAAATGTTGACAACAGTGCAAACCTTGGCTAGTGACTTAAATATACTTTAAAATGTAGGTGCAGATGGGAGAATTTAATAGCACTCAGGGAAGATGAGAATTTGGCAAGAGAGGATGGATTGCGTGCGAAAAGGCTGGAATTAACTTTTCACTGCAGTGGTGTCACATAAGGGCTGCTGGGCTCAGGCGGCAGCACCCTGGAGAAACATTAGAAATGAGTGAGAAAGAGAACAATACAATTCCAAATAATACTAGCAAAAGGTGTTAGTTAAGACAAAAAAGCTAATAAACAAATGTCCTACTGTAGTTTCGGAGAAAAGGAGACCTCACTCTGAGAACATGATTACTCTCAAAGTAAAGCAGCAAGACATCATTATTCTTGCATCCTAAAAGCCAAATGCATCCTGTACAAGCATAAACACAGGACAGTCATCACTTATTATCACTTTATGACACATTTATTTGGGTTTCTTTGCGAAAATGTATATACAATATGTATGTGTGTGTGTATATATATATATATATATATATATATATTATGGCTCTCATTGTTGTTCATGAAACATTCATACACAGTGGCTACAATTTACTAAAATGAGGGAACAAATTAATTGCAAAGACAAATTCTTACTTCACGCCCACAACTTGATTACACCAAGGGAATAAATAGTAAATTGAAACTATGATTTATCTATAAAGAGATCATTAATTAATAGAATGTGGGAACACATTTTTTTGTCCACATGTAATGTGTGGAGCTTTGTAGGTTTCATAAAGTTGGCATGAAAAAAAAATCCATGGATGCATGTTATTGATCTTATTCTTATCAGTTCATCTGTGCATAGGTTTCTTTCATTGTGATTTTTAATCAAACTGACATTGATAGACATAGTCTCGCATAGCCAGACCTTCAGACTGATGGCAGAAGGTCTGGGAACCTTGGCCGTTTTGACAGGTAAAGCAACCAATCATGTTTTGTTTTGTGCCGTGTCATGTTTATGGGCATAGAAATGTCGCTACAATAACAGACCGGTGTGTAAAACTCTTAGTTTTAAAGATTCTATGCTGCGAACCCCCATTTTTGAACATATATGTGAAAATGCACAAACTTATAATTCATGAATGCTTTGGAATATCAGACATAAGGTTGGACTCTTTTTAAAAAGACAATCAGCAGATTACTGCAGAATTGGAATTATTTAAAAAAATGAAAGTGAAAAAAGTTATAGAAGTTTAAATTTACTGTAAAGAAAATACACAGTACTAAATGTTTTATATTTTATATAAAATAAATATTTTACATAACAGGTTTTACTCTAAAATTGATATAAATTTAAAGCCTTATGTCTAAACAAGTTATGTTCCAAATTTGAAGTTGACATGAAAAAAATTTGAGGTTCCTGTGAGATTTTATTTAGGGCGTCATACCACAAACAGCCACCAGGGGCCATCCAAACTACATTGAATTTTTTTGATGCATTTCTCTGTCACAAATGTCTACATTTCTCTGTATTTTTTACAATCCTGAGAGTCAGACCTTTCTGATGATATGTATTTTGTCAAGATTATACAAAGTTTTGATTCTAAAAGACCATTATACATTGTGTAATATGACACTTGACACCGCCCACTAAAGGGGAGGAGACCGCCAAAAGGTTAAATTATTCATACTTTAGAAAATTCAGCATTTAATTGATCCTGAAAAGCGCTCATTGTCACAGTTGTAAACACGATAGCTTTCTTCTTCCATTCGGGGTTTTAGCATCACGGCATCTTTGTTTCCAGGCATTATAGGCATCCAACATTATAGAATGCTACACATACACGTCTCCCGGAAATCCTGTATAATTTAACCAATCTGATGACAACTTTGAAACTCCTGAAGTGTTTCCAGCTAAGACTATGACATTTCACTTGGATGTACATCACAACACAAAAGAACAATCTATTGATACATACGTTTTATTGCAACTATAAAAAGAAATGAAAGAAAACTGTAGTGATGAACATTCATTGTAAGTAGCAGATTTTATCATTATCCATGTGTTTTAGAATTGTTAAAATAATATAGCCTATATAGTTTTCATTTTTCCATGTCTGGTTTATGTAAACCAATATATAAAAGTACAGATTTGCTCAAGTGTTGTTGTTTGTCGCTTAAAATATTTAGAGCAAACATGTTTTGACTTAATGGTATAGGGTGGTATTGTATGCATAGAAGTATAATATTTCCATTTACCACCCATAAGGAAAAAAATATATTTAGTTTGAAGCAAGAAATTAACTCCAAGTGGGATGCATAAATCAAATATTTATATGAAATGTGAAATGTGGTGTGTTTACAAAAACACCATAGCATATTGGCTAAAGCAGGCTTGGAGTGTGTGAATATCTGCATTTGGAAAAAGACTGAAAAACATCCAGCAAGAGGTAGAATAACTTCATTAACTTTATTAATTCAACAAATATTCCTCTGTTAAGATTAAAACCTCTGTTAGAGTAATATTTGTTGTACAAATGAATTTCGCGATGCAATAAATCGTATACTTGACCGCAACATACTGTTAATTAAATCAATATCGTTCTGCCGTTAAGTGCTTGTGTCACGCAATCTACATTATGCAGCGGCACCCAGCGGCAGGTGTCAGTCACTACCGAAGGTGCGACACGCAGCGCGACAATGTGACACGCAGCGCAGACATGGCATGTGCCACTGAAAACCAAGTGTCACAGAGCATGGCATGTGCCACTGTGGAAGTGTCACGGAGCATAGTGGCATGTGCCAATGGCGTCTGTGCGTCAGATGTCATGTCACGTAATGTTAAAACTGCCTCTCCATTCCGGGTCAACACCGTGCTTTTTCAATGAGAGGGGAAAGGATCGTTTTCCCACACGCCGACTCGGCCCACACAGCTATGACGCGACACCGACCAAGTCTATATAGACCACTTAAATTATTGATTGCTATTGGGATGTGAATAGACTTTGAACCAGCATAACAAAAAATGTTTTTGAACCAAATCACTTACCCTTCCTTTAAAGGGGTTAAATGTATATTCACAAGTCACTTTGAATTACTGAGTGCAGTGTGCTTTTACAGTAGGTTTATTTCTGTGTGTTCCAGGGTCAGAAAGTAAGGGGGCTTGAAATTATGCTTACTGAGTTCCTCCGATTTTATTTGTAATTGTTATTAATTCTTAATATTCTATTTGTAGAGCTAATAAGTTGTTGATCCAATGGATTTGCGGAATATTGGGCAATAATGGAACAGTTAATTTTTTTAACTGGTGCGTTATGTTTAGAATTTATTTAGGCCTTTTACATTCTGTCATGATGTATTTGGTGGACTATTGTAGTTTGAATACATGTCAATGCTTTGTGTCTGTTTCGTAGTTGTCTGTTTGTGCTGTCTCGGTATGCAGAGGATGTGCCATTCGTATTGCCTGTGTCATGCACAGTTGGAAAATTAATGTGTCTGCTGTGGTGAATATTTCACTTCAGTTGGTTTTCACCTTACACGGATGAGCTTTGAAAATTAGAAGGAAAACAATCTTCTCCCCGCATATGAGAAAACTTTTGTTTTGATGCTCGTCAGGATGACAACGGAAGCAAACAGCATTTTATCTGTAGCGGTGTTCGAGAAGATCTGCAAGCTCTGAACCGTAGAAGACAAAAGACTGCGTAGAGATTATTTAATTATAACCTGAGATTAAATAGGGAGTCGAGACGGCATAACACTTAAGTGATTATGTAAGCGCTTTGGAAAAGAAAGCGAAGAATGACAGAGGCTACGTGTAAAGCATGTGTGCAGTTGCCGATGTACAATACACAAGACACTTTGGGTGACATGAATATTGGATTCAAGCTCACAGTAATACTGTACTACGCCCCCAGGTAGCTGACAGAGGCAGATTTCTCTGAGTATGAGACAGAACATGCATAAGAATATATGCAAAGCACAGTCTACACAGCTGCCATCTGATATGCACCGAAATATCAAAGACAGACAGCTGCCTGCGCAGTCCTCCTCTATACTCAAACACACTCTCCCCTGATGCTGAAGAAAAAAAGCTTTTGATCTAAAACAACTTGAAGCTGCTGTATTCTCAGATGTGAATTAATATTGCATGGAAACAACCTTGCAAGCCATTCCTATTTTTTTTCTTCGTCTTCTTACCCTCAGCAATGATTCGGCGATAGAGTCTGCAGCCAATTTGTTATTCAGACCCATCCAGCAATCAAGCGAACAGTGGAACATGCCTTATTCCCCAAGTTGATGATTAGTCGGTGTGTTAGTTTGGGCAAATTATTGACGACAGCTGTTAGTGTTGTGAGTTTGTGTGTAATCCCACCACTTGTCAATCATGTTTCTTCCGACTGCAGAGATTTTTTTGTGCTGTCATACTACAAACGGCATCAACCTCCCTGTCAGCGGCAAGCTAATGATCAGAGTACACCACTCAGAAGTTAGATTGTTTTAGGCAGGTAATATCTTAATAAGACAGCAACATGGGAAGCAACGTCACCTCAAAAGACTTTATCAGCCCCTAGACAATTCAAGCCTTTTCTTCTTAATGCAATCAAAAGCTGTAAGGTGTTTATGCAGTGTTACATTCAAAGTCGGATGTGGGATTTTATTACTTGATATCTTAGGTGTTTATGCAGTGTTACACGTTCCGCTTGGTTCAAAGCTCACGGATGTGGGATTTTATTAAGAAACAAAATGGAAACACTGACATTAGTTTTCGATTGTCAACAAAGACGTCGCCTTGCAGTTGTACTGTGAAGGAAAAATAATGTTATGCATTGCTGGCTTTTGTTCTTAAAGGGTACATAACACACACAGTTTCACCCAATCTCATGTTAATCTGTGAAGGAAAATAATGTTAGTATTGTGGCTTTTGTTCTTACAGAGTAGTACATAACACACAGTGCATCCTTCATATCTCCAAAAATCTTTAGTTTTATCATATTTATAAAAGAAAGATACAGCTTTACGATTCCTTCCGAAAAAAGCCGAGCTCCTGGAAGCGGCGCGTCATGGGCGGAGCTAAATACTGACGAGCACTTGAGCGATGATCACCAACAAAACAGAGACATTTGATGCCGTTTCACTTACCGTCTGCAGTTCTGAATCATGACGGGATCTTTTATAGCTGGGACTGCTCCATCTTTCAGTATCAAATGATGTGCAAATCCAGCGTCGAACTGGGCCTTGTTTATAAAAACTTTCATCAACAAATACACTTGAGAGACTCTGTTGCTGCCCCGGAAAAACAAACTGCATCCACTGTTCACTTAACTCTGGGTTCTTCGGGAAGCTAAACAAGGTTATCTTTCCCTCATAATCAAAAACACACGTCTTTAGAGACATTCGTCCTGAGCGAGTCCTGTGCAGCAGTGCAGCCGGATAGCTCTTGCTCCGGTCGATGCGTGCACGGGCGCGTTCTTCCAGGAGAAATGCCCATATAAGGAGTTCCACCGTCATTTACGTCAGCAAGAGCCACGATCGAAAAAAACTCTCCGAAATTTGTACGAACCCGGAAGTGAGATTTTTGGCACAGAAATACTCTGTTATACCTCCAAATTCTTTTTTGAAACTTTGTCCATGCTTATCATGAGAATCCAACTCTTTAACAGTTTAAACAACTCTGAATACATGAAACAGCATTGTACCTCCCCTTTAAGGTTTATAATTATCAACAGAAAGGATCTGGTTTTATTATCAGTTCCTTGAATAATTTCATTTGTGTAAATGTTAAATTGTTTCTAAGTTGGAGATCTGAATTTAAGCAGCATTTATTTGCACTTTTCCTAGTAGAAATTTGGAAAATATGACTTTTTTACTTTGGCCTCAAATTTAGGCCCTAGCTCGGCCCGGCCCGTCTCTGACAGCTTATCAGAATTAAGGGAATGCAGAATAATGACAAATGGTTTATTTTTAGTTTTGTTTTTTTTTATTATTATTATTAAGTTCCTTTAGAAAAACGTTTGGAGCATTTTTTGTTCATTAAATAAGTGTTTTCTTTCTTAAAGTAATGACCAAGTGGCCATCGGCAGACCGGCAGGCTGATCATAGCTTATGTTTGATCAGTTTAGCCTTCTCAAATCATCAACTACATATAACAATGTTTAAACGTTAAATCTAGATAAATTATAATGTGGCCAAATCCATGTTTCTCCATTGTTGAACATTCACGTGCGTTTCTCAAAAAGCACTTAAACATGCACATATCATGCTTGTGTGCAGTTTAGGAGTCGCTATCCTTTTAGCTTGCAAAATAATGGCTTATTTTGGTTTAATAATTTAATACATGTATTCAGCAGCTCAGATAATATAATATAACAGTGTTGTGCAAGTTACTTCCAAACTATAATACATTATAGATTACTTGGAACTTAAAAGTAATTTATATTATCTTAGAGACATTATTTCCATCCAATACATACTGGTTTTCGTCATTTACTTGACGAAATTTAGTCATTTATTGTTTTTTATACCTATTTTTCCTAGTCTTTCTGAAGCATATTTCCTACATTACTTTTATTATTTTTTTCATGTCAGTCATTTAATTTAAATGTGTATTTACTTTTGAATACACAGTTTTCTGACATTTTTATTCATTTCATTTATAATTTAATAAAAAAGTAACTAAAGTGTAAACGTTTAAAGTACAAGTGTTTTCTTTCAAAAGTTTTAATTATAATCACATTGCACTTGAAGCTTAAAGTTAAACAAAAGTTTTTTTACTTGCCTAAAATAAACTATAGATAGGCCTATACTAAAACAGTTCAAGCATATAACAATGTTTAAACGTTAAATCTAGATAAATGTGCGCTGCATCCAATAGTTTGTGCTGAGAGTGGGAGCTAAAGCAAGGGCTGGGTTTAGAGCACTTAAGAGCCTAGCATTTTATGAACAGAGTTCGTTATTGTTTCTCGTAGTTTCTACGAAGATGTTCAAGCACTTAACACAATACATAGCCATGCTTTAAGTTACTTAGGAGTTACATCAAGTTTTGCTGAAATGGCTGGTAGTCCGTTTATTAAATTTTTACCTAATGCTGCGTTCCAGACAGCTCAGATAATATAATATAACAATAGTGATAAGTATAATATTAATCTACTATATATAATATATAGTACATTAATATTATACTTGAAGATTAATATTATACTTTATATTATATAATATCTATAGAGACATTATTTCCAGGTCCAATACATGACTGGTTTTCGTCATTTACTTGACGAAATTTATCGTCATTTATTGTTTTTATACCTATTTTTCCTAGTCTTTCTGAAGCATATTTCCTACATTAGTTCTTTTATTCATTTTTTTCATGTCCAGTCATTTAATTGCCTTTTTTTTTTTTAAATCGCGCTATATTTCCTTTGCTTAACAGTTTTCTGACATTTTTATTCATAATACATCATTTATAATTTAATAAAAAAAGTAAGTTTAAAGAACTGTACAATAAAAGGGTACAATCAAAAGTTTTACATTTTAATTTTCACATTCACAACTTGAATAACAAAACTTTAAACAAGTTTTTTAACTTTTTAACAGGTTTACGATTGTCCTGCAGGTAACCTCATAATTCTGTCTTCTTAAGCTTCACAAATGAACCGAAAGAGAGCTAATACATGCCTCACAGACATGATAAATATATATATAGAAAGCTTTAGGCCTGAATCCAGAGCACTTAACGAAATAAATAAAAATAAAAACAAAAGCTCTTTTCAAGTACTACTTATTATCCGTTACATGAAGTTTTGCGATTCCGCAAGTCTATAAGATGATTTGCGATCGTTTTTACGATAAAGGCGCATCTAATGCTTTTGGGAAACGAGCCCAGGACAGATGCAATCAATTGCATATACTTACTTACTTACTATTTCATTTTTTTTTTAAATCGCGCTATAATTTTTGCTCATAACAGTAATACATCCGGAACTATAAAAGGGTCTACATTTTATTTTCATGCACTCACAATTTTAACAAAATTACTTTTTGCTTGAACAGAAGCGCTTTCACAAATGAACCGAAAGAGCAAGCTAATACTTGCCTCACAGACATTGCGTGTATTTGAACATAGAAAGCTTTAAAGAATACTTCAGCTGCGCTGACAGCTAAAAACAAAAGCTCGCTTTAATATGCTCATTGGGCATCCTAAAGATTTACTTCTCTCTAAAGGCGCATCTAATGACAGATGGCATATACTTACTTGTGTTGTTTCCACCAGCTTCATTAAAATATAAGCTTTATTGCGTGTATGAACACAGGAACTCTTCAGCTGCGCTGACAGCTCGCTCGCTGCTGCTGGCCTAAAACAGGCCCGTGGCCCGGTCTGCATCTGAACTATGACGTCAATATTGGGCCGAAGCCCAGCCCTAGGGCCGTAAAAAATTCGGAGCCCGACTTTAAATTAAATATAAAAAATAAAATTTTGGGCAAAATGAGTGTTGTAACGAAAGTGTTACTGATCATGTACAGAGTAAAATATTACTGAAAATGAATAAGTAATGCCTTACACTACTGCGTTACAGCAAAAAGTAATCCGTTACTGTAATATATTGCTTTTGTAACACGTTACTCCCTACACTGTCAGCAAGGATACAATAAATTGATCAAACGTGACAGTAAAGACAATGCTTACAGTGGTATAAAAGATTTTATTAAAATAAAAAATTTTTACCTATCTATTCATCAAAGAATACTGTGCAAAAATAGAACAAAAAACAGCATTAAGTGCAGTACTAAAATAAATACTTTAATAATATTTTTATTGCAGTAAAGAGGTTTTTTTTTTTTTTGGAGGGGGGGTAACTATTTATTGTTTATTCAGAAACAGGAATTATTTTATCACATCATGGGATGTTTATTTTATACATACACAACAGGTTAATACTGAATCGTCTGATTGAATGAAACAACAAATCACTAATATAGATGGTCACTTGTTTCATTCCTTAATGTATCAGTTATTTTGAACTAAAGAGTTTGGGTGATTAAATGCCTCTCTCATAAACATGGTGCGTTCCAAATGGGATATCGCCCTCCAAAGGGTATTTCGGAGTAAAACAATCATGGTCGCCATAGTCGTTCCAAACCAAAGTGCTAAAAACTGGCCATTTCAAAGTGCCCATCGGAATGAAGAATTTCGAAAGGTACAACTGATGGACATGTCGGGCCCCCATGATCCTTTGTGCTGATTCCTTCCATGATGACGGCGCCTCCGTGTGGGCATGGGATGATGACACAGATGGGCACTTCAAGAAACCGTTGTTTGGTCCCCTACACCCTTCAACCCCTCAAAGCTCTCACTCCGGGGGGTAAACCCTTTGAAGGGATGAGGGCATAGGGATGAGCCCTTCTGAATGGAACGCAGGTAAAAAGTCACTAGTTTAATTTCCTAAATGAACCAGTGATTTAGATGACTCAATCTTAAAAGCAGTAACATGTTGCCACCTACTGTCATATACAAACAAAGCTGCAGCAACAAATATAATGTGAAACATACCTGTAATTATCAATCCCATGTATTAATAATGATGCAATAAATTGATCAAACATGACAGTAAATACTGTTTACTATTTAAAATAATCCTGAAAAAGTTATGTTGTCTCAGAAATATTAGCTAAATGCCACAACTGTTTTCAACACTGATATTAAGGATTTCTTTCAAAAAAACGTCAACATTTTTCAGACATCAAACTTTTGATCACCTGAAGTTAATCATTTGTTTTGTGGTGAATTTGAGGATTATGAAATCGGTAAGGTTTTGGTTTTAGTATTGTGTTAACACACCACTCATTGGTCAAAACACCTAGAGCTGTGGTGCTCATGATGAAAGCACAGTTCCAATCCAGCTTGTGACATTTTTCTGATCTCATTAATTTCCTGTCCTATGTTATCTTTTTATTAAACGTACAGATCAAGTTTTATTTTTAGCAATCTGCAGGTTTACTGTTGGGCTAAGGAACTGGTTGTGCATCATTGATTTAATCACCCTCTTTCGTTGTTATTTAAAGCCCGTTCTTTATTAAAAATGGTTTCCAACTGCTGTGGAGTCCCAACTGTACCATCATCGATTAAGCAAAGCATATGCAGAAATAGCTCTGAACTAAATGATGGCAAAATGGTTTGAATCGTTAAACTGCCCTGGCATTTTCCGTTGTGGCAGGAAGTTATTTTCATCAGCGTTTCATTAGGTTTGCTCTTAATCCTCCCTTGATACCTGGAGAAATGAAATGCACTTAATGTGCCTGTTAGGTGCAGATGTAGACTCCAGCTGCAGGCATGAGGGTCTGTCAGAATCCTTCATTTGAAACTTCTGCTCACTGTCTCTTCATAGTAAGTGCTGTGAGCAGCTCTTATGAACTGAGATACAAGCATGAAAAGCAGTCTAAAATATGTTTTTTTTTATAGTGAGACATTTTCATGATAATTAGACTATGAAAATCTAAAACACTGTCATTTAAATCAGCATAAAGTCTATAAATATACAGTATTGAGCATACGCAAATATTCCAAAGAAATACTTAGATATTTTAATAATAGATTTATTTTATATTGCAGTACAGAGATCTTGTTTTTATTTTGTATTATACAATATATTAATTTATTACGAAACATACATTTTATATCACATATTTCACATCATTCCTAAATGTATCAATATAGTTTTGACCAAAATAGATTGGATAATTCAATAAAGAGAGTCACTTGTTTCAGCTCCTAAATTAATCAGTGATTTGAATGAATCATTTATGAATGATTAATTGACTCAATCTTAAAGGCAGTTACATGTTGCCACCTACTGGCAAACAAAGCCACAGCAGAAAATATTATGTAAAATATACATGTAAACATCAATCCCATGATTTAATAAATTGTCTTAATTAGGAATTGCATTTAAAGCAGCCTAATCAACCATGAATAACAACATGCTATTTAGCAGAGACCCCCCTAACTTGAAACAATCTCCAAGATTGTTTATCTCCGGGTTATCTGCAGGGGAGTGTTTTAAGAATGCTTAATAATTTTATTTTAAAAAACCTGTTAGAACCTGCATGATACTCACAGCAGGCAGCATAGCCCACACAAAGATGATGCATCTAAAGAAGGGCTGATCTACAAAACACTCATTAGTGAATCTAGGCTCCATTAGTAAAAAATTATAATGCCTAAAAACATGTTTTCAGGAGTGAGAGCCAGGTAAAAGCCGTGGGAAGAAGACAGAATTATTTCACATGTTTTCAATGTCCCATTTTATCGTGCAGAGCAAGTACAAAATGTGATGCAAGATCGAGAGACGAGAGAAAAAGAGAGTGCCGATTGTAGAGCACGATAATATCCAAAGCTCTCGAAGTTTCAAAGAAAGTTTTCTGTTTGATCGGGGCACAATGTTTATGCGTTGATTTGCATCCAAGTTTCCCTGACATGACACATGAGCATGTTTTCTGATAGTAGATGAAAGTTGGGTTGGAAGCAGACGTGTGGCGCAGCCAATCAGTGACAGTCCATGCGCTTCATTAATGAGCAGCCACGTTGTTCACAACCCAACTCTTCCTTTTTTCCTACATGCTTTTCCCTTCTTTCTCAGCCTAACAAGGTAGTTATTGTATCACACTTTCAGCTTTCAAATGTAGTTACGTCCACAGAATGATGAAGTGCCAAATGCACCCAGGGAAGGCAATTCTGAGGATGAGACTGTCAGTGTCTAGGGGATCAAAGCAATTTGAAAAGAGCACACACATCAAACATCCCGTTACAATGTGTTACCTAGCAACCCCAGACCAGGTGTCTTAGAGCAGATGGGGGGGGTGAGATCCATGTAGTCTTTTCTTTAGTTACGTAAGTTTATAAAAATCGATAACCAAGCGGAATACACGTGAAATGAAGGTAGACCTTGCCCTCCCCGACGCTGTTCTTCAGGCAATCCTTCATGCAGATTGCCAGGTTGCTTCACTCCCACACACACTCGGATTCTCACTGGGAATGAAGCAGATGTCAAAGCCTCGAGTGGCCCGTTTCCAGCGGATGGCTCTGTCAAGGCTAAGTTTGCCAATCGAGTGTGATGCGACTCAAAAGGGGGTCCATACGGCCACCGAGGGGGTGTTGCTGGTGGGGTACCAGCCCTGTCATATTACAGGCAATTAGTGGCGTACTTTCCAGCCTGAAGAAGAGCCCCATCCTTATGTTCAGACAGGCAAACTGGGGTAATCCACTTAACATTTTCTCTGTTTCAGACTTAAGGGGACTGCTTGATTGCTAGAGAGTTCATCGATAACAGCGGGGACTCGTTTGGGGCGACATGGGTTATTTTAAGGGAAGACACCGCTGGGGGGAGGAAAGGAGAGGAGATGATCCTCTGGCTCGCAGGGACACTTAAGTCAGTCAGCAGGAAGACTGATGTGACACTGTGTTTCTTGGCTGTCTGTCTTACGCAGCAGAAACAGGTGTAAATTAAGTTGCTGATGAATGCTTGTTCTAATGTCTTTGACTGATCCCCTCCTCGACTTAGACAGCTCGTCGGAAACAATGCTAGAACAAGGACACCGGATATCAGGGCTTTCAAAGAGAAGAATTTAGGACTAGCGCTTTTTAAAATCAATATAAGTAAGAGATGTGGCTATCCAAAGGCGTAAAACATTAAGGTAGTGGTGCGGTTCGATAGACCTAAATCAGCATTGTGCAAAGATGAATAATTACTTGCATCGGAGTAAAAGAAATGGGTTTGCTGCGATTTAATTATACAAAACAACAGCATCCGGTAAAAAAAAAGCACAGATAATAGCCTGTCTGCATTTAGACAGACAGCGGAAAGATCAGCCTAGGTGTTTAACTCACAGAAAAAAAGTAGATGTGTATTTGGAACTTAAATACTCAAATGAAGAAGTTTACTTGAAAAATAGAAAGTGATTTGGGGGTAATTAAGGCCCACAAATTGAAATTATATCACTTGCATATTACAGTATTTAAATAACAATAATGAGAACTGGGTTTAGGAAAAGTGTTTACTTGTCATGCAAATAATATTACAAAACTAAATCATAGGTCCTAAAACGTAATTATTCCACCTTAAAATATTTTTTTTTTTGCTATGATTGCTTTGCAGGTTATAAGTTATAAGATTAAGTATCATTATTATTAATAATAATTAATTTATTGCAGTATTAACTTAATTTTCATTAAAAGAATGTCAGAAAGCACTAAAATTCAGTGGTATATATATATAATTATTTGGGTGATATTATTTTATGTTTTATGTTTTTTCAGGAGTGTTAACTTCCTCCATTATGCCCTTTTTCATAATAGAGGAAGTATAATTATGTTGTATATATAGATAGGTTAATATGAATAGCATGTCATATTTTTCCCCACAAGTAGAATATTGCAGATGTATATTTGGAAATAAAGCATTCAGTTGAGATATATATATATATATATATATATATATAAATTCTAGCCAAAATGCACTTGAACTTTATTCTGCTTAATAAACCCCTTATGAAATGATATATATGATGGTGCATTTTGGCTATAATTTTTTTGTGTGTGTGCTAATTAAGGGCTTACAAAATAACTGCAGAAAGCAATTAGCCAAAAAAACAAAACAATAAAATTGGCTGGAAAATCAAACTTAATGAGTAAGTGAGGGGAAGATTACAGAGATGTAGAACAGAGGGATACCCTCTGCCTTACAATATTCAAAAGGCCAACAGGACGTTCTCAGTAAAAATAAAAAAAATAAGGGGGAGTTTCAAGAAAATCTATTTTCCATTGGAAATACACAAGTCAACACCATGAACCATACTGAAATGGGAACATGGCATGAGTCCCAATGTTTGAAAGACAGATGAGCTTCCTGTAAGAACACTCTGAAGCATTCTTACAAATGGCAGCTGTTATTTGAATACAGAGAGCAAAAAGGAATGCTTCAAAAATCTGTCATCAGCTAGACTGATGAGGGTACCTCTCCAAAGGCCTGTTAGCAGAAAAAGAAAAAAAATTGAGGGGCTGGAATCTGGCTGCAGTCTTCCCTTTGAAACCAATTATTTTCTCCATCCTGGGCAGCACTTAAGGCGTACAATATGTCACCTTTTATCCAAAATGTTGAGTGAAGTGCCAGTGCCTGGAGGTCAAGTCCTCGTCCACTCGGATCAAGCTCATTGCGAACGCCTCATGAAGTCGGCGCTCTGCTCTCGCGTGGCTCGACCGTTTAATGCCAGATTAGCAGGAACCGGTTGCCCGCAATTCACCTCCCCAATGTTTTGAAGGTCGAACACCCTATTAATGTACAGTTAATGGCTTTCTCAACTTGTTTTGTTATAGTGCTTGTCAATTCTATTGATAGTTACACAGAGAGGAGCCTTTTCAGAGTGGAGTCATGCAAGGTGAAACTGCATAATAATGTCCTGATTCGAAGCAAAACACGACTCTGTTGAAGTCCTCAGCCACATTTAGAGTAGGAGGGTAAAAAAACAGACGTTCTCTTTAAAGATTCAGATCTAAACATCACAAAGTCTCCTCAAAAAGCCTCTGTGGATTTGTGTTTTATTGACAGGTCGACTAAGACAGCACTCGTCTCTTCCGCAAGACTGTCCACTCCAGGATCAAAGGAAAACGCATCATCTGCAAGACGACAAACAAATGAGAAATGGCGCTTTGTGGAAGCGTACAGGACTATCATGTGATGCTAACTGTCAAACATGCATTATTCAACGGCAAGTAAACAAGAGAGGAAAGAAGAGCGAGACGTGCTTTGGCTCTTCACCAACTGTCTCATTAGCCTCACTCTGTCTTGGAAAAACAAACACTCACCAGGCCCACTGAAACACAGCCAGGTCTCATGTGGATGTGTTACATTCAGTGGCACAGACAGCTCCTCCAGTAAAACAACAGAAATCTCGTACTTACCTCACACAGGATTCACCGCAGAGGCCTACACCTCGAGCACCAGGGGCCAGTGATCTTCTCCGCATGGAGTGACAGCATATTCAGAATTACTGAGTGCCCCATCTGACACAAACACACCTGAGTCTGCTAATGAAGGCTCGGAGAAGTGTCTGGAAAGTAGATTCAGGTGTGTTGGCACCAAATTGTGCCAGAGCAACAAGAGGACGCTTGACTACTCCAGTTGAATCTGACAGATCTGCACTGAGTAAAACCTGCAAGCGCTAGGTCGTCCGTAAAATATGTGCAATAATTTTATACTTTCATCTAGGTTAGGGTTGAGTGATTTTCTGCATGAATTGAATTTATGTCAAAACATTAAAAAAAATATTAGAGCTGTAGATTTAGCAATTAGCATAACTCTCTCTCTCTCTCACACACACACACACACACACACACACACACACACACACACACACACACACACACACACACACACACACACACAGTTTATGGAGATTTACAATGATGATGAACATATTTTTCCATTGCATATTGCTTCATGTTGCATTTATATGTGACCCTGGACCACAAAACCAGTCATAAGGATGTTTTTAAATTTAGATTTATACATCATCTCAAAGCTGATTCAAGGATTCAAGGTTTTATTCATCACATACTCAATTATACAGAATATAATCAGTAGTGAAATGTAAGTCAGCTCAGGTCCGCTCGATGGACAGTGCAAAATATTGTAACACAACACAAGAGAATATACATAAATATAGGAAAAAATAAAAATAATAAGAACATTTTAAGAAGATTAAGATGTGCAATAAAATAAAATGTGCATGATAGTATACTGTGGACTTAATAAATAATAATATAAGCAGGTATGTGCAAGAGGAATGTGCAAATAGGTTGTACAGGGTATATATATAGCAGCTATACGGATGATGGAGAATAGTGAATATCTTACTGATTATTAAGTGATTATTAAATGGAGTCATGTTGATGTTATGAGACCGAGTTTGAGTTTAGGAGCCTGATGGCCTGAGGGAAGAAGCTCCTCCTAAGTCTCTCAGTTTTTGCCATCATGCTCCGGAAGCGCTTGCCAGATGGCAGTAAAATGAAGAGACTGTTACCAGGGTGATTTGAGTCTTGATGATTTTAGCAGCTCTGCTTTTGCAGCGTTTGAGGTAGATGTCCTGCAGAGAGGGGAGAGCAGACCCTGAGATGCACTCAGCTAAGCGCACGACTCTCTGCAGAGCTTTGCAGTCCTGATTGGAGTGTTTCCATACCACACTGAGATGCACTGAGTCAATACACTTTCTATGGCCCCTGAATAGAAAGTTTTCAGGATTGCTGGTGAGACCCTGAATTTCCTCAGCTGTCGCAGATGGTACAGTCTTTGCCTGGCTTTCTTAACCTGTGTTTGAATGTGTGCAGTCCAAGTCAGGTCCTCGGAGATGATTACACCGAAGTTCTTGAAGCTGCTCACCCTCTCCACAGGGGTCCCACTGATCATAAGAGGAGTGTAGGGCCGCTGCTGTCTCTTCCTGAAGTCCACGATCAGTTCTTTAGTTTTGCTCACGTTCAGAGAGAGACTGTCCTGGCACCATGATGTAAGACTCTCTACCTCATCCAAGTATGCGGTCTCATCATTGTTGGAAATGAGGCCCAGAACCACAGTATCATCAGCAAATTTGACAATAGAAGTGGAGCTGTGAGAGGACACGCAGTCAGTTGTGTGTGTAGAGAGAATAGAGCAGGGGGCTCAGGACACAACCCTGTGGGGCTCCTACATTCAGGGTGATGGAGTTGGAGGTGAACTGGCCTACTTTCACCACTTGAGGTCTGCCGGTGAGGAAATCTAGAATCCAGTCACAGAGTGAAGAGTTTAGGTCGAGGTCTGTGAGTTTAACAGCTAGCTTGATGGGGACTATTGTATTGAAAGCTGAGCTATAAGCTTTCCACTGAGTGTGTGGTTTGTTAGGATAGGACAATATTTGGCTGAGATACAACTATTTTAAAATCTGGAATCTGAGGCTGCAAAAAAAACAAAAAAATCTAAATATGGAGAAAATCGCCTTTAAAATTGTCCAAATGAAATTCTTAGCAATGAATATTACTGATTAAAAATTACGTTTTGATATATTTACAGTAGGAATTTTACAAAATATCTTCATGGAACATGATCTTTAATATTCTAATGATTTTTTGGCATAAAAGAAAAAGTGATAATTTTGACCCATACAATGTATTGTTGGCTATTGCTACAAATATACCTGTTTGACTTATGACTGGTTTTGTGGTCCAGGGTCACATATCTGTTATGTTGATACATGTATTTAATCAAAAGTACAGCAAGATTGTGAAATATTGTTTTAATTTAAAATAACTTATATTTTTGAATAAAATAAAAATGTAATTTATTGCTGTGATGGCGATTATATTTTCAGCAGCCATTCAATCTTCAGTCTTCTATGTCACGTGATCTATCAGAAATCATTCTATATGTTGATTTGGTACTCCAGAAACATTGTTATCAATTATTGTTGTCATCAGTGTTGAAAACAGTTCTGCTTAATATTTTTTTTTTTTTGTGGAAACACTTTTTCCGGATTCTTTGATGAATAGTATGATTAAAAGAACAGCAGTTATTTAAAAAATATTTTGTAACATTGTAAATGTCTTATAAATTAAAACTATAATTTATTTATTAACTCATTTATTATAATAAAATATAACTTTATAAGTCTAAATATTTCTCGAATGTAAGTCTGTGGGGATTTTTTAATGCCCTTTTTTGTCTTCTAGGTGAAAAATGTCTGTCTGATCGTGTAAAAAAGTAATATCACACCTCTCAACAAGCTGCATGTTTGGAAGAATTATTCATGTCCATATAATAAACAGAGTACGCATTTGAGCTGGAATAATTCTCTGGGTTTGAGGTTTATAAAATCCTTAACCTCAAGTTTGAGCATTTGTAATGGTGATTTTTTTAAATAGATTATTATTATTATTTACAGTCTTTTTTATTTGAATGTATAAGACAGTGGAAAGCGGAGGGTAATTGGACCGCCACATGATGTATTCCACACTGTTCCACAGCTCTGATGGTAGGTGCATTTTCTTCTGTAATTTAAAGGTTGACATTCAGTTTTGACCTAGAATATTCTGGACACATCCACTGTCATGGTGCCTTCAAGTAGCTGCACAGGTGCACATTATAGAAGCAGATCAGGCAGCACTGAACAGGGTGAGATTAGGTGAATTCTGCTGCCTGACACCCTGACACCAATCACAAACATCTCTTCCGAGGTTAATAATCAATGAACCTCGTACAACTGTGATGTATCCACAACACATGGTTGTTTCGGAGTCTAGAAAGAAATCAGTATGGCCGAACAGAATTCAATCTTTGAATTACTTTGCGCTCATTTTTATTTCTGTTGGATGCATAGCATCTGGTGTCTACACAGTAGAAGATTTGCAATGTTTTTATAGTTATTAAAAATGTATGTTAAAATTATTGATGTAAAAATATTCAGTTTATTTTATAGATGAATAGTACAATCATTTCAACATTAAAATACCCTCTCGGATTCCAGTTTAATTTTACAGAGTATATTTATTTATTTATTTATAGTGTCCCTGTGGCTCAGTGGTAGAGCATTGCGTTAGCAGCGCAAAGATTGTGGTTTCAATTCCCAGTTAACACACACACTGACAGTAAATGTATAGTCTGAATGCACTGTAAGTCGTTTTGGATAAAAGCGTCTGCTAAATGCACAAATATAAATGTAAAATTATTTATTTAAATTTAAATGTATACATTTTTATATTTTTTGTGCCAGTAGTGGCGCTGAAATCATGTGTATGTTGTAAGTTTATCGATTTTATAAGTCATATGTATCAATTAGCTGATAAGTTGATGCATATTGCAGATGAGACTTATGATTACTTTTGCAAATAATCATTCAATTTTGTCAAAGTTTTCACGATAAGTGACATAAAATCTTTGAAAGACATTAAAAGTTAAACTACTGTTCAAGATTTGAGGGTATTTTTTATTGTATTTATTTTAAGAAATTAATAATTTTATTTAGCAAGGATGCATTTAATTGATCAAATGTGACAGTACAATAAGATTTCTATTTCAAGTAAATTATATTTTCTTTTTTGCTTTCCATTCAAAAATCCTGAAAACAATATCACAAAAACACAAAGCATTACAACCATTTTCAACACTGATTATAATAAAGGTTTCATGAGCACCAAATCTATAAAGACTGCCTAAAATTCAGCTTTACCATTACAGGAATAAATTGCATTTTTAAATATAAAACAAAATTATTAAAACTCTTTCATAATAATACAGTTTTACTGTATTTTTTACCAAATAAATGCATCCTTGGTAAGCATAAGATACTTTTTTCAAAAACATAAAAAACTTAGCCTTTTTTTAATGGTAATGTCAGTACATAATCTGTACTATAACCACTGGATCTGATTACTAATTCTACACACACTTCTGCTAATTTCTTTAGTGTTTCTGTACTGGTTGCTGACCGACACTGCTGTGCAATTATTTCGAGGAGTTTTTCGCTGGTCTGTTATTGTAGTGTCAACTACTTCAGATAAACACACCCCTCAACCACACATAAAAACAAAACAAACTGATTTATTGCTTTACATCCTCTCTTCCTGACTGTCTCTTCCTGTATAAGTAGGTGGTTCTTGGCCAGATTTAGCTGTGGTTCAGGTCTTATGCAGTTAGTCAGAAGTCTGCAATGAATCATTGCTGAATATGAATGTCTGTAGACATCCAGCATAGTGCGTCACTCACCTGTACCTCCTGTGGTATAAATGAAACTCTTGATAAAGTCTGACAGCGTGCTTTCATTTCCTTTAATGTAAACAATGAGCATGCTTCTGATTGCTCAGTATGTGGGACTTGTAGATGTATGTCTGTTTGTTCGAAGAAGCATTTTGCCCCCTTATCTTCCTCAATCTGCGCAATGAAAGCAGGTCTGCGTGTTCACACAACACATATGACACAGCTCTCCTCAAGTGATAATACTCGACAGCAGTGTTGATCAATGAAGTGGTGAAGAATATTCCCTCCAATGGGAATATCTTCAGCAGTGAAGAATATTCCCTCCAATGATCCATATCTGCCATATCCATATATGCACTTTTATAAAGTCATGACCTTGACTGAGACGGAGCCTGCGATTAGCTGATTTGTTCTTCTTATATAAAGGTGATGTGTGTATTTTTTAAATGTAAGCATTAATCCATCCCTTGAGTATCTTCCACTCTTCTAGGAAGGTTATGCAGTCTATGTTGGAATGTGGCTGCAGGCTGAGGAGTAAGCTACTTGAGTAATTGTACTTCATTACTATACTTCAGTATCATTTAGAGAACTTGTACTTGAGTGCTACTGAAACTGAATATTTGTGCTCTTTCTCAATTGCATTCCTTCAGACTCTTTAAAGTGCAAAGCACATTTTTACAGGTCATCATGACTTCAGTCAAGTCAATGAAATTCCATTGACAGCTGAACTTGTATTGATTTAGTTGACATTCATTTGCCATAGTGTAAATCAGTTTATTTCTCTGAACATAGGCAAATCTAAAAATGAATATCCAATATTCATGTTGCTGATTCTACACACACACACACACACACAAAAAAAAAATAGTGTTGGCTAAAAAAAATCTGCATTTCTGTATTTTTGCATTATGACAACCGCAGATGAATTTGTTCAATCAACAAACCACATGGAGCTAGATTAACTTAATTTTTAGCATAAACAATTTAAGTTGATTACTCAAAATATTTTCACATAAAAATCACTAAAAATAACATTTAATTTCAGCATTTATTCTTCGTATGCAGTCATATATATATAAGGCATGCTGGGGAACAGAAATTCACTGCCCAAATTCCAAAGTTAACAAGACTATTTTATTAAATTAGTATAACTTTTGCTATATATATTTTTTTAAGAAAATCTGAACAGAATAACAGAAATTTGAGTTGACATTACACACACCATGCAATGATCAACATTATTATGTAAACAGAACTCATTAAAACTAAATAAAATGTATGAACATTTTAATAAATTAGAATTTTTAACTTGCAGCATACGTGTATTAAAGTTGTGTATAAATTCATTTGTAGCATATAAATCCATCTGTGCTGTTTATGTTTTTTTGTTTTTTTCTTTTATTCATTTGTCCATCCATCCGTTGTTCAATCTGTTTGTCCTATAGGATTGATTGATTGATTGATTTTTTTTCAATGTTTGATTCAATATTATGAAAATATATAAAAAATCTGCATTGCTTTGTCTAAATAAATAAATCCTACATAGAACAAGAGGTTTGGACAATATGTGAATAGATGGACAAATAAAACAAACAAAGAACAAATATATAAAGCCTACATTCATGGTTTGGTGAATGAATGGATAAATAAATAAATAAATACTATAATATGAGGAAATAAGAGTGTAATATATGCTGCTTGTGATATTGTTTATCAGAATACAGAATCGGAAGTTTAAATGGCTGTCAATGGAGAAACCCAAAAAATGACTATAAGTGCTGCTCAACAACTAAACCTTCAGACCTTAATCCAAAACTTGGCAGGAGGGGGAGTCATTATTTTTGCAATTTCATCTGGTGACTCTAAAGACACATAAATTAACCTCTTCACCTTTAAATACGAAACATAATGATCTGTTCTGAAAGGAGGATGATATTGGAATGTTGAGGAAGAGATGAAGAGAGAGAGATTATCTGTGAGTGTTTCTCTGAAGTGTAATTGGCCTCTTAAGATGGGGAGAGCGAGTCAGCGAGAGCTGATGCAACAATAACGCCCCAGTTCTTCCTCTCTCAGCATGTAAACAAGGCTCAACTTTTGTAAGCCAAAAAAACAGACCAAGATCGATCGATGTGATTCTAGGAAAAGAGCAGAAGGATGATGTGCATGCTGGAAGGCCGAGATCAAACTCAGATGGACCCGTGCAGCCCGCATAAGAGTATCAGTCTCAGCTGCACGCCACACACTTCCTCACTCCACAGGCAGCCTGATGGGGGCTTATCTCCACCGCCCCTGCCTGCGCTGATTACGGGCATGCCAGAGCTGTGTGTCCTGCTCTAATAGTGCTGCCCACTCACTCACAATTAGCCATGATCATTACCACCCCGCTCAAAGGAGATTAACTCAGCCTTCATTTGTTTGGGGTTTACAGAGCTGCTCTCTCACACTGAGGTGAATCATGGCAGGGGGAGATTCCAAAGATGCAATATTGCCATCTGTTGGAAGCCTGCCGGAGCTCCAAGAATAGTATTCGGGAAAGAGGTAGAAAGACGAAAGAAGGGAATATGGAAAATGATTTTCACACAGGTGACACTTGATTGAATTGTGACTAATGCCATGTTGCGTCGCAATCTCAGTATAGACCGCCTCACTGATTATGATGGGAGAAATTGCGCTAAATTGTCATAAGACAAGAAATCAAGGCATATGCGTGATTATTAATTGGGTTGTGCAGACATTTCTTGGTAAACATCCAAGAACATATTCTCAATATTAATGAACAAAGCCTTTACCTTAGTATGATATGTAAATTATGGCATGCAAAGGTAGTATAATGAATGCATAAAGCTAATAATAATTAATAATAAGGGGGGTTTTCAAACCTTCAGAGTACTGCTAGGAACTTTACAGAAAAACGATAATAAAAAATGTAGATTAACGTGCCCCTATTATGAGTTATGAAAGGTTCATATTTAGATTTTGGGAGTCCCCAACAACAAGCTGACATACATGCAAGGTCAAAAAACACTTTCATTGTCTCATAATATGCATTTATTTTTACCTTATTTGCTCAACGACTCACAAACGATTCGCTCAAAGATTCATTTTTCCAAACCCCTCCTTTGCGTGACGCTAATCTGCGTGATTGGTCCGATCTGTCCTTTTAATTTAAAGCAGCGTTTGTGAGCGCAGTGCTGCTTTGTGTACAGCCCTTACCTGGGAAACAGCTATTTTTAATGCTCCAAAAGCGGCACCTAGTGGCAAAGAATTAATTTGCATTTTCATTCAGACCAAGGTTAAAATCAAGTTTTCACAGGTAATCACAAATTATTTCATTTATTTACAGTCTAATTTTACATTTTATTTTCAAGTTTAGATACTTTAGTGTTGGTTAGGAAAAAATATAGAAAAAGTTAAAATTTCCAGATTATATTTTACACATATTTTGAATATAATATTTGTATTATTATATTTAATTACACCTTATTTTAATGTGTCCTTGTTACAGTGTAGTTATATATTTAATTACTAAATATTATTAATTAACAACATGTACTTACTGTAGGATTAGGGTTTGGTTTAGTCCATGTTACTATGCATAATTTACTGCTATTAATTTGCTTACTACACAAAGTACATGTAACAAGGACACTTTAAAGAAAGTGTTACCTAATAGTTTATCTTTCACATTATAAATGGGTCTTTATAGATGAAAATATATAGCTGCTTTTATATTGTAGGAAGGAGATCGTCATACTGTATTTGATGGTCTGTGGAAAGTTTGAAACCCCAACCCCTGATGTAAGTAACCATAATGCATTTCGTTTACATTCAGTCTTATGATGACATTCTATTACATGATTATACATGAGTTTTTTTTTTTGTAGTTCCTGTTCATATGCAATGAACGTCCCACCAGACGCTGAAGCGTAAATGCATTTGGAATGCATAAATCATCAGCTTGACATTTGAATGCTTCTGAGCAGCGCATGTTAATGGAATAACTTCAGAAAAAAAATTGTGTTGATGCTTTATGATGTATTGAAGAGCAAAATGGAGCGTTTGAGCACAGGACAGGCACAAAAAAAGAAAACAAATCTGACATGGCTGTTTTTAATGTATAAATGTTGGATGTGGTTAACATTTTGGATGTCTCTTTATTTCTTATCAGGCATTTGTACTTTCAAGTAACCTTTCTGGTACATTTCTGGTATCGTTAAAATGGAAACTGCATTAAATCTGGGAGGTTCTTCGGTTTTGGGAAAAGCAGCAGTGATGCTGGGATCAGGATGCCACGTTTCTCCCTCTGTTAATACATGCAGCCTCTCTGCTGTAAATAACACATTCATCGCTGTGCCACTGCTTCCTTCTGCCAGCCCTCTGCAGATACACTGTGACGTTCTGTGTGATTAGGAGCTCTCAAAGCAGACCGACCGGCCGTGACTTCAAAATTAGTGAGTCGGTTTTTTGAAGCTTCATTTTGCTTCCCGTCCACTTTACATTTCTGCTCCTCACATTCACATTTCAAAAAGCATCTGTTACTACTATGCACCAAAAGCATCTGTGTATGTATTTTCCATGCACTTACAATGAATGGGACTGAGGCTTTCAAGCTTCAAAAAGGAATGCAAAAGCACCGTTAAAGTGTCATTTTAAAGCCATACTATAGCTCTATGTGAAAAGCAAATTGAAATGTTCCTGTGGCTCAGTGGTAGAGCATTGCGTTAGCAGTGCAAAGGTTGTGGGTTCGATTCCCAGGGAACACACATACTGACAAAAAATGTATAGCCTGAATGCACTGTAAGTCGCTTTGGATAAAAACGTCTGCTAAATGCAAATTAGCTTGTTGTTTGCTCAGAGTCATGACATCAGGCTGGGTTTGTGAACCCGATCAAACAAATAATCTTTTCAATGAATCGCTTCATCAGGTTTACAACAGCCTGAATGATTCATTCATGAATAAAATAGATACGGTTCTCAAGTTCAACTCATCGATTCAATTTGGAGACATTTTGTACTGCATCACTTGCTCACCAATGGATCCTCTTCAGTGATTGGGTGCCGTCATAATGAGAGTCTAAACAGCTGGTAAAAACATCACGATAATCCACAAGACTCCAGTCTTTTAATGAAGTGAAAAGTTTTTAAGAGGATCCATACTTCAAACCATTGCTTCTGGCTAAAAAGTCCATATTGCTTTTTTTGTGTGAAAAATGTGTCTTTTAAATCAGGATGGAAATATGCACAGTTCAAGCAGTTTCAAAAGCAAAAACAGTCCAAAACAGTTCTAATTGTGTTGTATTGTCTAATTATGTTCTAATCTAAGTCTTGTACAACCCGAATTCCGGAAATGTTGGGATGTTTTTTTTACATTTGAATAAATACATTTGACTAAAACAATTTCAAATTATGGGAGCCAATATTTTATTCACAATAGAACATAAATAACAAATGTTTAAATTGAGAAAGTTTACAATTTTATGCACAAAATGAGCTCATTTCAAAATTGATGCCTGCTACAGGTCTCAAAATAGTTGCGACGGGGGCATGTTTACCATGGTGCAGCATCTCCTCTTCTTTTCAAAACACTTTGAAGACGTCTGGGTATCGAGGTTATGAGTTTCTGGAGTTTGGGTGTTGGAATTTGGTCCCATTCTTTCCTGATATAGGTTTCCAGCTGCTGACGAGATATTTGACATAATTACATTTTTCGTTTAATGATGCTCCAAATGTTCTCTATAAGTGAAAGATCTGGACTTCAGGCAGGCCAATTCAGCACCCGTACTCTTCTACTTCAAAGCCATGTTGTAATAGCCGCAGTATGTATGTAATAGCTGCAGAGGGGAGCATATGTTGCTCTAAAACCTTTATATACCTTTCAGCATTCATAGTGCCTTCCAAAACATGCAAGCTGCCCATACCTTATGCACTTATGCACCCCCATACCATCAGAGATGCTGGCTTTTGAACTGAATGCTGATAACATGCTGGAAGGTCTCCCTCCTCTTTAGCCAGGAGGACACGGCGTCCTTTATTTCCAACAAGAATGTCAAATTTAGACTCGTCTGACCATAGAACACTTTTTCACTTTGAAACAGTCCATTTTAAATGAGCCTTGGCCCACAAGACACGATGGCGCTTCTGGACACATATGGCTTCCTTTTTGCAGGATAGAGCTTTAGTTGGCATCTGCAGATGGTACGGCGGATTGTGTTTACTGACAGTGGTCTCTGGAAGTATTCCTGGGCCCATTTAGTAATGTCAATGACAGAATCATGCCGATGAGTGATGCAGTGTCGTCTGAGGGCCCGAAGACCATGCATCTAACAAAGGTCTTTGGCCTTGTCCCTTACTCAGAGATTTCTCCAGTTTCTCTGAATCTTTTGATAATGTTATGCACTGCAGATTATGAGATTTGCAAAGCCTTTGCAATTTGACATTGAGGAGCGTCATTTTTAAAGTATTCCACAATTAGTTTATGCACTCTTTCACATATTGGAGAGCCTCTGCCCATTTTTACTTCTGAGAGACTCTGCCTCTCTTAGACATCCCTGTTATTATCATGTTACAGACCTGATGTCAATTAACTTAATTAGTTGCTAGATGTTCTCCCAGCTGATTTTTTTTTAAATGTCTTGCTTTTTCAGCCCTTTATTGCCCCCATACCAACTTTTTTTGAGATCTGTAGCAGACATCAAATTTGAAATTATGTCATTTGGTGGATAAAAGTATAACATTTCTCAGTTTATAGTTATATTCACAATGTGATTTGAAAGTCTTTTAGTTTCATTTTATTCAAATTTAAAAAAAAACGTCCCAACATTTCTGAAATTCAGGTTGTATTTTGGCAAGAAGTGATGGATTAAATTTAAAACACATGGATGGATTTGTTTCTTAAAAACATACAGCTTTTTACTTTAAAATGTGTTCATTGATGGGCTGGAGTCATGTGGTGTGATTTTTATTTTTGGACTCTCATTCTAACAGCACCCATATATATATATATATTCCCACATTTCATATATATATTTGTGCTTTGAAACCCACTAGATTTCAGCAAAGCGAATCTTTATTTATGTATTTATTATAAGTTATTTCACTCTAGCAGAGAATTGATCCTAGAGTAAGACAGATACCAAAGCATACTTCCAGTCCGAGTAGATTAGATTTATGATAACCAGCTCTTAAGTGATCTGATGCTTATTGTTTTTCTGTAGTAAGTTATTCAATTCAAGACAAGACGTAAAATGCATTATTTATTTACATTTACATTTATTCATTTAGCAGACGCTTTTATCCAAAGCGACTTACAATTGAGGAATACAATGAGCGATACATTATATAGAGGCAAACAGTTACAGGAAGTGCTTGTCATACAACATTTCAGGCATTGTTCAGAGCAAAAATTGCTAGACAGTGAGAGGTTAAGGAAACCTTAACCTTAAAGGTTTTGTTTTTATGAAGAAGAAAGAGCAGAAGTCAAGTGAAGACGGAAGAGATGAGTTTTCAGGTGTCGCTTGAAAATTTTCAGGGACTCAGCATTCCGGATAGGGGTGGGAAGATCATTCCACCAGCCAAGAACGGTGAATGAAAACGTTCTGGAAAGTGATTTTGTGTCTCTCTGTGATGGCACCACGAGGCGTCGCTCACTCGCAGATCTCAGGCTTCTGGAGGGGATGTAGATTGTCATCAGTGAGTGGAAGTAGGAGGGTGCTGAGCCTGTGGCTGTTCTATATGCAAGCATCAGTGTCTTGAACTTGATGCGAGCTGCAACCGGGAGCCAGTGCAGGGAGACGAAGAGAGGTGTGACATGGGCCCTTTTAGGTTCGCTGAAGACCAATCGTGCTGCAGCATTCTGAATCATCTGTAAAGGTTTGATTGTGCATGATGGAAGTCCAGCTAGAAAGAACATTGCAGTAGTCCAGTCTAGAAAAGACAAGGGCCTGGACAAGAAGTTGTGCAGCGTGCTGTGTAAGGAAAGACCTGATCTTTCTGATGTTGTGCAATGCAAACCTGCATGATCGAGCAGTTTTTGCAATGTGGTTTTTGAAAGTGAGCTGGTCATCGAAAATTACCCCAAGATTTCTGACTGAGCTTGATGGGGTAATTGTTGATGAATCTAACTGGATGGTAAAATCATGTTGTAGAGTTGGAGTGGCCGGCAAGACAAGAAGCTCAGTCTTTGCCAGGTTGAGCTGTAGATGATGTTCTTTCATCCATGCCGAGATGTCCGCCAGGCAGCCTGAGATCCGTGCAGATACCGTTGGATCATCTGGTCGAAATGAGAGATAGAGCTGTGTGTCATCAGCATAGCAATGGTAGGAGATACCATGTGCTTGTATGATGGGACCCAGTGATGTAGTGTATGTGGAAAAGAGGAGGGGACCTAGAACCGATCCCTGAGGAACCCCAGTGACCAGTTGATGTGCTCTGGATTCCTCCCCTCCCCAGGCCACCTTGAAGGATCTGCCAGTGAGATAGGATTCAAACCAGCAAAGTGGAATCCCTGTGATGCCCAGTGATGAGAGGGTGGACAGGAGGATCTGATGGTTAACCGTTTCAAAAGCAGCAGATAGATCCAGCAGAATGAGAATCGATGATTTGGAATCAACTTTTGCAATCCGCAAGGCTTCAGTGACTGAGAGTAGCGCCGTCTCAGTTGAATTTCCACATCTGAACCCTGATTGGTTAGCGTCCAGTAGGTTATGCTTTGACAGAAATGAGGATAACTGGTTGAAAACAACCCGTTCAAGTGTTTTCGCTATGAATGGAAGGAGAGAGACAGGTCTGTAGCTATCTGTGAGTGAAATGTTAAATGTGTTTTTTTTTTTTTTTTGCAGTGGGGTTACCCGGTTACCCGGTTAGCCTGATTGAATGCAGTTGGGAAGGTGCCTGTAAGGAGAGATGTGTTGATGATGTGTGTGAGTGCTGGTAAGAGTGTAGGAGAGATTGCTTGGAGAAGGTGTGAGGGTATTGGATCTAGAGGACAAAACAGAGGTTTAACAGGATTAAACATCGCTATTTGATTTAATATAGCTTTTGCCAGGGAGAGAGGTTGTTATTATGCCTACCCATACCCTTACATATCAAAGCCCTTCAAGCTGATAGTTTTCACGCACCGCTCTAAATAATGCATCGGAAATTATCACTGGGGGAAAATGAAATAGACTGATAAGCTGGATGTATTGGGTTAGTCGCATTAACCTGTGAGGCTTATATTACCTTTGGCTCCGTGGTACGCCCAGATTATTCTGTTGTGATGCTATCACCTATAAGGATTAAACATCGAAGAGATCTCAAGTGATAAACACAAGGCTTCATGGGTGTCCTAATTGATTTTCTTTTTCTTAAAATGAGTTGTAATACATATCAATGTTTCGTTTGAATATACATAGTTTTAAATACATAAAATATATTTTTTTATTTAAAGGAAATAGATCACTCAAAAAGGAAAAGTCTGTCATTATTTACTCACACTCACATCGTTCAAAATTAATATGACTTTCTATCTTAGAAAATGTGATCAATCACTCCTTCCTATACATATACGTTAAATATGAACAGGATCAAAAAGGACACAACAGAACCATAAAAGTTTAACTGATGCACTATATTCCTCTGAAGACAAGAACTTCAAGTTTGAAGTTGCTAAATTTTTATCTGTGCTAGTTTTATAAAACAAATCAACTAATTCATTGAAAAGTTTCGACTCAATCAAATGATTCATTCACAAATTACTCGTCACGATGTCTCTCGAGAACTGCTCCAAGAAAATACAGGGTGGACTTCCAGATTTACAGTGAATAGCGACTAGTGAGTGAATCTCAGACTACTGAAGATTTCTGAAGATGTTCTGTAACCACTGTTATATTTTATGGTGCTTAAATGCTTCGGTCCCCATTATAAATGCATGGAAAGATAAACTAATTGCATTCTTCAAAGTTTCTTATTCCAGAGAAGTAAATCACACAGATTGGAATGTCATGAGTCAGTAAATAATGATATAATCTTTATTTTTAAGTAAACTGTTCCTTTAAAGACTTCATATTTAAATCACATGAAGTTCGCATTTGTTATTTTGGATTAAATCATCTGCATGTGTCATGAAAAACGTAATATATTACAAAAACATGCATGATTTTAAGCACATTCCCAAAATAGAGAGATTAGAAAAATATAAGTCCAATGCAACATGTTTAAAAAGGTCCAGACCAGTTCTCTTAAAGTGTTGCTTTATTTGGAGCTGTAATGCCCTGCCCTGAGGAACAAGATTGAGTAAAAACTTGTTTCACAGTGAGAGAGAGACAGAGAGAAAAGTGTGAAATTTGTTTTTAAAATGAATGCTGCATGCCACTTTTCCTTTCATCACTTATTCATTGAGAGCAAATGTTTTTCTCCATAACCGTGCTGCAGTTTCCTATATGCTCTGTTAGTCTCGCATCTTGAAGCAGTGCAGGTACTTTAGACTTCCACAGAAACACTTGCTGCTCTTTCTCTCGATGTACCTACACAATTGTTTAATATTGTGAACGCTGTCGTTCCACAAGAGAAGAACACTGGCTCTTTGGGTCTGCCTGGGGCCACGATGAACGAGGAGATGTAGGTGGCAGGCAGTGCTCCCAGGTTTCTTTAACACAAAAGTTGTAGAAATATCAGCCTGGATATTGGTGTTAGATTTCTATCTGTAGAAACTCCAGGGGCTCTATTGTTGTATCTCAAGTTTATGTAACCGTCTTGTGCCTCAAGGTCTAATAATCTGAGTAAAAGAGTATGAATCATCTTTCTGTTTACATGCATTACAAGACAGTGACATTGTCTGTGAATATACTGTGCTAAAATCAATCTCTATATAAAGTCAAACAGAAGATATCCTACATTTCATAATGTCAAACGTAACTTGAGAGCTTCTTCTCCTTCTGGCTAAAATCTCCTCATTTTCTGGTGCAGATCGCACATCGTACTCCCATTGTGTAAAAAGTCTGGGACTTGTCCGAGATGACCGATGGTTTGTGCTCAGTTTCCAGAAATACTTATATTACACCTTTTGTTTTCAAATCTCTTTATCTGTTGGCTGTTCCTGCTAAAAACAAATTGAAGTTGCTATTTCTGGTTTGCAATATCACTAAAAGCCCCGATCCAGCCTTCAAACACAGGTAAACCTGATAAATCACCCTCAATATTACAGTCTAGGCTCATTTTATGTGAAAAATGAATGCCATTTTGAAATATTAATTTAGAAGTTACAATTGAAAAAGAAAACACTGATTTTCCCAACCTCACTTCTAGCCTTGCTGACTAACTAAACTCTTGCTGATAAATGAAGCACCTGATTTGTATCTTTTGCTGACCAACTCATCGTCACAACCCAATATATGCAGTCCTGCTGTTTTAATATGGACTCCAGCCATGAAAAATTATGTAAATAAATGTTGAAAGAATTACAATCTCTCTCATCTCGCCTTCCATACACAGTCAGCTTGATATAGACCTCTATACAGATATCCTGTCTGGATTTGAATAGAACAGTAAACTCTTTCACTTTGCCTTGATGAAGCTGTTCTGCTCTCACAGAAGGTTATAAATATATGCCATTAACTTGAATCATAAATATACAGTAGGGGTGAAGACTGAGCTGAGGTTGTAAGAGAAAAACACAGAATTGTTTGATTACAGATGGGATTTAATCTCCAAGTACGTCTCTGAAACATGAATTTACCCGACCATTTTCAGGTAGAACTATTCTCGTTCTTTGCTTTTCCTTTGTACACTGAGCCGTCATCCTTGAAAGACCCAGCCAGAGTCTGATCAGAGAATGAAGCAAAGGTCAGAGGAGAAGTCAGGCGAGGTGACACCGCACTTCCACTGGGAGCCCGTCACAGTGATGCAGATCATAACGATGTGCATATTCCACCTGTCAATCATGCCTCAACAGAAAGAAAAGGTTGAGAGCAATGACGCAGACAGCCTTTTTCCAGACGGCTGAAATTTACCGCAGGTGAACAGAGGACATCAACTTCAAACCGCATGCTTGTTTGCACTCACTCATTATTTCAACACAGACAGTGATAACAACAAATCACAACCGCAACACAATAGCAACAACCAAAACAAGGAAGCAAATCAGACAGAGAAATACGCTATTTCAACAAACAGCTTTGCGTCTCCTTTGAGACCTTCTCATTTACTGTGTCATGTATAAGGTGCACTACAAAGACTCTACAGCTTCAACAAATTTCCAACTGAAATGGGGCTTCTTTTATCATGGCAGGTCTGTACAAAGACCACAGTGAAATTGAGATGCTTCAAAACATCACAGGGACAAAGATTGAGAAGCGTCTTGTATAGAAGCGCACAGCATGAACGATAGACTCCCGTGATAGTGTTCAACAGAAGAGTGTCAATTCCCATCTAACCCCTCATCACTAAGAAGATGTTGAGCTCAGCCACAGAGAGACAAGGCCACTTAACAGATTGTTATCATGATGCTTAAACTAGCAGCTACTTGCGGACGCGTCATGCCCATTCACACTTAGATTTCAGAGCCAAGTGGCTTTTGAATGCAACGTGCAGGAAAATTGCTGTTGCATCATTGAGAATTGAAATCAGGTTCACTTCCGTATTAGACAAAAACTTGACCCTTAAATTACCATTCTTTGTCACTGACATCATACAGGCTGATGGTAATGTAAACCAGTAACTAAATAGCTATTTATGCATGTGGTCTTGCTTCATTTCGTATGTAAATGCAGCACTTTTCATTATCCAATCAACTGGAAAAAATCAAGTTCCACCATTTTTTTTCTCGTCGAATATTTTGTTTCACTTTGCATCACATTTTATGTCACATTACACTGTAAAGGGGTTTGTGAACGGCAATTCATATTACTTTCAAATGAGTTTTAAACCATTAAATCATTAATATTGGGAAAGGATTTCATGAGAAGCAGCAAACTGTTCAAGAGGCATAGGACTGCAAGTTGAAGAAGGCATCCCTTAAATTTTAAACAGGACCTGGGAACAGACGGAACTAGGCTATTTTATGACCACAGACGAGCATCAGAAATGTAATGTGGTGTCAAGCTTGGTTCCACTCAGAAGCTTTGCAAAGGCATTTCATATTACAAATCACAATAATCAGGTCTGGAGTAAATAAAGGCATATAATTGTGTATGACAGGGTTAACATTAAATCATAATTTCCTATTTTATATTAATTTAAAGTTTCTCTAAACATATTTTTTTCTTATTAATGTTTAAAGTTGAATTTTGTCATTTTATTATTAAAAAAAAAAACTTTTTCTCTCCTAGCTTGATGTGCAGAGATAACATTTAAACGTGCATAAATATTATATATTATATTTTATTTTTTTATACATTCTGGCATTTGCATGCTGATGGCCACCGCCCTTGCCTTATTGCTGTAATCTGAGTTCTATTTAGGTATGATAGAACTGCTGAAATTAATTTTTGACAACTAATAGAATGTTAAACGTTAAATTGTTTTCAGTTGTAAGGCTTTGAAAGCGATCTCACAGACTAACTCAGAATTGTTGAAGAGTTTGATTATATAATATTCAAAAAGGTTGACTTTTCTTTGACCTATATAGTCATCTGCATGTCTCATCCATGAGGATGATGGAGAACAAGCTGCTTGGGTGTTGAGAACCAGGCTGACTGAACAAGTTTAACTGTAAGCTGCCGTGTGAACTTATTTCTATTAATATGCCTAGGAATAATTAGTCAAAAATGTCAGATTCCCTCAGTATTGCTTGATCTATTCCATATCAACTACAATTACATAAAAATGAATTGTGTTCAGTTGTGTTGTAGGCATTACAAAATTCCTGTACTTTATAGGCAAAAAAATAAAATTTCTGTGCCACACCAAAATCCTTGCTGACCCCTATGAAAATATCCTAAATCTGCCACAAAATGAAATATTCAATACAGAAACATGAATAAAAAATCAATAAAAATAAGAATTTATAGATTAATGTTCAGTGTGCTTTGCATCACACTCACAAATGTTAAATATGTGATAGACTTTTGTGTAATGTGTCTTGTGTTTTACTGATATTTTTTGCCTTTTGTATAAAAATTGTTCTTGGAACAAACACTCAAAAAAATTATGCTTTTTAAAGTACTGCAATCATTGTTCCCTGCTAGAAATGTTCTCAAAACAAACAAAGCTCTTAGACTATTCGTTCTGGCAACTGCTTGTTGATTCTGGCACACAGCCGAGTGAACTGACAGGAAACAAAGCGGCTCTGATTGTCATGACAACGGCAAAGTTTACTGCACAGCGTTTCATTTCGGTGGGTCAGAGCAGCATGTTTTAGTACCACGTTTATGCACCATTTCATTTTTACACAGAATTTGGAGCCCCTCAGAGCAGCCTTGTAGCTGCTTTGTAAGATGTTTTTAGAATATGTAATTTCATTTATTATTTGACAGTGATGACTAAAACCAATTAGCTTTATTTTACAATAACCATGTAGCCAGAGAAAGTCATCCAACTTTAAATGTGCCTCTGGGCAGTCAAACAAAGCTTGTAAGGCAGAATTATGACTTGATTTTTGTGGAAAATGGAGCTTGAGCAAAGCACTTTTAGTTAGTTTTATTTATTGACTATAAAGATTATGAACACTGCATGCATAATCAAGTATTTGATTTAAAATTTCAGTGAGTGTTTACATGATTACAGCCACTGCCACACTGCAAACATATTCTGACTTTAATCTTTAAAAATAAAACAGGCATTTTGAAGGTTTAGGGCATTATATAACACAATATGCACCCTAATAACATAATTATTAGTTTAAAAGCAAGCGTTCTAAATTACTTTTCTTTGCACAGCACTGGCTCTTTTTGCTCGTTAGATGAGTGCATTGATTTTATGATCGTCTGCGAGGGAAATGCAGGATATTAAGAGTTTAATGAATTGCTCGTTATTCGGTGCTTTTCCAAGAGTCTCAAGACACAGAATGACTCCGAATGCAGCTCAAACTGAAAGGAAAATACTAATACATGTTTCTTGTAGAAGCATCTTATAAATATTCCCCAAAATAAAGCATCTCCACAAACAGGCTTCCAGTTTCTCTTGCTCCAGCACTGCTGTGTAGTTTTGGTTGACATACAGCAGACATCAGAGAAGCTTCAGCCATCAGCAGCAGTGCTGCCAGATTCAGAGGCAGAGAGCTGGGGGTGTTCTTCAAGAACGTATCCCTGGATCTCTGCCTGAGCTGAAGTCACCAGGATAGTCAGTGTGTGACTCTCCTGCAGTCCAACTTCTCAGGGACTGCCAGAGATCTGATAGAAATGAAGAAACATGGCACTGGAGCTCTCCTCATCTCTATGCAAAGCCAAGTTTAGGACAGGATTATTATTAAACCAAGTTTGCAGTGTTGGGCAAGTCACTCAATAGCAGGTGGTGGTGTGTGTGTGTGTGTGTGTTGTGGTCAGAGGGTGAATCTGGCAACCCAGCAGAATAAGGTCCCTGTGGAAGACAACTTGCTGGTCAAAGCAGACTCACATATGAGATGCATCATAAGGGATAATGCTAATGCATTTCTATATTCATTATCATCTTTTTGAAACTGTCAAATAATTAGTTAAAGATAAACATAATGCCAAGATAAGGTAAGAGACATTACATTAGAAGTGGGATGATTAAATAACAATTTTATCAACACCGTGTCCAATATTGTATAAAAGTACTGCAGATTATACCATTAGCACATACTGTTTTTATAGTTAAACAGAAGAACATCACCTATTATGATTTAATGCTGTTATAAACCACGCGGCTTTGGCACAGATTTTTGCTCTGATTTACAGTCTGGATGTTAGTTTTTGAAATTCAGAACCAGTCTATTTTAGGCAGTTGGGGGTTGAATGATTTTGACTATGACTACTGACTATGTTTGAGAAATGTTTTTTATTAAATAACACGTACTCCCTATATACAGGCCCAGCTTTTCTGATATCATTTAACTGTGATGTTCTACAAAACAACAAGCGTTAAAACACTTTTTTTCCTACTGCTGAAAATTTGATCATTTACTGTGAAATCCGTTTTCTCTTCGGTACATCACCAGTGTAAGCTTCGTAGTGAAAACTTCTACATCACTCTTGTGAACGTAGACCATAATTACAATAAAAATGTATCTTGACTTTATCTTGTGGTTATTTGGGGAAAACAGTACGGGGGTGTTTTCACCCACTCTACACCTATAAATCATGTTTGATATTTGCAGGGGCGTAGCACCAAATGTTGGGCCCCGGTAACACAATCAAGGGGGGCCCTCATAACACAACACCTCATCAATCATATTAATAATAATAATCAGGATATCATTATGCACCCCCCCCCCCCAACCCCACACACTGTATAAAGGTCCTATACTTTTCACAACTCGCAACTTTCATGGAGGTTTGTTTACTGAAAGACAATTTGTCAGCTGAACAATCGGTATGTTGTTAAACAACAGTAGGCCTAAAGTCCATTGAACATAATTCACATCCCTCACAGCTTCATTTTCTTTCCTGTTAACAATTAACACAGCTACTCTGACTAAAGATATACAGTAGCTGTAATTGTTATAATACACAATCTGTGTTGCATTCAGGGCTTTAGGTTGTATCTAAAATGATTGCAGATGTGACAAAAATAAAAATGTTCATTAGTAAATTAAATCTACTGGAAAACGTGTTGGCAACCCTGCATGTCAAACAGCAATATGGGGTCCTGACCAAGCGTCAATATGTGACAAGTTGGGAGTGAGAGCGTGTTGGAAAATTTGTTTGTGTCCACTAGTCTGTCTCGTTAGAGCCTGTGTCTGTGTTTTGTTTTTTACTTTTTTTTTTTGCTCATAGGCTAATAGTAATCGCCGTGTGAGCCGTGATGTTTGATTCGCAAGCCAGTGACTCTCATGGTCAGATTTGTTTTAGTTTTTTTTTATCAGTCAAAACGTTTCTCAGAGCCGAACTCATTTGTGATTTGGTTGAATCTGAGTCACTCAGTTAGTGAATCGTTCAGGGCTTCGTTTCCCAAAAGCATCGTAAGCTTAAGTATATCGTAGACCCATAGAACCCCCCCCCCCCCATAGAACTGTGACTCATTTTCATTTATGCCTGATTTGAAATGAAACAGTAACATTACCTTGAGAGCTAAATCAGTTAACTGACTGGTTGTTCTTGTGACAACCTGTAATTAAAATTACATATTCACAACAGGGGAGGGGGATGGGTTACAATAACCTTGTCTGTTATTGAAATTGTTAATGAACTTTAAAAAGGAGAGTATTGTACATATTATTATCTCAATAAATAATGGTTAATTTATTATTGTTTCTGTCTGCAGACAATTAAATAGACCTATCATTAAATAGTGTAAACTGTAAAACATTAACAGTGTTTAGGCTTTTTTGTTATCAAAGTCATCATTAACACCAAATATATGCTTAACTAAACAACATTAATATTTGAATCACAGCGGGGCTCAATAGCCAATATGCTGTGGGCTTTTGGAAGAACATTGAAAAATCAGTGAATATTTCAACAGAGGTCACCGATCCTCCAGAGGCCAGCTCTGGCAGAAAAAACAAGGAAACTTTGTCAAATCTTCCCCCATATTATTGATGAGAACGGAGCATGATATTGCATCTCTTTAATGGAGAGGAGATGGCATGATTAAGAGCCAAGAGCGATGTCAAGGGGGGCATTAGTGTTGTACTACAGCTGGACTTTATCAGGAGACAAGGATATCGATAAGGATAAATGATTATTTTAGATTCGGGCACATGGCAGTGTAGTACCAGCATGTTTGAGCTATAATCAAAGTGAAGGTGAGCATAATGGCCCATTGCCATGTTTCCCATTACCTTTCAAGTGTGGAGGAAGGTCGCCTAGAATAATCCCCCCAAATTGTTGCATTCAGTCTTGATAATCTCCTCTCGGTCTAATGGATCCTAGGTATGTTTACCAAGTGGGAACACCTCACAAAGTCATTTTACAATCTTTCTCTCCTCTGACACAATAATAGAACTGGAATTGGCTTTTTGATCAATGACATCAGTAGTTAACTTGATATGTTTGATAAGGACGGCCACCTTGAGCCTTGATTGCACATCTGAAGTGTTGTGTGTATCAGTGTGTTTGTGTACACTAGGTCATAAGCTTCAGTCAGGATCATGAGCATACACTTTCCTATTCAACTACAGTGATGCTAAAATGCTTGAATGAAAATATTCATCTGTAAAACATCAAATATTAGACTTGCACCATAGTATGGCATAAAAAAACACTACACTAGTGGCACCGAAGGTAGAATTAGTCTCAAGAGCTTTTAAAGTGTCAGTGATACATGAGCTAAAGTAGAAGGAAACAAGCTAATTTGTTTTTTTTCCGGAGGGTCTGGCCGCAGGACAGTCTAGGTTGTGCAAAAGCGGCAGATCAGTGCAGCAAAGAGATGCAAGGAGTCACGCTGCTACGATGCGGTGAGAAGTATTTATTTTATTTCCCTGTGGTATTTTCCAAGGCATTAATGGTTGAATAAATAGGAATGGACAAGGCTGAAGTCTTAACCAGAATGCAGCCCCAAGCGTAGCATGGCCAACTGCCTTGCTGATATTGGCCGGCTCTGCTTTTGCTGATGCACTGTGGTAAAAGCTTCATTACAGCTGTAAGTGTTATACCCTCTTACATCAACCACAAACTCATCAAATGAGCCTACGCATGCTAAGAAGGGAAACATGCCACATATTGAATATACAGATGACTACATAAACCACTAGTGCATGTACATAGTGGTTTATGTAGTCATCTTTTATCTTTTATGTAAACGCTTATTATTTTTATTGGACACACAATTACTATTTGAGTAAAAATGTTATTTATAAAATGCAGATGAATTTCAGAATGGCTTAGCATTTGGTTTGTCCCCCTTTTGCTTTAGTTAATGGAAGCACTCTAGCTGCATGAGCTCCACAAGTTTGTGTAAAACTTGATCAATTTGAGAATGATTCAAAAAGTATTTTGTCCTTCAGTGGAAGCAAAAACATTTAACCGTTCTGATGATCATTGTCACAAATTTGCTTAGATTAATCTTAAGGGAATAGTTTTTTTAAACATGAAAATTTGCAGAAAAATGTACTTATCCTCAGGCCATCCAAGATGTAGATGAGTTTGTTTCATTATCAGAAATGTATGATCCTCTGCAGTGAATGGGTGCCGTCAGAATTAGAGTCCAAACAGCTGATAAAAACATCACAATAATCCACATGACTCCAGTACATCAGTTAACATCTTGTATCAGTTATATCCATTGTGACATTTCTTAACTTCAAACTGTTGCTTCTCGTTAAAATATGAGTCCTTTATCCATAATATTTCTTACTCTGGTAAAAAAAAAAATTATATCAATAGCGAAATATGCACATATCAGGTACCGTTTAAGAGAAAACAGTTTGAAGCAAAGCTTACTAAACAAATATATTGGAGGATTTTGACGTGAGGGGACCATAGGGGATGAACTTTTTCACTGGAGAAAGCATTATGTATTATAGACTCGTAAAGCATTGTGTATTATAGACTTGTAAACAATGGTTTAAAGTTAAAACATCTTAATGATTAGTTTGTTATCTTCAGCTTTTCGCTTCACAAGACATCAATTATTGGACTGGAGTCATGTGGATTACTTGCAGATTATTGTGATGTTTTTATCAACTGTCTGACTCTTATTCTGACGGCACCCATTCACTGCAGAGGGTCCATTGGTGAGCAGGCAGTGTAAAGCTACATTTACCCAAAGTCATTCTGATGAAAAACAAACTCATCTACATCTTGGATGGCCTGAGGGTGAGTACATTTTCAGAAAATGTCCATATTGGTGTGAACCATTCCTTTAAATATTGAAAAGGGAAAAAAAATACCTTGTTTTAATTTTTTCTGTTTATAAAAAAAATTAGGATCACATAATGTGGCCTTATATAAACAGGCACCTACATGAACATGCATTAAGGGAGCAAGCCATGCTCACTTATAGAGAAAAACACACTTCATTTTTTATTTGTGAAAGCTGAATCAATGTTACCATTGTGCCTGAAGGTGCAAGCTGCCAGAAGTTCTCCTCTTGAGTACTTCAACATTCTGTGATCCCCTCTCTAAATCCCTCCACTTCAAGCTCTTTTGGGGTATCTGATCACATTAAGTGGTTCTAAGTCCACTGCTTTAGCAAAGAAGCTTTGAAAATAGCTGCAGTCTCCTGGATTATGAAGTGCAGAATTCCAGACTTGATGGTCATGGATGGGGAAAGGCAAATCACCTCATAATAGAGCTCAGAACACGGTGAGGAAGGTGTAACACAGCAAAAGGGAAGAAAAGAGTGGTGGGCAAAGTGGTTTTCTTATTTGTGTTCTGGAAATGTTGAGTTGAAGACTAAAACCTTGTTTAAGGGTGTGTGTCTCCCCAAATTTGCTGTTTAGCATCACCCTGCTTATAGATGCTGAAACTATACAATGTGAAAGCAAAAAGCAACTTTTTTCCTAAGACCAGCATTCAAAGTTATCCATGTGTTATGACTAAATAAGCAGCATTGAAGATCAAATATTTTGTATAATTATCCAGTTACTGTTTTCTTTTAGATAGCTCTTAAAATTGTGAATTTGACTTATATTTTAGACCCAGACCCAAACAGTTTCAAGAAGCATGTAAACCCCCAAGAACAGAATAGCTTCTGCAAAAAGCACAACCTCCGGAAGAGTCCTGACCTATTGAGATGTTTTGGCATGATCTCAAGAGAGCGATTCACACCAGACATCCCAAAAATATTGCTGAACTGAAGCAATCTTGCAAAGAGCAATGGTGCAAAAAATGGTTCCTCCTGACCATTGTGTAAGTCTGAACCACAGTTATAAGAAATGTTCGGTGCAGGTTATTGCTGCCAAAAGCGGGTCAACCAGTTATTAGATCCAAGGGTTCAAATGATCTGTGAACGCGTGTATAAAAACATATTTGTTTAAAGCATTCTGTACATGTCTGCTATTTTGACATAGTATTGTTGTGTGAAGATCAGACCAGTTTCTGCAGAAATTCCACATACCATTTTCTGCAATTATATCCCTTAAGAATGCTTTCAAATATGATTGTTTATTTAAATATTAAGTCAACTGCTTTTTTCCTCTAAATATAGGACAGTATAGATTTAGGGTGATGGGAGAGAGAGAAGGAGAATGGGACCGTGAAATGAGTTAAATCTGGTCTCCTTATAGAGTTCCCAAGTATGTACAATATGTTACGCATTGTGCCCCATTTCTGATGATAACATTTTATTTTTAACCGTTTGCTCATTGTTTGCTGCATTATACATAATCCTTTACTTTCTAAGGCCTTACTGTCTTTCCCATGTGAAAATTTGTGCGGCAGGATTCCCTAAATTCCAGAAGAAATGGGGATTGAGACGGCAACAATGGGAACAGTATTACAATGCCTGGCACACTAGATCCTCAAAGGCCTGGACACAAAAGCAGCAACAAACCTAAGAAGATAGACGAGCAAACTCATTAGCTTAGCGGCCCCCAGTCGAAGAACATAATATGGTGAGCAATTCTCTGCTCGCCGGTTGCCTGATAGCACTTATTTGTCGTACTTCAAAGCCACAGCTGTCTCCAGAAGTCGTTCTGATTTAAGTGTCCTGCTGGCTGTGTGGTGAATGAGTTGAGAAATAGGTTGTTTAACATACTCCTTCTACTGCAAATCATGAATTGTGGCTCAACTCTCCTAAACAAGTGCATGAACGCATCGACCGGCTCGATTTCGAGGAGAGGCTGGAATGAAAGATTATGCAGGAATGAATGTGTTGTTTTATATGTGTTCGTGTTTTGTTTTTCCAGGATGAGGATGGACACTTATTTGATATACTCCATCATGGACCCTAGAGAGCAAAGGGTGGTCTGAGGAAATGACAGCAAGACATGAGACTTCAACTTCTCACTTCGATTGATTTTGGGGCATGTCACCGGAAATAAACCCAATATGCTTTTATCTCTTAAAAAAAACCTGAGCAACAAATTTGAAGACCTATTAGTCCAAAGTGACTTACGCTCGCATGCTTTCTGGGGAAAACAAACTCTTTGTAGTGCAAATTATGCCCTTGTTTGCAAATTCCCTTTTGACTTATCACAGTAGAACAGGTTGTCCCCTTATTTCACCCCAGTGCACTTGTGCTAGTTTACAACTCGACTGTGACCACGCAGAAGGTGTCTAATCTATAGATTCAAATTGGTAAATATTTGCTTTTTTATTACTGGCCTGCCTGTGTTCATTTGTACACCCAAATGCGTCTGTTTTTATTGTATATTAACTCTTTCCTCCGCCACTTCTCTCTCGGATATCGGTTGGGGAGTTGATTTAAAATGCAATATTGAAAACAAAGGGTCCCTGAGTGATATACTTCCTACAGATAAACTAATTGATCCTGCGTTAGTGTTTCTGGCAGCTAGGATTTTGCACGTAGTTAAACTGCCCCCTGGTGGTACTTCCAGGGTTGAAAAAAGCTACCAGTAATTTCATAAACCAATGCAAAGTCATTTTTTTGTCACGGTAATTTTTCCCCAGGGGAAAAAGTCAGTTTGTTATTAGCATGGTAATAGCATTCACAAAGCGCTAACACTATCTCTCCAGGAGTCCTGAGTTTGCATTCATTATGCAGCCTTGTTTCTGAACACAGTTGAAGTTCCAATCACAGCGAGCAGATGTCTTAAGTAGCTCCACTTTGGCAACTGCGGTCTGCGAGACCCTTGGGAAGCTCGTCTCTTGATGTGTCCCAAGTTCATATGAAGTGCTTCACCGATGCAGAGCTGTCGATCGAGCACGTACGCATAACATTTGCGCATTAATAGTCACGCGTTGCTGTGTGACTGATGGCAGTTTATAGCTTTTGCAGTTTACTGCCATCCTAAGTCTCCAGATATATGGCAGCTGCGTGGGACCTATATTTACAGCGAAAGATAATGGGATGCCAGGCAGTTCTTTACAATCACAGTCCTGCCGAGCCAATTCACTTGTGTGTAGACGCTATATATTTGATCGAGAGCGCGAGAGAGAACTGGTTTGGTGCAGGAAGACAGTGTCCATTTATTAATGGTATTCTCTTCCCCCTCCCTATACCGTTATCTTTTTTAATGTTTTCATAAGCATGTTATGCAACGTAATTATGGACTAACATTAATATTAATAGCAGCCAATTGTGTTGGTAGTCAGCCAACTGTAATGAGTTTACATAACTGACAAAATGTGTGAAATACAGCACAGTAATAATAAAAAAAAATTATGGTAAAAAACATACTTTCATGTTGCCGCTAATGTTGCCAGATATTAATTAAGCGGGTGACAAAGTCTTACACTGAAATTACATTTCTGAAAATCTCTTCATATTTTTTTATGTTTCATGTTATGTGTTTGTCTGCATAGTTTCAGCTTAGCAACAGCTGCTGAGAAGATAATAAATTATTCGTTGTTGTACTAAAAATATGGTCTTTGTCGCCATGCAGCGGCGATGATACTGAATTGCCTTTTTTTCGTGTAATAAGGCTATTTTAATGCATTTCTCTTACAAAACACAAAACATTTGAATATACAGAAAAATATAATGCATTAAATAACATATTTGCATATACGGAGAACTAATAATTCCATATACAACACAGACATGCAAAATATAGGCTAACAACGAAGACAAAAAATCATATTCATAAACTTATTTCTCTTTATTGTTTGCATATAATTTGCACATAATGTTGCATTTCATATGTGTGACCCTGGACCACAAAACCAGTCTTAAGTATCAATTTTTCGAAATTGAGATGTATGCATCATCTGAAAGCTGAATAAATAAGCTTTCAATTGATGTGTGGTTTGTTAAGACAGGACAATATTTGGCCGAGATACAACTATTTGAAAATCTGGAATCTGAGGGTGAAAAAAAATCTAAATATTGATAAAATTGTCTTTAAAGTTGTCCAAATTATGTTCTTAGCAATGCATATTACTAATAAAAAATGACGTTTTGATATATTTTTATGGTAAGAAATGTACTAAATATCTTCATGGAATATGATCTTTACTTAATATCCTAATGATTTTTGGCATAAAATAAAAATTCATATTTTGACCCATGCAATTGCATTTTGGCTATTGCTACAAATATACCCCAGCGACTTAAGACTGGTTTTGTGGTCCAGGGTCACAAATGTATGTATTTATGTAGAATCGCATATAATGTATGTAGTTGCATATAATATATGAAAAGTGGCAATACTTTATGGATTGTACAATATTTTAATATATTAACACAATACATTCTGTATATTTTCAATATCATATAATTTAATATATTGATTGCTTCATCGATAATATATAAGAAAATATATTTTCTTTGAATAATTCATCCAGCATTCAAAAATAATTGTTTGAATTTATTTTCTAATTTGGATTTAACAGTTTCATACTAATGCCGCAACATTACCAAATTACAACATGTCAACTCCATTAAAGTCATGCAACTCCATAAAATTCATAAGAGTTTGCTGGTTACCTAGTTATAATTCTGGTAAATGAAATGCACTAAACAAAGAAATGCTTGTACAATCAGGGATTTTATTTATTTATTTTAACATAATTTATAATTTGTATTTGTACATTTCTGTAATAACATCAATGCAGACCAGAGCCATAAGAGGTGATGTTTTTCTGTGCAGGGTTTCACTATGGTAACCACATTTAAACAACAGTGCAGCAATACTACAGATATAGTCAGTTTTATAGCTTTCTCTTGCTTTTGGCCTTGACTCAAGAAGTTTTCGAGCTTTGGTGCCTGGACCGCAAACAAGATCACACAGCAAAACAAAGCCAGAAGTCTTCTTCTGATATTGGGGAAATATAAAGGACCTTAAAGAAATCAAGCTGGACAGGCTTTAAATCGGGTTACTCTCTCAGTTGAAAGCTGTAAGAGAAGACCAGAAGTTTTCAGTGGAGGTCTGTGAGGAGGAAGAGATCAGGGAATTAAGAATGAAAGCTCAGTCTGAATGTATTGAAAGATCAGTACTTAAGCTAGAGCCTGAGGCTATAAATCAAGCACCATGAAAAGCCCAAAATAATGAGAAATAGCACACTAAAACATCAAATAATGAAAGGAAAAATAGAATAGTGAGTGAAGTAAATTTCAAAGCCCAAAGTTAATTTGAAATACATTTCTGGAGAGCGACTTCAGTACAGCTTTTGTCAAATAACACAGTCTGATAGGTGACTGTTGTCATTTCCTGTTCTCAGATATTGCACTTCTATCAGAGGGCTTCAGGGCTTATCTTCCAAATTCTGAACAACAAGTTTATTGCAGGAACCACTGAGCGGTGAGTAAATGTTTATTGTCAAACATAATGCCTCTGTGGGATTGAGTCTAGTTCTGTAAACATTTTACTCAAAGAAAAATGCATTACAATTTCCTTCATTTTTGATCTATAAATGGATATTTGCAAAAGATGTCAGATCTGCAGCTCACTTTGATAATGTTTCAGGGTTTTTGTTAAATGTGAGCCAAAATCATCACAATTAAAAGAACCAAAGAACTACTTCAGTCTGTGTGCATTGGATTAATTTAATACACGAGTTTCACAATTTTAGTTGAATTACTGAAATAAATGAACTTTTCCACGACATTCTAATTTATTGAGATGCACCTGTATTTAATTTGAAAGTCTCTATAATGTGGATAATTAGATACATATATTATGTATGCTATATATTCTTGCATATATTGTATATTTATATCTATTTGCATTATAAAGGTTTTCATATTTTTGCATACTAGTTAATAATTATTTTTAGACACTACATGCTTAGATTGTGAAGGTTTTATTCATAAATTCAGAATATATATATATAAATACACAGGATTATTTTGTTCTATTGTTACCAAATTAAGATGAAAAACAACATGAATATACAGAGGTGGGCAAAATTATTAGAACACTAATATTTTCACCAGCTAAATAAGTCAGTTATTTCTATCTTTTCCTGTAGTCAGTAGGAAATATCAGTTTACATTTCCAAACATTAATTTTGCCATTAATTGTAATATCCAGTGAGATTTGTGTTTGCACAAGAATTCTGACAACTGCTCCACACAGAGATCAGGGCCCGTATTCACAAAACATCTTAAGGCTAAAAGTAGTTCCTAACTTGTCGATTTAGGAGAAAATCTTAAAAATAGTGTCAGTCCTAAATTTAGGACTCCTAAATGTTTGCTCTAAGAGTATTTCACAAAGCATTTTAGCGCTAAAACTAGCTCATAAATCTGTGAAACGTTAGGAGTAGTGAAGAGGACTCCTAAGTCACTAAGACCAACTCACAACTATCCTAAAATGGCTGTTGCCGGCAATCTGCCTCAGAATATAAACATTTTAGAAACATTTGATGATAATCAGCCTTTAAAATAGTATCACCTTTAAGGTTTGGAGGTTATCCCAACTCCAAATTTTCCTTTGATTATATCCTTTTCATTAACCAGTTGGGCAAGAAGTAACAGATGTTCTTGCGTCCAGTTTGGTTTTCTTTTACGTTTGCATGTCTTACCATCAGCCATGAATATTCGACTCTGTTAATTAAAAGGCGGTTTATATGCATCCGCTACAAGAAGCATACATGTAAGAGAATGACGATTAGCTGAACATATATTTGTTTAATTAATGACACTTAGCCTGCATGTTAAAATGTTTATTTGAATGTGGCAATTAACATTATTTTTTAAACCTTTATTTGGATATGGCAACATATCGTGCTTGACAATATTTCTATGAATACATCTCTGACAGAGACCCCTCCCCTCTCCTATCAGCCAATCACTGTGTGCATATTTAATAAGCATGCTGACATGATCCATAGCAACAAGGTCAACCCCGCCCTTACTCTTAGCTTACGACTTCTCTATATTCCTAAGTAGAAGTTTGTCTCAGCAGCTTTGTGAATAGGATTTAAGAGAAAACTCTTAGCTAAAAACTTTTACTGCTATTTAGGAGAACTCTTAGTGATAAGATAAAATGTTTTGTGAATACGGGCCCTGATCTCTGCGATATCATATATATATATATATGGATTATGTCCTTATAATTAATTAGATTAAATAACTTTTTAAAATACTTGCAATCACATGATTACATATTATTTACACAATAGCAATAAATTAATCATAATTTATTGATTCTTTTAATTGTTTCTCTTTTTCATCTTTAACATTTTATATTCTAAAATAACCTACTGCTTATGTGGATTCAGAAAATCTTCCAGTTTTATGGACATTCACACAAATATCAGTCATTAATCAGGTGGCAACACAATATTTGACCCCTGGATTTACAAAAGTCCTTTCAGGTTTAAGAAGTGTTTCAACATGGCATCAACTGATGTGCAGACTAATTTTGTATTTAATCTAATTTTGAATTATCACTCTGTAGGTTATGTAACCATGTATATCTATATCTTTGGAAGTCTTTTTTTCTTTCAAACACATTGAAATGCACAAATTCATAGTTTGTTTGTTTTTTGTCATCTGATCCTCTTTCACCTAATATAATTACCAGAGCCAGTATTCATGAACAAGTGCTAATAGTTGCTGGAAACTGGAAAAATGCAACTATGCAGCAGTGATGATTTGGGTCTGTCACAACCTTCTATAAGCAAAGTGATCACACAAGTATGACAGCATGGTAAATACAAAATAAAGAATGTTATTATGTATAATGTGTTTGTCTGTGTGTGTGAGAGAGAGTATGGTAAAACAGGAAAAATGACGCATGTAATTTCAAAGTGAGGGCTTATAATAAATAGACCCTAAAAGCGCTCTTTTATTTCCTTCTTGGACAACCAACCAATCACAGTCTTCAAAAGACTGTGTCATTCCTAGCAACGGGGTCAGGCCCGCCTCCTCACTAAAATACAAGTTTTTGTCTTTTCCTCGCTCTGAGTTGCTCTTAGATTGGTCCCGAATCACTCTCAAGCTAAGACTCCTACGTATATTTTTTTAAGCTAAATTAGGAGCTCTCTGAGAGTATTCTTAGAATCTTTAAGAACACGGGCCCAGAAGTACCGTTGAGATTTTAAAATAAATATTTGAATTAAATATAACATTTGCATGTTCATAGTTCTCTAACATTGGTCATGGCCACATGACTGTCACTGTATACTGCACTGTAGAGCGAGGAGATGTTGAGTAAACTTCAAACAAACAATCTTTAATAAACATCCAAGGGCTTACAAGCAGGCAGGATCACAAACGTAGAACATGAAGACATTCAATAAAGGGCAGACAACTCTTTAAATACAAAACTTAACGAGGGAAAACGAGACACACCTGGAATCAATAAAACAAAATGGAACAAAAACACACAACAGGTCCATGGGCATGACAATGACATACACGTAAACAAATAAAATATATATGTTTTTAGTAAGTGTTTTATTTTGACTGGTTTTAAAATGGTTTATTTTAATTCAACATTTGTATTATTTAATTAATTATCAGCTTTTCATTAAACTCATAAACCCCCAGCAGTTCCTTCGGAAATCCCCGTTTGGCAAGCCTTGACGTAGTATAATGTTTAATGCACTGTTGTTAATAACAATGAATGGAATATATTTTCTTACTCTTTGTATTTTTATCAATATGGTACAGGATTATCCTATTTAAATCAATGTGATAAACGAGATAGGTCAAAAGTAATCTAAAAGTAGTTTGATTATATTACCTAAAATGTGTAATGTAATGTATTAGGTTACTAACTACAATTGTTGTCATGTTATTTGGAATCAGTAGCAGACTACAGTATTTAGGGTTTTAAACTATTGCACACACACACACCTGTGGAATTAATACACTAACAGTTTCCAATTGGCAGGCAATTAAGCTCACAGTTATAGTTATAATGAGACATTCTATTGACTGAAAAAAAAACACCAGAAGAAAGATGTCCAAGGTTCCTGACCACCTCTGTGAACATGCCATAGTCCTGCTTCAGGGTGGCATGAGGACTGCAGATGTGGCCAGAGCAATAAACTGCAATGTCTGTAAAGTAAAACGCCTAAGACAGTGCTACAGGAATTCTACAGGGAGACAGGAAGGACAGCTGATCGTCCTTGCAACCACATGTTCCCATAGTTCAAGAACTTGCAAGTGTCTGTGGAGTAGCATCTCATAGCAAGAACTGCCATATTTGGTATAGACTGCTAGGATGAGATGCACAGCTGGAGGAAACTCAAGATACTCACTGCTACTTTTGATATTGACCACCGTATACAGTGTATATATAATATGTATGTATGTTCCAAAGGGGAAAGGAAAAAGGCTTTGCCACTATGAAATGACTGCATCAATGAAAGCATGAAAGCGCGACTGATTGTGAAGAATAAAACGCTTAATATCCTGAGACTTTGCTGCTCAGTGTTTTTCATAGGTCGCTGTCCGTGGTGCTGAAATTCAGACTTTCAATCTGCAGCTTTACTGATGATGTATTGCTCTGGCCACATCACTCGATCACAGTCAGTGAATTAGCGAATACTCCTGAATAACCTAAACAATGTTATACTGGTATAAAACAGCAGATGGCACAAGAAGCATAGAAATGTCACAGGTGTGCGCAAGCTACATCACAACAAGAAATTAACGTTCCCCATATTGTGTTTCAACGCGTGAAATGTCATTTTACTTGATCAAAACATATGCAGGCTCTACTTGAAAATATGTATCCGACACAGTTCGTTCGTCATAAGGAGTTATCAATAACGGAATCACCAGCTGGGATTGATATTTACAAGACTTTAAACACGCTTGGACAAAATCAATTGATCATTCGATTGCCTTCCAGAGGCAGATGTCACGATGCGCCCACTTCAGGCAGATGGACAGTGGACACGACACTCATCGTCTGTAGTAAATCCCATCAAGATATGCATGAGCAAGTCTAATGTTAACAGCATTTCGACGTGGATTTACCATACTATTCACGGTTAGATATTCAGCCTGATTTTAACATTCATATCGATGTCAAGCCCCAGAAAGAAGACGGTACGCGATCGCAAAAACATATGGATCGACTTCATCCCTCCGTTTGTGTTTGATCATGACGAGACATATGATTGCAGTTTCTCAACAATACACAATACAATACACAATACTGCCTGTATGAGCTAATGTCCTCTCTAGATAGATAGATAGACAGACAGACAGACAGACAGACAGATAGATAGATAGATAGATAGATAGATAGATAGATAGATAGATAGATAGATAGATAGATAGATAGATAGATAGATAGATAGATAGATAGATAGATAGATAGATAGATAGATAGATAGATAGATGTGTGTGTGTGTGTGTGTGTGTGTGTGTGTGTGTGTGTGTGTGTGTGTGTGTGTGTGTGTGTGTGTGTGTGTGTGTGTGTGTGTGTGTGTGTGTGTGTGTGTGTGTGTGTGTGTGTGTGTGTGTGTGTGTGTGTGTGTTATATACGGATTTCCTCATAGATAGATGCAGCTTGGTTGAGTGTCATATGAAACACTATGAAGGAAAGCCTATCACACGTCCTCTGTAAGTGCAAGTGATCAAATAATACATGACAGTACAGTATGAAGCAGATGTGCAATTTAAGCGCACTTGCCTCATCTCCTGACGATCTCAGTCACCTTTTTCATTGGCTAAGGATGCAGCATTAGTCTCAGAGTGTCACAGGCCATTACAGCCGGGGTCTGACACCCCCATGATCAATACCATGAGCTGCGTCGATCGTCTCATCCTCTCGTCCTCATTGGCTGAGCGCATCCAGAGGAAAGGCCCACCTCAAGATCGTAGTGTAACATTTCATTCCACGATATTTCAATCTACTACGCAATTGAAACATAAGGACAAAGAAGGTGCTTTAAAAGGTACGTTTTAATTTTCATTACACGTCCACGAGGCTGAAAAGCAGTTGTTTATATTAGCATGAACCGAGATCGTGTGAAAATACTAACGCTTTGCTCGTAAGGACACAAAACCCCGTGCACTTCGATGGAAACGAGTATTCGCGTGCTTGTGTGCAAATTAAAACATAGCCTGTTGAATGTTTAATGCAACCTGATGATAAAACACGCAATTGTTTTATTTTGTCCGTGTCGTGTCCAGCACTTCGGTGTGAGGACACTGGAGAGGTGACACCATATTGTAAAGGAGAAGTGCAAGATTCATCTTCTGTTTGCGTTTAAAATGAAATATCTTTTCTGAAACACTGTCAGTAATGTGTCGACACACGTTGTTCTTCGTTGTAGCAATGCCTTCGTTGTATAAAATGTTTTAAATCAACTATATAAAGCAAAAATGCATGTGCCATTTTTAATTTACACAAGCCATAAATGATGTCTCTCAGGAACCCGTATAGATGCTCAGTATAAGATAAGCCGTTTGATTAATAATTAATGAGTTTGTGAACATTTCGAGGACACCTCCTGCTGTTAAAGCTGGAAAAATAACGTCAGCTGATGGTGTGAATGTTCTCATCTCATTGTGTGTGCTTGTTATGGGCGTTTTATCTTCAGGGAAATTAGACTCTTATTGACAGCCTGTTATTAGCAGTAGCACAGACACTTGCTCTCAATTCCAAATTAACCCACATTTGTCATATACAGTGCAACACAAACCCCGTTTTTCATTGTGCACTGCTACATAACTTGCTCTCTTGGATGCAGAGGGGCCAAGATGGATGTTTTTATGAAGGGGCTTTCTAAAGCTAAAGAAGGTATGGCAGTGGCCGCAGAGAAGACCAAGGAAGGCGTTGCGGTGGCTGCAGAGAAGACCAAGGAAGGTGTGATGTTTATGGGTAAGACATGGAGCATATAATGCTCTTTTTTTATGCATGCATATCACGAATCAAGTGTGAGCTTAGTGGGAGTGGGAGGGAACATGAAGCTCGGAGCCTGAGGGCCAGGAGGGGGTTGCTATCTGTTTCACTGCCGCTTCTCAGAGCATCGCTATAGGTTCAGCCACTATTGTGTAATTTTGTGATTGGCTGGGATATTGGGTGGGGTTTTCCTGGCCTCTTACATCTACTATGTCCTATTGAATTTTTTTCTTAAAGAGCCATATAGAGCCACATTTCTTGTATAAATTGCATACAATTTTCACACCTCTAATATCTCTAAGGACCTTTGTAATTATTTTAAACAACATTAGATACAATCTTTTGAATGATTATTATTTTAAATGCAGTTTGGCCTCGTATTAAGACTAAACAGAATAAAATTAATTCTAATTATTTTTAGAAGGCACTCTACAAATAAATTATAAATGTAATTGAAATATATTCAAATATTTCAATAATTTATTTTGGTTTATTTAATTTTATCTAAACACATTGTCTTTTAGACATAATAATTAACTCTCTCAAACAATATAAATGGGTTTTATGCATTAAAATATATAGCTGCCTTTTTATTTTAAAAAGGTGGTCCTTTCCAAGAGTATCATCATATTCGGGGTCTTTAGCAATCAAACATTTACATGCAAAAATATAACTTTTGCTTATTACCTGATATTAATTTCTTACCTAAAATCTTGATGTTTAATATAATAAAAGGTTATGTTGTTTGCCAGTGTTTTAAAAGTAAATGTTAAACCCCTGGTTTATTCTGTAATGAGTTTATAATAATATTACTCAAAATTTAGAAATATATTAAAATTATAGAAACAAACATTTTTAGCAATAGCCTACATCCTAAAATATTTCGAAGTTTTGAAATGAAATATTTATTTTCAAATATAGTTAATTAAATAGTGATTATAGAAGTTAATGTAAAAATGATGCAAATGGTCCTTGGGATGGAAAGTTGTTAAACGATTGCAAACCCCTCTGTAGATGTTTCCAATTCACGTGGTTTGTTGTGCACACTAGATCACTCATCGTTTCAATATTTCTCACAACGAATGCTGTGACAGTCCTGTTTGCATACTCATTTCAGTGGTTGTCATCACTCTTTAGCACACAACCTCCTGAAATGGCCTCTTTAATCATCAATGGATTTTACATCAGGAAAATGAAAAGCACTCATGATACTGGACTGATATTGATTCTAGTATAACATAAACTGTACAGAGAAAATACATTTCATGTAACCTGATATTATAAGGGGATTCTTAAAGTACACGCTAATTTGAGAGTGAAATGACATGGCGTGAGATGGTTGACTTCTGGAGCCGGTCCAGCCTCTCTCTGATCTCCTACCGGGTTGGAAAAAAAGCCTTACGGGCCACATGTCACACAATTCCATGAGCTCATGTACCTCTATACGCACAGTGCCCCGGAAAAAAGACTCTCTGTATAAAAAACAGACGGGAGTGACAATCCAAATTATTTTATTGTACAGCATATAGAGCTGATAGAAAGTAAAATTGTCTTCCCATGCATGTCTGAAATATTCAAGCGTGCTCATCTTTTGCTGTGTGCTTTAAACAGTAAGACGAGACGTTGATCTAGTCTGTTGACCTGCTGTAATTGGAGACTGAGAGGGCATTTGTGTTTCAATGCCTAGCGCAAACACTCATTCATGCTCTTCTGTTTTGATGTTGGGATGAATGAATAATAGAATCCCTCCACATAAAAACCTCACATCTGTGCCACCAGCGTCCCAGAGAGAGACAGTTAGCCCAGATACTTCAAGCCCATCTGCGGTTGCTTTGCAGATCGTCTTGTACGATTGCCGTCGTTTCCTTTGCGGTGAACACAAGGTTTCACTTACATCGGACAACCGGGGTGACCTGGGACGCCATGCTTGAACAGCCTTATGGGATTGTGTGTTAGCGCGTGGAGGAGGGGTAACGGGTAGCTGATAGGTTCTTGTTCCACCTTGGACAGCAGCTACAAGATCTCACATTCTCACACACACATGCACCACAAACCCATCTGAGGATAGATTGAAGAGGAAGAGGCTTCTGCTAATGTCACACTGGCTCATTTTGTCCCACTGCTATTATGCTTGTCTAATTTCCTGTCTGTACACATTTATTTCCTGAGTGGTTTCTCATCCTCATATCGAGCTTTATATTCACTGCTGTATAGTTAGTGGTTATTGGTTATTGTTTACCAACCCACCCCCCCCCACACACACACACACACACACACACACACACACAAACCTCAAATTGTGTGGCTTGTTGGATATATATATATATATATATATGAGACACATACATCTTGTTTATTTCTAATACTACTGAATAGTGTTTTATATAATGTTTTAAATAAAAAAAATTGGTCAACAGTAATGCAATAGTGCATTTTTTGCAAATAAGAATGCAAAATAATATTTGTTTTATATTAGTTTTGGGTCAGTAAGATTATTATTATTTTTATTTTTTCAAAAGAAGGCTGCGTTTGTTTGATCAAAATTACAATAAAAACAGAAATCTTGAGAAAACATTTACACAAAAAAGTAAAATATTTTTGTTTGTTTGTTTTAATATATTTATAAATGTAATCTATTCCTGTGGTGACAACGCTGAAATTGCAGCATCATTACTCCAGTATCACTGGATGATCTTTCAGAAATCTTTCTAATATGGCATTTTAAAGTGCAAATAACATATAATATGATAACAGTTGGGAATATTTTTGTGGAAACTGTGCTGCATTCTTTTCATTATTCTTTGATGAATAGAAAAGTAAAAAGAACAGCATTGTTTTAAATATAAATATTTTCTAACAATGTAAATAGTCTTTTCTTTTACCATCTGTTACTATAGCAGTAACAATTTAATGCAGCCTTGCTTAACAAAAAGTATTAATTGATTTAAAAAATGTGTATATATATTCTGCATTCCAAACCCATTCCAATAAATAAATAAAATAAAATGAAACAAACACGATATTAGCAACACAATAAAAAAAAACATTCTAGAAGCTCTTAGCAGCCATATTTCAGAAAAATGTAGTACAATTATAGACATTTCCTTTAGTGACAGATTAGTCCTGATAAAGCACTTACAATCTGCCCTTTTTATCTAAAATGATACATCTGTTACACTGTGTATTCATGAACAAGTCTTTCCCATTTTAAGAAGCAAATTTGTTATAATGACTCAAGTGCTGTAGATGAAACACATCAGCTCTAATGAGTCACGGGTGAATGACTCTAGTTAAAACATCTTTTTGCTCAAGAGTAATTTCTCCTCTTTCTTGTAAGAATCATACTCAGACTGAGACACAGAGTGCTGTTTGGCATCGCAGTATATGGTAAGTCCCTTCCTAGGAAGTGTTTCTGAGCTGTAGTTCACTCAAGCAGGGCGGTTAAGGTGACAGGTCTGAGATACAGGTTCTATTAGCTCTAATGATTTTTCAGTGAACCTTTAAATGAAGCTACTCTGGGAGTTCCAGGCTTGTATTTCACATTGTCTTTCTACTCATTACCTGCCTGTATCGTGTACCTACATTCAACCTTATCGCAGAACCTTCAGAGGGGCTTATTTAATGTGTGTTTCCGTATTGTTATGGGCTGTGTAATTTTTTTTACAATATTTTTTTTGTGTGCTTGCAGGCAACAAGACCAAAGACAGCGTTGCAACAGGTAAGGTGATTCTGCAAACTGTTCTTTAGACTTTAGACTTGTAAATAATGAATATGTCTCATTTAATGTGTTCAAAGGGCATGGCTTACAGCCAGTAAGTGGAACCGAGACAAATAGTTCTGTGCCTAGGTGATATTTCAGAAGGTTGTTTGTCTAGGACAGATGGAAAACTAGACAAGTCAGAGTGTTTTTCAGCATGATTAACTGTTGGCCTCTTGCTCGAGCCAGGGTTATTAAAGAAAATAAAACATAAATAAAAAAAATGTTACTCGGAAAATAAGTTTAAAACGTTAACAGAAAATGAAAAATATATTAAAAAATTTACTTATTTTAGTTCAGCTAGTTGCCAAGGTGTAATTTTTATTTTATTTTAGTTTAAATTTAAGTACTAAAATAACAAAAAATAAACTTTATTAAAAACTGATAAGAACTACATAGGCATATTTCTTTAACTAAAAAAATTACAAAACACAACAAAATTACTAAAACTTAGTACTAAAAGTACATTTTAAATAAAAACAGAAAATATTAAAAAGCTAATTCAGAATTTTTACACAAAATTGAATAGTACATTATTGTACAGTGTGTACTGTATATAATGCATTATAAAGTGATTCCCAATTAATGCCTACTAATTAGGTATGTACTTGTTAAGCAGTTATATTATACATTATATTAATATAAAACAAAGGAACAACAACCAATTTCATGAATACAATTTGTATAACAATAATAATAATATTATTATTATTATATCTGTGATTCAGATTTTTTTATGAAACAATAGTTGTAAAAACTATTTTAGTTAATTGTATTTTTATATTATCTAATAATTAGTGCTGTCAAAGTTAACGCGTTAACGCAAATTCATTTTAACGGCACTAATTTTATTAACGCACGATTAACGCAGCGCATGTTTTCTGTTTGACCCGTGGCCCAACCCATAGTTGGAGAAATGGAGATGCACAGTGTTGCCAACTAAGCAACATTGCAGACCCCTTTAGCGACTTTTTTCCATTCAAAAAAGTGCCCGAACCTTATTTAGTCTCTGAGAATAGCTGGTACTGCTGCACGAGCGAGAGGTCTTGCTTTCACAGCGCGCGCACACACTCTCTCTCTCTCTCTCTCTCTCTCTCTCTCTCTCTCTCTCTCTCTCTCTCTCTCTCTCTCTCTCTCTGTGTGCGTCAGCTTGGTTCAGTGCTCACACACCTCTCTCTCTCTCTCTCTCTCAGCGTCTGTCTGCTCAGTTTCTGTTCAGCGTGCGCACACACGCATCTCTCTCTCTCTCTCTCTCTCTCTCTCTCTCTCTCTCTCTCTCTCTCTCTGTGTGCGTCAGCTTGGTTCAGTGCTCACACACTCTCTCTCTCTCTCTCTCTCGCTCAGCGTCTGTCTGCTCAGTTTCTGTTCAGCACGCGCACACGCATCTCTCTCTCTCTCTCTCTCTCTCTCTCTCTCTCTCTCTCTCTCTCTCTCTCTCTCTCTGCGTCTGCTCAGTTTCTGTTCAGCTCGCGGCAGAGAAGAGCAGCGCTTTAATTCAGTTAAACACAGATATTATGTTGCTTGCTTCTCTAACTTTACATGCAAGTATAGCCAAAATCACAGCACAGCTATTGTCATTATCTTATGTGTATTTGATTTCATAAGATGACAGCTCGATTATCAGGATTTTTGTGCAGATTAACATCTTGGAAGAGAGAGCTGGTCTCTGAGCCTAGTCTTACTGCGTCGTGTTTCAGTCACTATTTCATATTCATTCCGTTGTCTGAAAACAGAAACAGTTAAATATATCAATGAAAACAGTTTTATTGAGAATTTAGCTGCATCAAAATACAGTATGTGGGCACAGAGAGGGAAAAAAATATATTAATAAATAATAAATGTAGCCTACATTTTGCATGTTCAGAAGAAGTGAGCTGCCCTTATTAATTTAAGGTACATTTAGAACAAATACAAATGTGTGATTAATCGCGAGTTAACTCGTGACAATCATGCGATTAATCGCGATTACATATATTTTAATCGATTGACAGCCCTAATAATAATATAATACATGTTTATTTTTCATACATAGTATGTACACTCACAGCAAGTCGATGAACAAGGTTTAATCATAACTAAATAGATGACCGTATTTAATACAAATGGCCATTTATTGATGTAATCTAATCTGAGCCAGTTGATTTTGTCATAATAATATCGCCATATATTGATTTTATTCAATAAAATTAAATTCAATAACATTTAATGTGTTGCACTGACATTGTTGCAGACAATAGCCTCAGATAATTTCCAATTTTTTCTTGTGTTGCCAAATAAATATTGAATTTCTGACTTGGAGTGATGTGTATCTGTTGAAAATGGGCTGTGTCTGTGTTTAAAAACGTGCTTTGTTTCATCATTGGTCAGTGGCTGAGAAGACAAAGGAGCAGGCTTCTCACCTGGGAGGAGCTGTGATGTCTGGAGCCGGAAACTTCGCTACTGCCACCGGCCTGGTGAAGAAAGACGAGTTCCCCAGTGACATAAATGTATGTTTTTGTCATTATTATTACATACCGTTATATACCATTCTATCTTTTAAAATGTCAATTGTAAAAATGCAGTTGTTATTTAGCTTTTATTCAGCTATTTTAATTAAGGTAGGAGCTATTTTTATATCTGATCAAATCCTTAAAAAATGATTTTTGATGTAGTCAGGTTGATTCTATCATAATATTTATTGACTTGATATTTTAGGTGTCCTGGCAACATTTTTAACATTAAAATTTCTGATCAGTTTTACTTATTAATAGGATAGAACATGTAGTGAACACTACTACACTGTTAAAAAAGATTCTTTGAGGTTTTTCACAAAACAAAGATTATTGATGTTTTACAAAAAACATTTTCAGTCTTTTGACTTTATTTCATATTTAATTAAATTTTACTTGCTTTTCATTTGAGTGAAAATTGTTTCAAAGACATTTTTTTCAGTATAATAGCTCAACATACACATGACCATCAGACATGGTTATGGATTATTCCATGAGAAATACATGATACTAGAAAAATCATAAAGTCTCAGTAACTAGATGAATATCAGAGGGCTGTACACCTCATACACTCGCCTTCACCGCATACCACATGACACATAATGGAGGGCTGCTCATCCCACAGGGAATATCGTGTCTTACTTTGTGCGTCTGTCCTGCTGAGCCCCCTCTCCCCACCCCCTCTCATCTCTCTCTCTCTCTCTCTCTCTCTCTCTCTCTCTCTCTCTCTCTCTCTCTCTCTCTCTCTCTCTCTCTCTCTCTCTCTCTCTCTCTCTCTCTCTCTCGACCTTGCCCAAGGTCACTTAGCACTTTGCACAGTACATAAAAATTGCACTATGGGAGGAGAAGTCAGCCAGTCTTCAAACTTAGGCAGATCTGCTTCAGTTTAAACAAACTGTTGATTTCAGAGTGCTCTGGGTTTTGAGCAATAGTGGTGTTCATGACAGATTAACATGTGTGGTCTTCCACGGATTTTCCCCACTGGGCTTAAAAATGAGTCTCGTCCTTTGTGGTGACTCGGTAATCTCATAAATCACTTAGAGGGAAAATCAGTGTAAGAAGCTTGCAGCATATGTGCTTGTGGTGTTTACAGTTATGTGTGTGTATGAAGCCCGCTGGAGCCGAAGAATAAAAACACAATGTCACTGTCATCGATTTTAAAGCTCTAGTGCTTCAGCTAAGCCGTCATCATCCAAATTATTTTGAGTGCAGCTATTGTCATAAGGAAAATGTGTGATGGCTGGTTTAAGTGTGTAGTTTAGCGGTTTGAAACATGTGAAAGTGTGTGGGTGGTCAGTGCTAACTGGACTGAGCCTTTTGTGTGTGTCGTTCTCAGGAAACGTTCTCATTGCCACTTGTGCTTTGTGTGTCTTACTACTGATCTAATGAACAAATACAGACTTTACTCGCATTCTTTGTGAGATTAAACAGTTTATCATGTAATTCAAAATTAATTTTCAACTAAATTATTAATTTTATTTTTAAACAAAAATAAAATATATATGTTTTTCATCTGAATATAGCAATGGCAAAACATATTTGAATTTAAAAATCAATATTTAAAAAATAATAACATTTAAAAATATAGTACTTTTAGTTTGTGTTCACTTTAAAAGTGTTTTATGCATTTACCAGTTGCACTTTATTTTAAGGTGTCCTTGTTACACTTTACATGTACTTACTACATGTACAATTACATGACACAAAATTACATGCTATCCTACATCTCCTAACCAACTGGTCAAACAATTATGATGTCACTTTTTTAAATATGTCTGAACGAAAAATTTAATATTTTTTTAAGGGGGAAATGTCTCGGATTTGATATAGAAATAAAAAACTAATCAGAATTTTTGGAGATGTCTATAAAGGGGGGGGGGGGGGGTCAGCAGTAATCTCTTTCAAATGAAGGTATAAAACAAGTAAAGGAGTGGATCGCAGATCTATAATGGCCTTCATAATAATAATATTAATTATAATATTACTTGAATAATTATTAATCAAAGTTACATTTATGCATGTTATAGAATAAGTTGAATATGGCTTTAGTCTGCCTTTTTACTCGCTAAGATGCTGCTCTCATTGTGTATGTGACCAAGCCCGATAAGGTTTATGGCTGAGGTAACCTAGAAGTAAGATAAGTGTTTCTCTGCGTATGTGTGTTAGTATCTGTCTGTACAGGGAGAAGCTCAGACAGTCCCAGGACAAACGTTCAACTGCCGATGTCCAGCATATCAGATATACGTCTTTGGAGAGACGTATTGCGTCTGACCTTTGATCACTTGTCACCAAAATAGTCATCAGAAGATATGCTTCAAGCTTGCGTCCATATGTGGAAATTGTCTAAGTTTATCTAGGTTTTAGAACCAATCGGAATGTTGCTGACTGCATTGACGTATTTAGCTATCTCTGTCAGGGTGTAATTGTGGTGATTTCTGTATTGTAAAGCAGGTCGGCCTACGATCTCCGTGAGAGTGTTAAAGCTGACTTCTGCGGATGAAACTGCAAACTATTTCTTCTGTAAATGTCTTTAATTCATCGCATCTCTGACTCCTGGTCTTTGTTCATCATACCTGGTCCATGGGCTTTAACTGTAATTCCCCAACACAAGTCTCCTAAAATGATTTAGTATTAATGGCACTGTTTCAATGTAGCTTGATTGACATGAAGGGTTTGACAGGCTGTGTTGTGATATTAGAACTGTATATTGCTAGAATATGATCTAATTGACTGTGATAGCTCAGTTTAAAAATAAACCTTCCAGTGACCCAGAACTGTAAAGAAAATATATCTACTGTATGTAGGTAATGAGAGTCTCTCTCTCTCTCTCTCTCTCTCTCTCTCTCTCTCTCTCTCTCTCTCTCTCTCTCTCTCTCTCTCTCTCTCTCTCTCTCTCTCTCTCTCTCTCTCACTTTCTCACTCTGGCAAGACATAAAATGGAGTTTGATGAAACATTTATTATGTACACATGAAGTTGTAGCATGCATACTAAAGCACATTAGCAGATGTACCACTGATATATTGTACATAGCGTAAACGGCACAGAATTTAGTCTCTGTCTGTGATAGTGCTTTAAAAAGAAATCAATCACGCTAGTATAATTAATGTCAGTGTTTTAAATTGGCTTTGAGTAATATTCTGCTGTTGTTGGATTTTGAAGACATGATGGGCTTTCACATGTGTGTTCACAGCCTGAGTTTGGTCAGGAAGCCACCGAGGATCCAATGGGAGGAGGTCTCATGGACCCTGCGGGACAGACGTACGACGACACTCAGCAGGTAAGAGCATCAGCGCTCACAGGAGCACACAACTCTACCGGACACACACATCAGACATGGCCACAAGTCCAAGTCGAGTTTCAGATACACTTTTAATAGTTGTCTGGGTAGCATTTAGTACAGGGACCAATTCTCACTATTATACTATTTCACTATTAACTAGTTGCTTATGAGCATGCATTTTAATAACGTATTGGCAGTTTATTAGTACTTATAAAGCACATATTCTGCATGACCATATTCTACATTCCTAATCCTACCCAATACCTAAACTTAACAACTACCTTACTAAATATTAATAAGCAGCAAATTAGGAGTTTATTGAGTCAAAAGTCTTAGTTAATGGTTTGTTAATAGCGAAAATTGGACCTTAAAATAAAGTGTGACCATTTTCTGTATGCTGAAGTGTAGTTTTATAAACCTGGAGCATTCTATTAATTGTTATTGATTATTAAATAAATATAATACATTTAATATAATTCGTCATTTTATATAATTTTCTTTTTTTAGTATTTTGTTCCGCTGAAATAAATAAATACTTCTATTCAGTAGAGATTCAGTAAACTTCAAAAGTGCCATTAAAGTCAATTATAATGTGACAATGCAATATAAATTACATTTTAAAATATATTTAAATATATGATGTTATAACAATATTGTTTTAAATTATAATAATATTTCTACGTATTACTGTTTTTATGTATTTTTGATCAAATAGATGGTGTTAGTGAGCATAAAAAATTTATTTCAAGAAGTTCTTTGCAAACTTTCTTTCTTTTTTATTTTAACAATGTTGTAATATATAATATATTAATGTTTCCTTGTAGGCCTAAAGACTTGCATTGATCAAGATCTCAAATTCTGGCATTGTTCTTGACAACTTGTTTTGTCTTCTCACATAAAAAGTAATATGAAGTTTAAATCAAATAATTTCAGACGTGTTTATTTTGTATTTATTTGTTAAGTTAAGCGCTGTGTAAAACTAAATGCCCTACAGGGTGATAATCAATTTTTATTATACAATAATGCCCAGCTTTCTGTACATTATACCTTGCATAATTAATAATAATTTGTTACATTTATATTGCACTTTTATGGGTACTCAAAGCGCTTTACATATGGGTGTAAATACATGTTATAATTGTGGGTGTGTTGATCCAGGGTTATAACACTAATGATTCTTCACTGAATTATGTATCTAATTTAACCCCAGACATTTATTATTAAAACATGATTTTCTCAAAGGTGCCATCGGTGCACACAGATAGTGGTGGGATTCCCTGTGTGACATCTTTTCTGCTTCCTCTCCTTCCTCTATTCCTCCGTCCCCCTCCTTCTGTTTGTTTCTTCCCTCTCATTACCTCACTGCCATGCTGAAAATGCCTCATGGGAGTGGTGGTGACGTTAAATGCCCTGTTGCATTGTGGGTAGTGTAGGAGGCTCCCCCTGCCCTGTTGAGGAGATGGGACTCTTCCAGTAGATGCTCTCTCACACAGGGAACCAGGACCATCAGATAATGATACTGACATTTAATATGTAGGGTATCCTCAGATTCAGATCTTCACAACGTATATAGCTCCAGCATGATGTGCAATTATATTCATTAAATAAATCAGATGCTTATGATCTGAAAGCATCAGCTGCCACCTGCTGGGGAAAATGAGGCACTGCAACAGACCTCAAACAGAAGCAATACAGTAGGAAAAGCATCATGAGATGTAGTTAATCATCATATTCTGATTAAATTGATTCTATGAGGGGGATGTATATTGTGTAAAAATAATAGTAATAATTTTAAATATAACATTTTGTCCGAATATGTTCATCTGGGCTTATCAAAAGCTAAAGGTTTGCGTATAAGTAATGTTATTTGTGTTTGGGTTCAGTTTAACTAAAAAATTGCATTGTAGAAAAATACAAACAAAAGTGGTGTGTATACCAAAATGAAAAAAAAACCTATGTGGGGAAAAAGTCTGCCTTTTTGTTTTTGCTTTATAAGCAGTAGAACATTTTAATGAAGGCAAAAATAAATATATATATAAAAAATACATGTTAAATATTTATGTCAGGTTTTCATATTTAAATGTATGAAGTGTGCCTTTAAGCTAAAAATTGTATTTAAAAATGTTACAGGAAAAAAAAGGAATTGAGTAATTATTTTAATTATATATATATGTATGTATATATACACTGTATATATTATAAACACACACACACACACACACACACACACACACACACACACACACACACACACACACACACACACACACACACACACACACACACACACACACACACACACACACACACACACACATATACATGTAGATTTTGTTTAAACAAGGAAAGAAAAGAAAAACATCACAAAACAAATAAATCATTTCAGATCATTTTCTTGTCATTTTTAAGATATTAAATGTTTCTGTTTCTGCTCACAGGACAACCAAGATTATGAGCCAGAGGCGTAAACATCACATTCCAAGTCCAAGTCCAGCCAGCAGCACAAAAAGTTTATATCAATAACAAGTACAAATCCTAAACACAATAAACCCTGTTGCAAAAAAAACAAAACAAAAAAAGTGCAAAAAAACATTTAAACCATAAAAAGTATCTATTCCAGTTAATCCTGCCGAGAAATGTTCTTCCTATCAGATATCTACTTTTATTATGATCTATTGTAAATGTCATGTTCTGACGGTACCGTGTTGGATGTAGCTCTATGCTGACTGCCGGAGGGTGCTCTGTCTCGTTTCCTTGCCTCCCTCCCAATGAAACGAGACCTGCCCTTCCTATTGTGACTCTTTGTACTTGTGTACCTGCATTTCTATTTGTGTAATAGATGTTTCAGATCTTCCAATAACATATTGGGGGATCAAATATCTTTGGGTAAATATGATATTATATATATATAACTGTGTGCAATGCCTGTTTGTGGGATTTTACTTTCCTATTTAATTTAATATTGACGCAAGCTATTTATTTAATTTTTCAAAGTAAGAGTTTTGTACGTTGTAACTTTATAGTTGCTTGTGATATCATTCCAGTGGATTGTTTGTTAGAATTGGGCAATTTGTAAATGTGTGTATGTATGCGTTTGCGTACTGGAGATTTTCAAGTTAGTGTAAATGTGTCTTGAAATGTTTATGGATGTCAGGTCAATATGTGCTTTACAATGCTGGAAAAGTCAATATTGAGGTTTCTGTGTCATACAAGACAAGTGAATCCTCTGTAAATAAAGAAAACAAACAAAAAATCTCCATGTGTAGTCCTCTTTTTCTTTCTTTCCCTAAAAGTAAAGTCTATGCAACACTATTATGCACTATTCAAACACGTAAGAACATGTTGACAAAATGTTAAAACAAGTGCTAATGATAATTATCTACCACTGTTTTGTTATGCAATGCAATACAAAGACACGTATCTTTAAATGTGTCCATCCTTTGGCATCCAGACAAATATTACGAGCAAAGAAACTAGCGGAGGGAGTGACGTCTGTAATCAACAGGATGTCTGGCTGTCTCCAGAACTGAACACAGCGCTCTACAGACATGCTGCGCGCAGCAGAATAAGTGCGGTGCCGTGGCTCAATAGCTGGCATACCTGCATAAGCCGGGCACCATTGATGGATTAGCAAGTGCAGTCACGGGAATTTGGTGCCCTCCGGAAACAGAGGGTATTTAAGGGCCCCCGCTGGCAGCGTCCCGATTACACCGGGCCGGTAGGACTGTGGGTGTATGTGCTCAGTATCATGGCTTCCTTTAAGAAGTCTCTGGAGGGGCTGAAGACCACAACACAGTCAGCCACTAAAGGCGTCACTGACAGTGCAGGTACTAATGGTTACACACTGCTCATCTGGGCTTGTATTTGTGTATTTGGAAAATATTTTGAAGGAACGGCCGTACTTTACCTCATATGTGTTTTATTATTGTCCCATGGACTGATTTGAAAGAACTTTGTCCAACAAAATGTTTTAATTTATTTTAACATTAAATACACTGCATAATTGTATCTTATAATTTCAGATTTGTTGATGTTTTTTTATTATTATTTATTTATTTATTGAAAAATAATATGTATTATTATAACTATTTATTTTTGGCTGGTCAATACTTTTAATGATTTGGTTTTAAAATTTTACATGGACAAAATATGTTGTCTTTTTTAAATATTTTATTTCTTTTAAAATTTACATCGGTAAATAACAATAATTGTGTAACTTTTGTATACATATTGTGAATTCAAAATTAATTATTCCATTAAAATTCATTTGAAAGTACTATTACCAATATATTAATTTTGAAACTGAAAATGTGGCTGAAGATAATCACTGAACACACTTTTTAATGAATTAATGAATTATTTAAACTTGTGTAATTTATATGTAATAGTATTAATTGTATTGTATTACAAGTTGTAATATATTTTTTTATATTAGGTGTGATGTTTAGATGTACATAAATTGAGTATTGAAACTATACAGTGTGATATGGCAGAAACACTTCACAAATCTTCACTTTTGAATTAATTTAACTAATTTTATACTTGATAAAGCACATTTAAATACTTAAACATTTTACTATTTAATTAAATATTATTTATGTTTTTATTTATTTGAGTAAGTGAGTGAGTAAAGTCCATTTCACCATGCATTAACAACATTTTTGATACTGCTTTTCGGAGACCTTTGTCAATAAGTGTGAAAAGCAAGCAGTGTTTGATAATGTTATTTCAGTTCAGGCAGCGCAAGATGCCGTGCAGCAGGTGGCAGAGTCCTCCAAAGAAGCCACCAGTACAGGTGAGAGAAAGAGTCTATTAAATGCAGCTGTACAGAAATTAAGATACACTTGGATGTGCACGATTTCACAGCTTTTTAAAGTGTACTTTAGTGTATGCATACTATTTTATGCATTTTATTGTATGCATTGTCTTAATGTCTTGAATCAAAAATTTGATTGCATTGTTTTTGCTTATATCTATCAGTTTATTTGCATGTTGCACCATGAAGAATGTGTAAATACATCCCTAAAGGAACTCTCTGTCTCTGTTTCTGTTATGTGTATGTGTATATATATACAAACAGCTGCTGAGGAGGCATCCAGACAAACACAGTCTGCTATAGGCACAGCTGCAGAGAAAGCATCAGGCACCATTAAGGATTTTGGACAAAAATTGATTTCCAAATAAATTATGCACTTCCCAAACAATCCGACATTCCTTGTTATCAGAATAGATTCAACCTGAACCTTGTCAACTGAATAGTAGAAAATTGTACTAGCAACTAGTACCAGCTCGATTTCATCTGCACTGCCAATGCTGATTATTTCAGAAAGATTTAATTTCAGTTTAATTGTTGATCATCCTATATTCCAAAGTCTGTTCAAAGATGCTTGTGCTTTGAAAATACATGATACATTCCGTTCAGCTGCTGGTGTCTTTTTATGGCCATCCTACGTGCTTTTCTATTCTAGTGAAATACGATGTGAGGATATAGAGTATGCAAGAACACGTCCACTTTCTTTGTAAAAACCCTTTATCATTATTATTATCCTCAGCTCCCACGTCACCGGAGGGAGTGGGGGGGATCAGTAATATATGTTGCTATGGCAACATAACACAGATAGACCACAGTGAAAGAACTTTCATTCAAAAGTGCCTTAGGGCAGATCCTGCTATTCAGTATTCCTGTGGATGTCAAGAGATGATGCTTTTGATTACGAACAATAACCCTTTAAATAACTTGCCACATGTTGGCTGCTACTCACCTACTTGTGCATCCTGTTTCAAATGTGTTGCACAGCTTAAAATCAGTCTTTATCAATCCAGTGTAGTTCAATTCAGAAGAACTGCAACAAAGAATTGCAGTGGGCATCAAGCTAAATATATAGTTGAGATTTAAAGAGTACTCAGAATGTACAGGTGCATCTCAATAAATTAGAATGCCGTGGAAAAGTTCATTTATTTCAGTAATTTAACTAAAAATTGTGAAACCGTGTATTAAATTAATTAAATGCACACAGACTGAAGTAGTTTAAGTCTTTGGTTATTTTAATTGTGATGATTTTGGCTCACATTTAACAAAAACCCACCAATTCACTATCTCAACAAATTAGAATATGGTGACATGCCAATCAGCTAATCAACTCAAAACACCTGCAAAGGTTTCCTGAGCCTTCAAAATGGTCTCTCAGTTTGGTTCACTAGGCTACACAATCATGGGGAAGACTGCTGATCTGACAGTTGTCCAGAAGACAATCATTGACACCCTTCACAAGGAGGGTAAGCCACAAACATTCATTGCCAAAGAAGCTGGCTGTTCACAGAGTGCTGTATCCAAGCATGTTAACAGAAAGTTGAGTGGAAGGAAAAAGTGTGGAAGAAAAAGATGCACAACCAACCGAGAGAACTTCACAAGGAATGGACTGAGGCTGGGGTCAAGGCATCAAGAGCCACCACACACAGACGTGTCAAGGAATTTGGCTACAGTTGTCGTCAGAGGCGTCTTACCTGGGCTAAGGAGAAGAAGAACTGGACTGTTGCCCAGTGGTCCAAAGTCCTCTTTTCAGATGAGAGCAAGTTTTGTATTTCATTTGGAAACCAAGGTCCTAGAGTCTGGAGGAAGGGTGGAGAAGCTCATAGCCCAAGTTGCTTGAAGTCCAGTGTTAAGTTTCCACAGTCTGTGATGATTTGGGGTGCAATGTCATCTGCTGGTGTTGGTCCATTGTGTTTTTTATAAACCAACGTCACTGCACCCGTTTACCAAGAAATTTTGGAGCACTTCATGCTTCCTTCTGCTGACCAGCTTTTTAAAGATGCTGATTTCATTTTCCAGCAGGATTTGGCACCTGCCCACACTGCCAAAAGCACCAAAAGTTGGTTAAATGACCATGGTGTTGGTGTGCTTGACTGGCCAGCAAACTCACCAGACCTGAACCCCATAGAGAATCTATGGGGTATTGTCAAGAGGAAAATGAGAAACAAGAGACCAAAAAATGCAGATGAGCTGAAGGCCACTGTCAAAGAAACCTGGGCTTCCATACCACCTCAGCAGTGCCACAAACTGATCACCTCCATGCCACGCCGAATTGAGGCAGTAATTAAAGCAAAAGGAGCCCCTACCAAGTATTGAGTACATATACAGTAAATTAACATACTTTCCAGAAGGCCAACAATTCACTAAAAAAATGTTTTTTTATTGGTCTTATGAAGTATTATAATTTGTTGAGATAGTGAATTGGTGGGTTTTTGTTAAATGTGAGCCAAAATTACCACAAAAAAAGAACCAAAGACTTAAACTACTTCAGTCTGTGTGCATTGAATTTATTTAATACACAAGTTTCACAATTTGAGTTGAATTACTGAAAAAAATTAACTTTTCCACGAAATTCTAATTTATTGAGATGCACCTGTGTACACACAAAACACACACACACACATATATATATATATATATATATATACAAGGTGTTTTTTTCCGGCTGTTGACAGTATGTATATATATATATATATATATATATATCCCAAATCTCAAGATTGGCAGATGCATGAAAATAAACAGTTTTTGCTTGTTGTGTTTCATAAATAATAAATATATAATTCTGTTGTATATGGAAGATACAAGCAGTCGAGATGTACCCATTAGTGTTCATTCTGTGGTAGACGCAAATGTCAAACAGTGTCATCCTGAGGAAAGGTTTCTCACCGTGACTTAATTTACAGTTGATCTCCAGCACTTTTGGCCCTCTCCCCCGTATTCTCCGCCTCCACATCCCCATTCTCTTTACATCCCTATCCACCTCCTCCTCCTCATCATCATTTGCCTGCAATGACAGGCAGCATCCTCTTGTTTTCAGAATATGGCATGTGTTGTCTAACCCCCACCCCTACCACCCCCACCATTACCATGAACACAGTCACTCCACCCCCCTGCATGTACATGGCTGGTTGCTAGGCAACAAATATTCTGTGGGAGCGTGCGATTGGCAAAAGCCCTCGATTTTTATGGTGAGAACATAGGCGATAGAACACAACTCTCCAAATCGGACTCCATGGCATGGTGAGGTGCAATGGACCAGTGTACGAGCACATGCATGAGTCCAAAAAGCCATGTTATAGTTACCATTCAGCCTTTAGTTGACTAAAATACAGAACGAACATTAAATAGATGGTCTTTTACATAATTGCAGCAGTATAGTGACCTATATCATCCACCACTTTACACTAAATTTGTTCTCTTATGTGAAAAAATAAATAAATGTGAGATCATTCAACGACTTGAGCATATTCTCTCTCTCATGTGGAAAAAAATTATACATGAAAACATGAGTTTATAATATATATTCATTCTGTTATTTAAGAAACACTAAACTGTATCAAAATGTTTTGTTCCAGAGATCACAAAGACATTACTGGTGCACCCTTTTAGTATCTTGTATGCCTTAGTAAATCTATTTCATTTGAGGTTTTATTACATAATAGCCTTGTTTATTTGTATGGTATTTTTATTTATTTTTTCTCGACACATGGTTTTTAATCACCATCATTTGCTTCTGATTAAAAAGCTACATATACTTTGTCACTTCATTACCACTCACTGCCAGGTTGAGTCTGGTTTCCAGGGAAACTAAAAACCAGAAGCTTTCAGTACTCTCAGCCACAGTGAAATCCAAGGACCACCATCCACTGAGATTCTTCTGGAAAACAAACCATCTACAGCCTGCCTATTATCATTACCAGCACCTAAAAGATGAGCTTGGAGCGTGAACATATGCTTTGGCTGTGAAATCTTTGAAAATATGGATACAGCGTTTGATCTGTCATACAGTTGAGGTATGTGTCGATGGGGTGTTTTCTATAGTGGTCCCACTGTGTGCTGTCGTAGTTTTGTTTTTTGAGGGTACTGCTAGTTTTTTTTTTTTACAAGTTTCGTGTGTGTGTGGATGCACTGAAGCAGACAGCTGCCATGATATATTGGATCTCTGTTTTGGGGGATAAAAGAGGAATCAGTTTATTGGCAAACAATACTGTTCTTCCTTTAAGTATTGTAAGACTGAAGTTTGTGTTTAATGTTATAATTATTTCAAGCACACAAATCATGATTGTTTTTCAGGTGCCTGAGATCATTATACAAAACAATCAGATTTGAAATTAATTTTACTTAATGTAGTGTTTTCAAAAATGAAAAAAAAAATTGTGTGTGCCATCATCAATGCATGTCAAGTGCTCTTTTTTATTCATTACACCTGCATTAATGCACTTATGCATTTATGTTAATGTTTCCCAGCAAAACCACCAGTGGCGTGAGACCGTGAAGCTCAGACGTTCTACACCCCCTCTCCGGATCAACACAAACCCATCTCTGAACCCATGGAGGGTCCTGTTCTGACAGAAAGTGAAGTTTGGAAAGTTGGCTCAGGGACCAGCACAAGTATAAACACCGGTGACTATTCGCCCCTTATGAACGACAAAGTAACTGATGAAAACCCAGGGACCGCAGTCCAAAAGGAGATCTGTGGCAGCATCCAGGAGAAACCTGACCAAGAGGTTACATCAGATCAGATCAGAAATTCCACATGAGCAGCGATTAGAAGAGGATCTATCTTCCACTCAAACAGCAGTCGAAAGCGATGAATCACCTGCGATAGCATGCCAACAAGAGAGGAGTGTTAACCAAGCAGAGGAACCAGTAGATAAGATGTGCTCGCCGTCTGGCCAACAAAACCAGGACCAGGAGATTACCATACTGGTGACCAACCATGACTGTATTTTAGAGGACGAAGAGGATGAGGAATTTTGGGAACAGAAGACTTACAGCTGCCCTGCTGAACCCGAGACTGTCTCTTCGGTTAAAGGTGAAGGAGTGACTGAGGAAGAGAGTCTCGATGGTTCCATCGTTGTGGCGAACGTGATTGAAGTCAGTCAAGTCCAGAAGACCAGCGTCATAAGCCACGTATCAACTGAGCAGAATACCACGAATGAAAAACCAAGATTGCCTGGAGATCTAGGGGATAGTAGCAACGAGACAAACTCCATAAGCAAAGGTTCAAGCACCCCACAGAAAACAGACGCAAGTAGCACAGGCATGGAAATGAAAGTTTGCAGTCTGAAAGATCAGTCCACAAAACCTGAAGATGTGGAAGTAAAACTGAAGAAAACCGAATCAACTGAGTCCAAGGATTCCGGACGGCCTTTGAAAGATACACTCACCTTGACTCGGTCACCTGGACGCACACAGACCGTGCAAACCCAGGTTAGCCTGGAGGTGATGTACCAATCGGTGGCCACCAGCCCCATGACTCCTCAAGAGGGCTCCGGAGCATTCCTTTTTCCAAGCACCTTTGGAAAACTCGCCAACAAGTCCAGTACAGATGTGTCACAAACCAAAGATGCCGAGATGCAGGTGGGCATTCAGGTGGAATTCTGTTCAGTCGCCACGGCTCCTATGACACCGATCAGTCTGACCGCACCTGAGGCTATTCCCGAGCCGGAACCACGGATCGGGGTGACACCAGAAGTGCCAGAACCTGTGCAGGAGGTGAGCTGGGACGAAAAGGGAATGACTTGGGAGGTATACGGTGCGGTGGTGGAGGTGGCAGTGCTGGGCTCGGCCATCGAGAAGCACCTGGAGAAACAGGTAAAGAAGCAGAAGAAACCGCCTTTGGCCTTGCCCTCTCCTACAGATGCTCTGCCGGCAAACCCAACCGAAACATCTATGTCGATGCCTTCCAGTCCTTCCCCAACATCACACCTTGGTGAAAGCAGCCTGGCCAAAGGACAAAGTGAAGAAAAGACGGTGCAGAGTGGCAGGCGTCGGCAGAATCATTTTCGCCAGTGCTTCAGGAACATCCGTCGACCAAGTTGTTGTTCAAGATCAAGTCAAGATGAGGAAAACTAAGGAAGGCATGGTGGTCCAAACCATTGTAATAGACAATCTTTCCAAATTGTGTGCACTTTGGATGTGCACAGGATTGGGTTTTGTTCAATGATACGCCCCTTTAAGATATTTGAAATGACTTGTATTGACACTGCATCACAAGAAGCGCCTATATGGATAATCATCCATTTTGGTTTGGTTTGATACACAAATACAGTCGTCTTGATTTCTCCTTGCTCTTGATTTTAAAATGGCTCCTACCAGCTTTGTTACTTTGAATGTGTTTTTGCTTTATTTTGTGGAGACCGTGCTACCCTGATGTTGTTGTGGCCAGTGAGAAATCTGAGAATCCCTTTTAAAGTGCCATTTTACAATTACACTAATAATTTTACCTTTAATATTTATATATTTCAAACATGTATATATTAATTAATCTTGTATATTTAAGGAACGGTAGAATACATTTATAGAGTGACAGTACCAAGTACTGTGTATTAGGCAAAAATGACCCTATAAATTCTTGGTGTTTCAGGCAACAGGTAATAGATGATGTCTCAGATTTTTTCAACAGTGAAATATTTGGTGTTCTTTGAGTTTTGGATTATTCTTTTTCTATTGGCTTTTGTATAACCTCGTGAATATTAAATGGATATGTCTTGTATTTGCATTTCAGGTCAGCACGCCCGTAACGAACACACCTTCAAGCCTTACATTCCCTGTGATGTTTTATGACTGTTGTGAGAATTGTAAAGTGAATAGTTTTGAAATTAAATCTTGTCTACTAGAGAAAAGCAAACTTGATTTGTGACTCACTTTAATAACACGATCAATTTTATTAGAGCAAAATACCAAAATATTATAATTTTTTTAATTCACAGAACATGCTATGGAATTATTGCACATAGAACATATAACAATACAAAATATATATAGACAATTTACCCTGGTCACCAATCTGGCACAGCAAGAAATTCGTTTTATTTTAATTTTTTTACTTAATTTTATTTGACTCAGACTTAAACTTAGCAGACTAGAGCCAGGGAATATTTGGCAGGATACAGAAGCAGTTTTACTTTAGCTTCTGTTGATGCAGTTTAGGTTTTTTGTTCAGAGACAGATAAGGATAATTATTTTTTTTAAGAGAGTTCCATTCTTCTGTATGACAAAACAATACAATAAAGGAATAGACATACTGGAGAATTCAAAAGTTCAGAATATGAAAAAGGGATGATTGAAAATAATGGAGAATAATGTAATGCTTGTTTTTAGTGCACTGAGAATGATTTTTTTTCTCCAACTCTTACATTTCAAAGTGCTTTGGAGATTTAAAGTGCGTTAACTTTAAAGGTCTTGTTTAGAGTTAAAGTTTGTCCAAATGGAATATATTGTGAAATTGAGTCTTTTCTCCTTTTTGGCAGAGTCATGTATAAAAAATGGCAAAAAGGTTGAGGTCAGAGGCTGATTGTTAGAGATCAGTAGTATCTATGGAAGGGTTTGCAAAAGTGAGACTGGGACTGTCTGCACCTCTCCTCTTTTCTCGCTGGGCAAGTGCAGCACCCAGAGGCTCAATGTATGGAGATTCACTCCTTTCATCATCCTCCTCTTCCTCCTGAATTGCCTACCGCACAACAGAAAACATAAGTAATCAAAACATACTGAGTTAAAAAACTGCTGGAGTCTTTTTGCTGTTGTGTCCCCAGCATTTATAGAAATGTGTTTTTTGCACAATAAGAAGAATTTTAAATATGCTTGAAATACTGTAGAATTCAAAAGTCTGCCATCACATTGAAATCTGTGATTTAGAACCTGACCTTTTAAGGTTCTAAAAAAATTCAGTAAAATCGAAATATTTTAGATCGGTCACTAATCAAATAAGCAAATTAGTGACCAAATGAATGCCTCGAATCATGCTGGAGAACATGGTTATCAAGTTTTACACAAACTTGGAATGGAATCCATGCAGCTCGAGTTCTGCTGTTACTAAAGCAAAAAAGTAACACTACAAATGATAAGAAATTACTTTTTCAGTTCATTGTTTCACAAATTATGTTGACTTTCACTAGTGGTCTCAGACTTTTGCTCCCCACTGTATATTATCTTTATTTTAATAATACATTTACCATCATTGGCATAGTGTCTTTCTCTGTCATGGTCATATCAATGTTGTAGTCCAGGGAATTAAGGCTAAAACAGAACAAACACACAGCATAAACACATAATCAGAATCTCACAAAACAACTCTTCTGTACAAAGACTTATGGGGAAAACATTACCAGTAGAGACATTTCAGAACAGTTACATAGCTTGAAATAAAATCAAAAACATGCTTCATTTAGCATGTAGTATAGCTTAGTGTGATTCTGAGAAATATGGGGTCACCAACATCACAACATAATTTAACTAAATCTGCTACTGAAACTAATATTCTACCATTACCCACAGATCAGTGCAAACAGATGCTATCATAGAGAAGCACAGTATTGTTCCTGGACAAATGGCATACTCTATCTTAAATGGATTTGTAGAAGCCATTTAATTTAATTGGCAGAATGGGCTTCCAGGACAAGATAAACATGCTTGCAAACACTTCCATTTGTAGGTCAGTGGCTTTCATCTTTTACAGTGAAGTCCGTTTTTGAATGAATCTGATATCAGCTTGTTTAGATCATTTCAGAGCAAGTATGATATTTTTCCTCTCACTGTCCAATGTAATTACATGAAATCACAAACTGCCTCAGAGACCAGACAATTATGATGCATTATGTTAATAGATCTGTTGATTTAGTGTTTGATAAATTAGTAGGGTTAATAATAAGTGTCTCATGCCCCTTGATCTATACACAACAAATCAAAAGTTTGAGGTCTTTTTTAAAGAAATTTATATTTTTATGCAGCAAGAATATATTAAATGAATCAAAAGTGACATTATAATGCTACAAAATATTTTATTTTAATATAAAAGCTGATCTTTTGTAGAACAAATGTTTTCAACACTGATGATAATAAGAAATATTTATTGAGCACCAAATCATTTGTTATGTGTAGTTATGTAAATGTTTAGTTATTTTAAATCGTAATATTTCACAGTATTACTGCAATGCTAAATAAGCATAAAACACTTCTTTCAAAATCTTACTGACCCCAAAGTGCCATTTTAATAAATTAAATAAAATCCTAGTAAATAAATAAATTTGGTAATTTAGCACAGTTTTAAAATAGAATGACAGTGAGGATATAAAATGAGATGTTTGTTGGTGAGTCTATAAAATCTTCATTAATGGACTGAGCAGTACAAGAGAATAAACATCTTTCCATCATTTTTTTCTTGATACCTCTCTCTGTCTGCGCTGGAGCCATCTTCATCAAAGCCAAGGTCTGTGGCCGTGTCAATATTCATATTCAGCACTGGGTTTGCTCTGTGAAATACATATCAGACAATCTCACACACCAGCCTGCTGCTGAATCCCTGTTCAAAATTATATAAAGGGCCGATATTTTAGGCAGCCCATGATGTCTGTCTCTTACCCTTCTTTGGTGTATTTGTTGGTTCCAGGAACAACAGGGCCAGTCTTCTGATTCTCTATGACCACCGTGGCTGCTGAATTCATGGCTTTGGCTGCCTTTAGTTTCCTCTTGTAGCTAAAGGGTAGAAAGAGACCAGCAGCCTTAAGTTGTATGGATGAAGAAACTGGTGCATATGTGTGCGGGTGCACATCAAGAAAATCTATTTAAATCCGCTGGATCTGGTTAGCAATTTTTGTAATTTAATTATAATTCGTTAAATTTATATAGCGCTTTTCTGGGTACTCAAACGCTTTACATAGAAGGGGGAACTCCTCAACCACCACCAGTGTGCCACATCCACCTGGATGATGCAACGGCAGCCATATTGCACCAGAATGCCCACCACACACCAGCTTACTGGTGGAGAGGAGACAGAGTGATGAAGCCAATCAGTGTATGGGGATGATTAGGAGGCCATAATGGATAGAGGCCAATTGGGAAATTTGGCCATGATGCCAGGGTTACAACCCTATTCTTTTTCAAAGGACATCCTGGGATTTTTAAGGACCACAGAGAGTCATTTAATGTGTGTGACCCAGACTAAGGTTGGAGGGTCTTCCATCATGCCATTGTACTGGCTCCATGCCTGATGTTGGGAACAGGTCTGACAGGTGGGATCTTGCAAGTTCACTACATAGTATATACACCCTACATGACTTGCAATGCCTTCCCATCCAACTTCAGAGACATGGTGGCTAATTTTAGCCCTTTAAATATTACAAATGATTTAAAAAAGGGCAATACATATGTATACAGAGATTAATAAGCTCTACCAAGAGCATCATGCAAACCAAACAATAAGTGTTTCTTTAACATCAATGAAACATAAATGGGTAAATCAGTAGTTCTTACTTTCTTCTGATGCACACGAGAGAGGTGGTTGTTACAACAAGAATGATCGCAAGTGCAGCCATCAAACCAATCATGATGAATACCTCTGTCTTCACTCCTGTAGACTCGGTAACAGTTGTTGACTGTTAAGGAAATTAAATAAGACATTTTTTTAAAAATGTAAAGCTTAATGCGTTTAACAACAACTTTATTTTAATTTATTTATTTTTTGTTGGGGGGGCACTCACAATGCCAGTAAATCCAAGCTGAGTTAGTTGAGATCCATATTCCTTATAGACCTCCTCTGAATTCAGGATTGAGGTCACCGCATCATAGTTAAGAGCTGTGCCATTCCGGAACACAAAATAAGCCTCCAAAATGGTTGTCTCTTCAGATCTGTGAAGGACATCATTTTTGTATGATTTATATGCTATTATAGAATTTATTTATATATTTAAATAGCATTTTTATATTTTCAGTTTTCATTTTACTTTTAATGTTTTTTTTATGTGCTTCTGCCATTTTTATTAGTTTCTTTTACATTTTCAAATTTAGCTTTAATTTATTTTTATTTCAGTTTTAGTAGTACTTTTAATAGTTCATCATCAGCTTATTTTATTTCAGTTAGTTGCCAAGGCAATATTCCTGATTGTCCTATTAAGTCATTTTTAAGGTTTTCATCTAATATTGATATACTTATTCCTAATCTAGTTGTCAAATAGGCCTGGCATTGTACATTTTCCTCTTTTGTAAGTCGCTTTGGATAAAAGCATCTGACATATGCATAAACAGAATGTAAATGTGTTTTAAATAATGTATTTAAATGTTTTATATAGTTTTAGTTAACAATAACAACACTGCATATAAAAAAAATAAAATGTCTCATTTTATACTCCACAGAATAAATAAAGTTATACTTGGTGGAGTAAATTCTGACAATTATTGGGTTAATTGAGCAGTAAATACACTGTAAAAAATGACATGATCAGTTAGTCATGGCAGCTTATGTTTTTACATAAACTCATCAAAATATGATGAGAAATTTCAACTGTTTTTATTAGTTGTATGAGATTCAACTTGATTTTTTTATAGACAGATGAATATCATTTAAGTTAAAATGGCTTGTACGACTAAGCTGATTACACTTAAAAACTTAAGTTCAGTTGCTGACTTTTAAGTTGATGGAATTTCTTTACAGTGTAGATAAAGTTTTGCTAGTCACTTGCCAAAATTAAATCCAGAAATGTCTGTAATTATGTCATATAAAAGGAACATTTGCTTAATAACTGCAGTACTGACAAGACAGGAAATCTACAGGGCATTTTGAGTCTCTTTGGGAGACTGACTTGGATTTAGTCTATGGTGTACATGCCACCTGCTGGATTATACATATTATAACAGGAACAAAATGAAAAATCCAGTTATTCCAGGTTTACATGAGTTTGGTGAGATTCAGTTTAGTTTACTGTATGTATATATGTATATGTGGGGACGTGGGTGGTTGAATCTTACCGGGTAACTGTCTCACTAAACACATTGAAGAACTCAACCGTTGCTTTTGTAGCACTTATAAGAATCCTGTAAAAAATAAAAAGATAAATCAAACACATTTAGTCCTTTTGACCTGAATTTAAAAAAAGCATAAATAAATAATAATAATGAATCATACTCCAAGTGTCCTTTAAAATAACACTTCTTCACACGTCAATAGATTCAAATCAACCTTAAAGTGCATCTCTTACCCTCTGATTTGAGGCAAATTCTCGTTGACTTCAGACACAGATGCACTAAATCTGAGACTGACTCTGTAGGAGCTGTCAACTGTGAGGAGCTGCAAAACAACGCAATTAGAAAATGACCAAAATAAACAAGACTGGATGAATTAATAATAAATTGTAGGGGTGAAAGTGCCTTACCTCAACCACAGAGGTGGAACTGAGACCATCAGGGTTAGACGCATTCACCTGCACAATGAACTTTCCTCTTTTATTATTGTCCATTGCTTTCTGGGACCTGGACATTATAAAGAGGCATTTGCTTGTTTAATTCCAGTTTAGTTCCTTTTGTGTGTAACCATCCGCATTTACATTTTGACTGTTGCACACTGAATAGTTTCTATTTTATGATTGTGTTTTAACGTACTCACAAAGCAGTTCAGCCTTCAGCGTGGACATAACATTATTTAATGTTGGAAACTCGTTGCATCCCAGCACATTACACCTATTTGTGATTTACAAACAGGTTAGAAACTTGAATTTCTCACCGTATATGTGCACTGAACTTTCCTTCAGCATCTTCCTGATCGGCAGAGTCAGCGTAGAGAAACAGGCTCTCTGAGGAAGTCCCTTCACTGCCGACAAAGTCCACCTTGGTCACTTCAAATTTGGTTTCCTTGTTTTTTCCTGTGTCTTCGTCTGTGGCCTTAAAATGGTAAGAGGAAACAAACATGGTGAAAAAACTTTATGGAGACTCAAAGACATTATATTGTAACATAAAAAGTCCTCAAATGACCTCAAATTGTCATTAAGTAAACTATCCCACTTACATAAACTCTGCCGACAGATGTGCCCACCTCAACTTTCTCAATGACTACAACTAGAGAAACAGAAATATGTTAAAGCTTTTTGCATAAATATGCTTATATGACAATCATTTATTTTTTATAAATACAATTTTTGTTTACTATAGAAGTCCTGCAAGGAGACGAACTCTGGGGCATTGTCATTGATATCCACAATATTAATAGTGACAACTCCTACAAGCAAGAAAACAATATTTTATTAATATTCAATGCACTCGGTAAAGACTAAAATGATTAAAGGTACTGGTTAATGGGAGTTTTTTTTTTTTTTTACAAGGAATTGTGCACCTAAAAATAACAATTCAACCTCATGTTGTGCAAGCCCCGTGTTTTTATTAACCTCTTAAGACCCGAGAAAAATGTTTTTAGGAAAGAAAAACTATTTTTTTCATGTCTTTACATTGTTCAGAGCATTAAAAAATAATGTAAAATAAAAAAATAAAAATAGATATTTTATCCATAAGTTATGCTATGTCCTCGGTTTTAAATCACCAATACATTTTTAGTTTATATTATTATTTGTTTTACCAAACTTTGTATAAAGATCATTCTGAAATATGTTATAACAGAATGATTCAATATACAATTTTTCTTTCTGCAAAATGTGTGTAAAATGGACATAAACAGGTTTTCTCATTATATACAACGTATCTATAAACTAAATCTAATTTGCATTTGCAAAGTGTAATAATGGAAGTAATAATTGACAAGATTTTCATAATAATATATAATATTGAAATGTCATTTCTTTCCCTATTCATTTGTTATGTCTCACAAAATGCGTAATAAACATGCTTTTAGTCCCAATGTCCTCATATGAGGACATGTATGAAATCAACGTCCTGTTTCATAACAAAAAGTCATATTTGAAGATTTGAAATCCCATAACATTTTCCTGAGATGTTGATTTATGACACACAATTTAAAAATTAGACAAATTATAATTACAAAATATGATCAAAATTTCCATAAGAGTGTCACTGAATTAATTTCAGACATTTGTGAAGACCAAGGAGAGGAAGTGGTCATGGTGAAACATCCAAACATTTGGCATTTCTGAAAAGCCCTGAATGTGCTCTGTACAGGACATCCAGACGGTGGCATGTATAGTCTCAGAGAAATTCACTAAAATATAATGAGGCCTATGGGTCTTAAGAGGTTAATTTCAAAAGTGTTCAATTCAAATTTGACATCACTTATATCTAATGTGTGTCACATAAATGATTGTGTTTGACTATATGTGACCAGAATTTTTTTATGTATTAAAAACAAACACCTGTTGTGCTCCATTCACAAAATAAAATTATAAGAATTTGGGATGAGCTATTCTATTCCTTTAACAACAGGACATACTCTGAAAGAAAAAACCGTCAGCGCTGAAAAGAAAGCACTTTTTTAATAGACAATATGAAGCAACAGAACGCACCTTTAGTACTGTTACTCCTCTTCTCAGTTAAAACATCCACCACCTTGGCATTCAAGAACACTTTATCACATTGCTCGTAGTCGATATCATAGACAGGATTAGTAATCACATCACCGTTACGCTCAACTTTGAACCACTCTTCGGGACATGGGCCTCTGATGCCACCGCACTGGCATTCAGTAGAATCAAGCTCATATTCTAGAGAGTGTTCAGTGTCCACATCTTTGCCTTCGATTGTGCCCAGAGGCATTGGCAAGGTGCTGTTCTCTTTTACATCCAGGACCATGTCGGATGGGAATTCAGGCGGAGTGTCGTTCACATCAACCACTATTACTTTGACTGTAGTCTCAACCTTTTCCCCACCCAAATCCGAGGCCTCTACCGTTAGAGTGTATGTCTTTTGTTCACTTTCGTAGTCCAGCTCGACCGCAGGATCAACAGTGATGTTTCCCCTGTAACCTTCACTGATGGCTTCAGAAAACAATATGAAACTTCCAAAACTGCCATCAGTAATGCTGAAGAAGATACGGTTATAGAAGTCTGATTGGTCGGCATCGTGAGCCCGCAAAGAACCCACCCATATGCCTATAGAGGGCGATCAAAAAGTTGTCAGTTTTTACAAAATGTTCATATTTATTGAAAATCATTATAGTTCTGGAAATGAAGTATGTTCAATAAAAGCACAAGTTACTTACCCCTTTCACTTTCCTTTACTTTAAATTCATAGGGAGCAGGATCAAGGTACTGCGGAGAATTGTCATTTTCATCCTGAGAAAAATAAGTTACTTAATTTAATTAATTAATTATACTTAAATATATAATGATCTATTTTAATAAATGTATTTATCAAATAACTATAATACTATAAACTATAATATAAAACTATAAAAATGCTGCATTCTCACCCCAATGTTGATGGTCACGTTGGCTGTGGAGGACAGGGATGGTGTGCCCTTATCTGAAGCGATCACCACCAACTCAATCACACCATCTGGGGCAAGGTCAATAGCCTCACGGTCCAATAGACCATTGTTTTTAAGCAAACCAGAGTCTTTATCTATAGTAAAGTTACTACTGAATGGGCTGTCGTCAATGCGATACTGGATTTCGCTGTTTGGTGTACTTGGGTCATCTCCATCTCTAGCCTATCAAAAATAAAAAAATAGGTCTTCCATTAGAGGCATACATACTTCCGTTACATTTATTTACTTGGCTGATGCTTTTATCCAAACAGTGAACTTAAGTCCCTTATGTCTATGCTGCTTTCTCGATCACCATTATATGCATAAAGTTACCTGGATTGTAAGCTCTAACATTTCGTTCTCTTGTACATAGGCCTCATAAAGTTCTCTGTACATCTCTGGTGTCTGATCATTAATATCCAGAATGTTGATCATCACAACAGTGGTACCAATATTGCCGGCTAAATCCGTGGCCTGTAGAGTAGGTGAGTAGGAATTGGTGCCTTCTCTGTCAAGAAGCTTTCCATTTTTTACAAAGATAGCTCCAGTTTCTGGAAGAACATCAAAAAACTTCCGCCTGATGTCAATTTAGGAAAAGAAAGAAAATGACATATTTAGTCTTTTTTATGGCAATCTTTCAATGACTAAATAACTGAGTATTTTGTCCTAACCGAATGATAGCAGATTGAATATTCAACATACATGTTTTCGGGCATCAATCTGTAAGTGAGTTTGCCATCATCCAAGGCATCTTTATCTGTTGCCTGTCAAACCAGAACATTAGTGAGTGTCAGATCAATCCATCATACTCACCATGAAAAGGAAAAGTGAGTAAATAAAATATGCACTCACAGTAACGGTGCCCACATCCGTTCCGTTATCACAGTGTTCATCAACAGAAAACTCATAAACATCCTCCTCAAACTCAGGAAAGTTGTCATTTATGTCATTGATGTTAATGGTGACAGAGGCGATAGAGGTGAAGTCTGCAAAGGCATCTTCAGCAATAATCTGGTGAGATATAACAAAGTCTTAAAATATGCATTTTATCATAATTTATTTTAATTATAATTTTCTGAACCCTGCTCTTGTTTAACAGGAAAACACATAGTCTTGTCCTGAACTCTTGGCATTGGTTGAGTTTAATAGAGAGTTAAAAACGTTTTAGGCAAAATATGGACAGTTATTTTATTCATTTTGGCATCACTGCAGATAAATATATTCACCCTAAAATTAGGCAAAGTCCTTTTTGCTAAAATGGGATAATTTTGGTATTGTCCAAACTACTGGACTGGTTATCATATGTGTAAATATCCAGACACACCCTCATATACAAACCTGAACAGACATTACTCTCTTCTTCTCATAATCAACAGCATATGGATCTTTTACTGTCACTTGTACAACACTTTCTCCCACCCCAGTGCTGGGACTGACAGCGAACGCATCCTTATCAGGTCCGTCAAGACGGAGATTGAACCTGCTGTTTTGCCCCTGGATCATAAACAAATTCATCATCAACACATGGGAAAAAACTTAAAATAATCTTCATTAAATAAATATCCTCAGAAGAAACCATGCAAATGTGTAACTACAGACCTGATCTGGATCTTTGACTCTAATATTCAGTTCATTTATTGACAGTCCTGCAGATGAATGCTCATCGACTTTGCCTATGAAGCTGGTTTTCTGTGTGCAGGTTTCAGTTTCACCTTCACACTCATAAAATTCAGGGCCATTGTCATTCAAATCTCTAATAGAAATCTGTAGTTCTCCTATCGTGTTTGCAATAATTCCATCCACATTAAGATTTGTTTCACTTGCCTGAAGTACAGGAAGAAAAAAATCAGGAAAACAAAACAACAACAAAAAAATAAATCAAGTAACGTTCATAAAATTCATAGATTAATGATAGGTTACTAAATAGGTTAAAAGTACACAGTGACACTGGTTTGCTGCCAAATATCATTGCTGTTAAATTGTAATCAATCTGATATCATAATAACAGGATGCAATTAAATTCAGTAAACTCACCTTTATTTGCAAATTTACAACAGCATCTATATCCAGTAATTGTTCACGGTCAAAAACAGTTTTGATAGATATTTCACCAGTCACGTCATTGATTTGGAACAGGTCTTCTGCATTAGTACCTGTGCAACAGGACAAAAAGTCATAAGTGGCCGTTTTATTCTACTTAAGTGTGGTCTCTTCTTATGGTGGCTAGTTTTTTAGGCTAGTTTTTTATTGTTTCCATGGCGACGCGTCATGTTTGTCATGTGACACAGTGCACGCAGCCACATACACATGTGGATCGCTTTTTCATTTTTTTATTCAAATATTACATGCTATGTGCCATAATCTTACATCCGTGCTAGCAATAAGTACGAATGCAAGGCGTAGCGCAAGGGTTAAGTACTAGTATCAAGTACTAGTATCTACTATGAATAAGTACTAGTAGTCCGAGTCAACGCAGTTCTCATTTTCCCGTCCTGCGCTGCATTGTTTTAATAGCAAATGCATTTGCGCCCATTTGTGACCCTGGACCACAAAACCAGTCTTACGGGTACATTTTTCGAAATTGAGATTTATACATCATCTGAAAGCTGAATAATTAAGCTTTCCATCGATGTATGGTTTGTTAGGAATCGGACAGTATTTGGCCGAGATACAACTATTTGGAAATCTAGAATCTGAGGGTGCAAAAAAATCTAAATACTGAAAAAAATGCCTTTAAAGTTGTCCAAATTAAGTTCTTAGCAATGCATATTACTAAACAAAAATGAAGTTTTGATATATTTACGGTAAGAAATTTTAAAATATATTCATGGAAAATCATCTTTACTTAATATCCTAATGATTTTTGGCATACAATAAAAATCTATAATTTTTAACCATAAAATTTATTTTTGGCTATTGCTAAAAATGTACCCCAGTGACTTAAGACTGGTTTTGTGGTTCTCAGCATTGGTCATTTGCGCCCATTTGTGCACCCATGAGCGTGCTGGTCTAAAAAAGAGGTGTGTAACTTCAGGCGCATTGTTGGCGCATTGCTATTTTGAGGAACTGAAAATAGACTGCGACATAAACCAACTTAAACCTGGTCTAAAGTCTAAAGTCAATGGCGCTATATACAGGATACATTATATTGCAAAAGTATTGGGTCCCTTTTATGAAAGGTTTCCGATTACAAAACTTAAATTGTTTAGTAATCCATTACATGAGTACACAATTTAGGTAATGTAATCAGATTACTTCTAGATTACTTTTTGAAACAGTTTGGACAGGACTCGTTTTTCACATTGATTTAAAAACACCCTTTATCTATTGTACCATAAGTGTCTCTGTGTATAAGGCAAGTGATCAAAGAGAAATGATGATTCAGTCAGTGTGGAAGAACTTACTGGTCTGCAGAAAGCCAAGTCCTAATCCCAGCTGAACACTTCTGGTGTGACTTTAAATGCAGAACTTGAGCCAAAAACTCATCACCAAACTGTGCAATCATTCATCATTCAAAGTGCAATTCATGTTATAATGTTAGAATTAAGGAACAATAAACATAATACATATTACTGTTGCACTTATCTGTACATAGTCAAGTTACTTTTAAGCTGTTGTTGGCATCCTATCCAATACGTGATTTAGCCAAAAGCAAAAGAATTTCACAAAACAACAACAACAACAACAACAACAAAGTTGTTTAATCCTGTATTGTGATATCACAAATTTGAAATCCGTACGGAAATTAGAATAGTCCGTGCATGCAAAGGTTCTGCACGATCCTCTTGTTCAATATTCTCGAGGTCTCAATTGATGGAAACCAATGTTTTCAGCAATATTGATGAACTTGCTGTTTTGGCAAGTGTGTGTGAGCATAAGTATTGGAACAGTTGCCTCACAGGTCTTTCTAAGTGAAGCTGTGACTGTTCACTTCAGATATCAAAACGCACTGGGAGAACTAATCAGTTATATCACAACACATTTCGTTGTTTCTGAATCTTGCATTCGATGATGACCCGGAACTATTTATTGCTAGTCGTTGTGAATAATATGTAATCAGGTAATCCATAAATGAGCAACTGTAGTCTAATTACGAGGTATTTTTGTAACTCTAATTACAAGTAAATTTCAGGATGTGAAAAATAATGCGATTACATGTTCAGTTACACCCAGCATGAGTGCTCAGCGTAAATGTTCTAGTACACCCCCTTTGAAAAGTAACAAAAGTCAATGTCTCAATGGGCGCGAACACAAAAACCATTTCCCTGTCCTTAAACTAGAAAAAGTGGACTCGGACACGCCCTGAGTGCACCTGCGCCGTGCGCTTTAGACCATGCGCTTAGATCCTTAAATAGGGCCCTATATCTTAATCACTGGTGGCAAAGGTAATTTATTATGACATTTGAGACATTAGAGACTATGTTTACAATTGTAATTAAAAAGAAAAACATTAAAAAGAGTAATGGTAAAATTTAATTTCCAATTGACTGACTTTCAATGCTGTAGTGGATCTGGTCATTGACCCCAGTGTCTGGATCTCTGGCTCTCACAGTAATGATTGGCGTACCCTGAGATGGAGAGTACAGAGAGAGATTCAAAGGTGAGAGGTCATTGTATATATATATTATATATATATATTACATTTGACATCAAGCGGTGCCAAAACAGTACCACAGTATCAAAACTGTTTAGTTTACTAAGTTACACTAGATATCCTTAAAAGGAAATACTGAAATGTATTAACATTACAATAAACTAAAATATATATATAAAAAATATATTTGTTTAATATTTGCATCATTTAGCATTGATTTTTGCATTGTGACACGCCAGGAGAAAAGTAGGGCAAATCAAAATGTATTAAAAAAGAAAAGAAAAATGCACCACTCACCACAGGTGAATTCTCTTCAATATCAGCAATGTTAGGTAAATTCAGAAACTGTGGGTCGAGATTTGGCATATCCTTAACCGTAATGAATGCAAATGCTGATGAGGATTGAACCTTGTTTACTTCATCATTCAGTGGCCCACCACCATCCTGCCGAAACCAAGGAACACTTAGAAAGTTACACAGTAAATGGCTTGTTTGTAGATTTTTAGATGTATTTTTGCTTTTTTTTAAGTAATGAAATACTGCAATGTTTTAATGCATATATTGTTATTAAGTAGCCTATACATCCCATCCCACAGAGATATTTTCCCTCATTCAAAAAGCAGCCCATTGCTTTTCTGAACATGATCACTTCATAAATAAATACTCACAGATGCAATGACTCGTATCTGATAGAAAGGACTTTTGTCAGTGAAGCTCAAAGTTCCCTCCAGGAGAACAATTCCAGAAGTCGCAGAGATTGAAAATAGGCTAGTCCCGTCATTTGGTGCCACCTAAGACAAACGTACTGTGTTATGAATACAATTAAAGTGAGTTGTGAAGGTGAAAATGCAATTTATGAAATGAAGGGAACATACTTCATCAATTTTGTAGGTCACAATAGAAGCTGGGCCAGAATCATTATCTGTAGCGCTTGCTGTGAACAGTGTAGTGCCCACAGGTGCGTTCTATAAAGGAAAGATAAATACATTTGATGAAACAGCTCAAACTACCCTGACAAAAAAAAACAAAGATACACTGTCACTTCTTCATGCTCTCTCTGTGCTAAACTGCTCAGACTGAGAGTAAAGTTAAATTGGAGCAGATTACAGACAGAATTAACCCAGCTCACATTCACACGGGATCAACACCATCACAGCTTGCAGATCTTAACACCTCTTAAATGATTAGCTCACCCAAAATAACCAATTTATTCAAATTATGCATGTTGTCCTAAACTTGTTTGTTTTACTTTCTTCTGTAAGACGTAGAATTTTGTACAACAATGTACTTGTAACTTTTTTTCTGTGCGATTACAGTGCTTTCAAGCTTCAAAAGGGAAGCAATAGCACCGTAAAAAACTTCTGCCATGCCATACGATAGCTTTATGTGAGAAAAAAATAACTAACTTTAAGTTCTACATGTATAGTCTCCTAATGTGTTTCTACGATCAGATAATTGAGCCAGTTAACCTGACTGGAGAAGAGGATTTATGACCGAATCACGGATCAACCAGAACCAGTTCTCAAAATAATGACTCATTTACATAGCAGACAGATATAGGCTACAGTTCTCAAGTTAAACACACTGACTCAATAGCCATTAAAAAGATAAGACCAAAGAATGGAGAACAAGGGAAGATGTCTCAGTGAATAACACATTTTACTTATAGCCTACTGAAATACAGTATAAGTCATATTGGCTGCTTTTATGAGGCTACTATGATCCTTTTTATTCAGTAAATATAGATCTAAAGAACCTCACTCACACCTGTGTTTTATGACTTTACTTTTTTGGGGGACTTTCTCGCTGCTTTGCTTTTTTGCATCATTTACACGAGCGTAGTTGTTTTTTAAAAACAGTAACTTAATCAGCCAATAGGTGGATTATTGTCAATCAGAAGGTTTCAGCTGATTAGGTAATAATAAAACTGTTTGGTGAAATAAAGAGGCTTATGTCTAACGTCTATGCTAACAACTATGCAGAGTTTACAGTGTGACCTTGCAAAGTTAGTCTATAGTTCTGGGGAAATTAAATAAATACAATGCCATATATAGCCTATTTAGTCATTCATAATATTTATATTTCTATAAAAAAAATTAGTCCTAGCAAGAGCCCTGTTCTGAAAGACAGGTGAGTAAACAACAAAATGATTGGGTTTAGGTGGCTTATTCCTTCAGTGTAACAACTGTAAAGTGTTGAGCAGTTACAGCGTCCATATTTACGTCCTTAATACACACCAAAGGATAGTAGGCTCACTCACCTCTGGAACCTCTTTATTGTAGGGCAGATTTTGGAATACTGGAGCGTTATCATTAGCATCTAAAACAGAAATATAAACGATTTTTCTCACCTAAAAGGACAGAAAGACATGTTAGGAAAGTTAATTTTCTGAGCATGGTAATACATCCAGTAGATCCAACTTACATCCTCATAAACACCATCATTCACCAAAACATCTATGTTTAAGAAGTCTTTTGTCTAAAAAAAGAAAACACAAACACACAAAGTTAGTCGACTGTCGTTTATGAGGAGTAATAATTGCAATAAAAATGGTTGTGGAAATGATTTAAAATTCAGAATTCTCAACTATTCGTTCTTCTCAATTCAGGAATAGAAGGCAGACTTTTAATATCCTAACAAAATACCTCTCTGTCCAGCATACTCTTGATTTTGACTTCACCAGTGTCTGCGTTGGCTTCAAAATGACTAGAGTCTGCCCCATCGATACGATAAGTTAGACGGTCACCATCTGGATCAGATGCGACGATTTGAAACGCAAATTCACCTACCAGGGAAATACGTAATTAGGAAAATGTTACACTCATGCATACAAAAATGCAATATGGGATTGAGCATATTTGAGACTGAAATTTGGGCTGATGTACCGACCTACTGGAACATCTTCTCTCACATTTACTACATTCATGTTGATCTCAGGTATAGAATTACAGTACGCTGCAGAAAACACAAACATGAACCAGCATGTGAGACAAAAGAAAGCAATTCTAAGACAAAAATCTTATTTAAAACAAAATACATTTGTGAATTCTGTAAATGACATTAAAAAGTTGCCCGCTGTCCACTTAAGACTGTATCATTACTGGATTTGGACTTTGAGCTAGTACAGTGTATCAAGCCACAACTTTTAGATAAATGATATGGACAGTGACTAATTCTCAGATACTCACAAGAAGCTAAAAAAGCAAAAAGGAGAAGTAAAGGTTTCCCCATCTTTGTCTGTAAGTCTGTAATATTAAAGAAGCAGAACACAAAATCACCATTAAATGCAGAACATTTCCACCTCCAAAATTAGGCGAAAGAACATTGATAACTTTGTTACATTTCAAATGTTATGAAACACACACACACACACACACACACACACACACACACACACACACACACACACACACACACACACACACACACACACACACACACACACACACACACACACACACACACACACACACACACACACACACACACACACACACACACACACACACACACACACACACACACAAATCTAAAAAAGAAAGGTTAATCCAACATTGAAATGTAAGACTTATTAATAGAAGCAATCAATCTGCCTTATTACATTTTTTCAGACCATCTTAAATTATAAGCCCTGGAATAACTGAATGTCATCAGTGTGCACTAATTTTTCATCCAATACACCCATTACTAAGTAAAATCGCACCTTAACCTATATATTTTTAATATCTTAAATATTTATCATCAATGAGATTAAATTGAGACTTTTGTCTCCTGCCTAGATTCATCAAGATACCATAGTCTACAATCAACATTTATAAACCCATACAGCATTCACAAAATAATAATCTCTAAGAAGTAAAGCTTAATCTGGGTGTAGGCTCTTGATCTACACGCAGTCACCACATCAAGCACGGAAGGAACACATCAAGTAAACATCAAGTAAATAGACATAATAGACATAATAAGTCAAAAATGGTATAAAACTTATGAAGACTTACCGTGCTCAGTCTGCTCTTTGAACTAGTTATTCCAACAAGTGGCGTTCTTCAAATGAGGGAACAATATATAATATACAAGACCTTTGGCTAGTGCATCCCTGGCTATTACTGTCCTTCAGTTGTAAACATTAATCATTAACATCACAGCGTAGAAAATACTGCATGCTCAATACAGTCTTCTCACCCTGTAGACAGATGACAAAGCTGCTTAGTTCCACCACAGAACCAGGTCCTAAAACCGTGTTCAGAGAATGGTTTAGCAGAACAACAAGTGTGGGTGCTAGGCAAACAAATGTCACAACAGATTATGTCCAGAATAATCAAGGCCCATTCACACATTCATTCAGCAACTCCTGAGCAAACTCAAAAGACTCAAGATTAATGGAGGTTGGAATAGAGAATAGAGAAATAACATGGATAGAACTAGGGTTAAAGAAATGTCTATTGTTCCTAATTATAAAATGAGAAAAAGAAAAAAAAATGTATTATACCTGATTAGATGAGATCATAAAAGCTAAGAAACCACATGACAAAGGCATGGCGCAGCAACATTTCTAGTGAAGTGTTTAGCAGGGCATCTATAAGCCAACCATGCATCTTTGGATACAGTTTTTATTTTATGGCTATTTCTTGGCATATCCCCAGTGAGCTGGACATAATGTGGTCTGAGAGATTCAGGGGAGCAAATGAGCTCATTAGCTATTCAAGAACCTACATACTCTCTGCCCAGCTCTAATGAGCCCGCTTAACTCGTGGGCCTTCATAATTAACGAGAGATGGACAAAAGATTACTCTCCCCGGGGAGAATCTTTACCGCTACCAAACAAAAACAATGGAGGAACTTTCTCCTGAGACTGACAAAAGAGCTTGTGTGTGTTTGTCTCTAATTGTTTGGTGTTGATCATACTGGACATGCTGTGGAGTGAGGGATCAAAACAAAGCCACTCGAGGCCTGAAGATCAACTGATACTGAAGTACATTTTATTAGCAGCAACGGAAGCAACACATACTGTATTTTGACTTTATAAAATATAAATGTATGACAAGTGTCGATATTAAAAAAAATATATATCTATTTAAGGATAATTAATTATTTGGTACATACTTTATACAATAAATACAAATAAACTTTCAACTGAAAGCAGGTACTATTAAGTATAAAATTAAATATATAAATAATAAATGTACATTTACATATTTATAAGTATTTAAAGCTTTATTTGGCAAGTTTGTGCAGCCTTTGACATTGTAAAAAGTCAAAATAGAGTAAATAATATTATAAAAAATATATATATCTAAGCACGACAAAAATTAACAAACAAATAATTTTCTATATAAATATGGGGATCTGTGATTCAGGTGTCAGTGTGAATGGGTGGGTGTTTTAAAACAGTACATAAAAATACATAAATCTATCATAAATCTGTTTCCTGGAGCTTATATTGTAAAATGTGACCTGTTCGTGCCACATACAACAGTACACCAATATGCGACCCTAATCTTATCGTTTTAGACTTTGGTTTATGATTTAGCGCAATGATGTGAAATGGGTGAGGCCCGATGATCATGACCCATCCTAAAGCACAAGACCAGTCTTTAGTGATTGGGACATTGTGAAATTATGCTGGGAAATGAAATAACATTTCAAGGCGCCATGTCATAACATTCACTGCAATAACAATAATGTGCAATAAGTTTTGGTTTGATTATTATACATATAACCACAGTCTAGTTAATCATTAATAGATATTATAGCTTTCCATGACACTAAAGTGTTTTGCTCATTTATTGCTGTCAACAGTGCAGCCATCTTGCTAACCAAAGGTCGATTATGAAAAGTGTGGGCCTGGTTAAGAATATGCACAAAATAAACAAATAGATAAACGTACAGTATGCCAGGCTCAAAAAAACGTGTTAGACCTGCTTTAATACATTGTAGATGGTGTCATATGATTTATAAAAGAGACAGACCCTCACTAATATATATAATAAACACACGTTAAGTAACATTGTCCCTTACGAAAAATAACTATAGTTTTATTGTAGTAAAATTGAAGTAACCATGTTTAGTTTTTTTTGGCGTATTGATTGTCATTTGTATAAAAAACATGGTTAGTGTAGCAAAACCATGCTTAAATTGTGGTTACCATAGTTTAACTAATCCCGGGTAGTCTATATAGTTCCTCGTCTGGCCAATAGAGGGAGACAAAGCAAAGCACATTCTAATCATAGACTGGAATTTACGTAATGTGACCCTGATTAGTTTTTCCATAATGGATGCAAGGAATTAAATTGATGACGACATATGCCTCCCTCATGATGCAAACAGCTTTAATAAGAAAACAGAGCACAGGTGTAATGTCATCATCATCATTATGATGTAAAACGAATCCAGTCAGCTATCTATTTTTGTCATTGAGGATGCCTGACGAGGATTTAAGATTGCATTTGTGTTTATTCAATGTGGAGAACAGGATAATAGGACAGTCTATGCAATGACCTAATCGTAGCCCTGTGATCTTGTTAACCCAGACTTGACATTGGAAGCTCATGAGGACAAACTCATACAGTGTTTACGGTAGAGCAAGACAAATGTGGCAAGCCGTTTTAACATTAATTCCTTAGGCTACTAATTAGTGTCTCTTTCTTTCTGGTTTTACCTGGCATGGTTGAATATCATAATATCACATACACTAATTGATCATTCAGTACACCTATATGGGTAAAATCACACATAAATTCATAAAATCTTCCAGACAGAAAAGAGATTCAATGTATGAAAGAAGACTATGCCACTATGTTTCTTAATTAACATCAGGCTAACAGTCCCAATAGTATCTATTTCAGTTTTACTAGTCCCTATTTGTTAAATAATAGAACCTAATTATGAAATAGTATCTACACCAGTTGTTTAACATTTGTTTGTAGCATCACAAATTGCGATTACTTTTTACTTGTCATGTCTCTGACAAGCCAGAATGGATACTTTTGTTACAAAATCATAACTGGAATACAAACTAGTGACTAATAATAAAAAAGACTATACTGTTTTAACTGTTACAAGTAACTAAAGAATTAGGTCCCTATTTCAGTAGGACTTATCTGCAAATTGTGTGATTTGTTTGTTTGTATTATCACTATAAAGTGACTGCTATTAGGTACAGGTCGTTGAAGATATGAATAGTGACTAATTCAATAGATAGGCTACTTGTCAATACTGTATAACTGTGGCTAATTAATAGCAATTACTGAAATACTATCCAATCAGTAAGTAGGCCTACTAGTATTTAATGGACAGTTAGTGACACTGAAAAAGTTGGATAGTTGTTATTCACTAACAATAAGCAGGTAATGGCTTTTTGTAAAAGTAAAAGTCTTTCTGACTTTTTCATACTTTTTCTTGCAGTTCTTTTTTTCCCCCTTACAATTTCCTCAGATATATAAACATGCCGTTCTCAGAAGAAAACAAATCTGACCTGCAAATTCTGACATTTCCCCTCACAATTTAGTTTATATCTCGAAATTCTGACTTTTTTCTCATAGACTTGGCTACATATCGTGATTATTTTTTCCCACAAGATGGACTGAAAATAAAAAGATAATTGCGACTTTTATCTCAAATGCGACTGTAATCCCCCCCCCCCCTTTATAAACAGACACTAGTTATTTATCTGAATGATGTTCAAATGGCTTGCCATAAGTCAGCGGCCTTTAAATGGGGTATGTCACAAAAGCACGCAAATAGGCGGCGGATGATGCTGGGTTCAACTGAGTGCATTGATTTTGCCGAAGTCTAATGCATTTAGATGGTGGTTGTTTTGCGCGAGATGTGAAGAGTAATGCCATATTCTGCCTTTATTCCTTTTGCCAATTCAGTGGTGAAATCCACGGAATGTTCCATTAACAGGAACAGCTGAGGATCATGCCGCACCGAATATGGGAGAGATGTGCAGGATTACAAGGAGAAATGTCCGCGACTGAGACTCTCACAAATTAACAATCAGGTAAGGCACGCGCCTGCGTCTTCGTGTCGATGGCGTGGATTTCCGTGGGTTTTCACGGTCTTGAATGCATCACACAGAGGTATCGGCGTGTTTTTATGCGCTGTCCCCCTCTAAAGCCTTGAGCCCCTCCTTGTTTTGTTGCTGTAATGCTGTAATGTTTACATTGGATTGGAAGTGCATGGATGGATGGGACGCGGGTTTGCTTGTCTCGCGCTTGCTTCAGATGTGCGTGATGGTGTGCACGCGCAGCGCAGTTTAGGCTAGAATCCGATTTATTTGAGCCATTTTCCCGTGAGTTAAACAGTAGCAAGGAAGGTTACATTGCGGTGTTTTTTTCTGCAGTGAAGCCAGTCGAGAGGCCTTTGAAAATGCTGCAAAAATCATTCTGACCTATGCGTACTCAGACGAATTAAACTCGGATTACTGTAAAGAAAAATAAATGCTACTCTTTGCCCTCATAGTTTTCATACAGTCTGCTTCGTGCACTGTATGGTGCATTATTCTATAGCAAATACAATCCGTATTTTTTAAGATGTCAGTTCATGAACCTGAAAGTGCATGGAATAAAGAAGATGTTACTTTGACCGCCGCTCAATAAGACGCTTGTATGTGTTTCTGTCCGCCGGCTCGCCATTTGGCGCAAGGCTTATGTAACAGACTGGGCTGTCACACTGTCTCTGATGGAGAGGCGGATGAGAAATGCTAGAGAGAACACAGTTAGATGCTCCCCAACATTATATACTTTCCTGCATTTCATTTAGTCCACTTATAACAACAACACTAATAATAATAATAAATTAAATTGTTATTATGCCATCATTTATGATGGAAAAGTTAACTTACATTATTTGCATGTGTAGAAAATATAATATAGTCGTTTGCATGTTGCAGTTTACTCTTTCTTGATTCCATTTATAAGAGCTATGAAACACAGGAGATGGTAAAATTTTTACAGAAGAAAACATTTAAGAGAACTTTATCATTGTGGGTAATCAGAAGTTCAGCAAGTGGAGAAAAGGACTTCCACTTGCAATGACTTGTTCTTATTTATTTGTTATTTTTAAGTATTGCTTTGATTGTTCGACATTTAAACTGTTTTAAGATTTTATTTACATTGTGAATTGTGTTGTGTTAAATGAATGAAATAATTAGATGTTGTCTTGCTTTATTATAATATAAAACATGACTGTTGCATCACTCTTGTTTGATAACTGCAACACAGGCCTATCCCTTGTGACAAACAACATCCCCTTTATCTGGGACTACCCATGCGACCTCAAAATGAATGTCAGTGGCATAATAAATCATCCCCGATAAAATGCTCTGCCAGCTATGCTTATGTTTAATGTTTTGACTTCTGCACAACACAAATCATATGACTTGAGCTGTTGGATTGCAAAACCCTTTTGGGAGCTAAAATTAACTCTTTTATAGTTTTCAAACTTTTGTTTTTTTTGCGATTAGCAATTTGCATGGATTTTGACACATATTTGAATGCTCCAAAAGGAGAAAGTAAACCATCAGGAACAAAAAACACTCCAGGCTTCACATTTGCATGAAAGTTACTAAACAATGACATAAATATAATGTAATATATAATGACTTTATTTTCTTAAATTTGCCGCAAAATATATAATTCATAATTTTGTGTTAATACATTATTTAGTTTTTTTTAACTATAGAAGACAAAATATATAATATATTATGATGCTTTTATTATTAAATTTGGGATTTTTTTTTATGTTGTATTGATTTATTGCATTAATTTTATTCTTTTAAGCTACAGAAAATAAAACTATTGCTATGTAATATATTTGTTTCACATTAATGTATATATTTTGTCACATTAATGATGTGAAAGATCCACAAATCCATATGTTTTATTAAAAAAGCAGTTACATGAACCTCTGGCCTGTGCATATCTTTTCTTAAGCAGTGTTAAACGCAACTAAGTAATTATTTTCATTCATAATAATTTTAAATATTATATTACAACAATTGTTTTTTTTTAGAAACATGTAAATTGTTAATGGGACTGCAGCTAAAGAGAACCACAACGAGTGTGAATGCAAGAACTTGGTACCTTTTTTGTTCAATTCCCCTTTTGGACCACTTAAAGGGGTCTGTGCTTGTTTTTAGTAAAGAGGAAGTGTGAAAACATCCTTAAAGTTGTGAGAAGCTTGGAGCGATTCGACTGCACATCAGCATCTAAAAAGTGACTGGCTGTCTCTGTCTCTTGCGTGGTAGATTTTAGAGGAAGAAGGCGTGACTACTGACTACAGGCACAGCCAACCACCACAACAATATTGAACTGCACCCATGTCACAGATCAAACCCAGTTGGAATGCATCGGACATAATAATAAAGGAAACAACAAGTTTGTTGGAGCCAAGTTATCCGATGTTAGGCAGCAGAGGAATATGCATTTTTTCTCTCTATGCTGAATATCAACGCCTGTTCAACAGCAACAAAATCAAGCTCGTGGACGTGAACTAGGAAACGGACGATACCTCTGTTAACTATGACCGTCTGCTAGTTTTTCTGGACGATTTCTTCTGGATAAGTCTGTAGAATCACCAAACGAGACATCCTCCATCGTTTTGCCCTAAAAGCAGCGCGTGGACGAGTCGGAAACTCGAGCGCCATTGAAAACAAGTAAGCTCGGATAGTGCGATCATAGTTTGCTTATTAGACACAAAGCTGTCATATTCCACGTAAAATAAAAACGAGAACACTCTTGGTATTCCGAAGTTTGCATTCATGACGTGCAGACTGTCTAAATGTGGCGTTAAAGCTAAACCATGTTTCTTTTGTCAGGGGTGCATCCCTGCATTTCCTGTTTGGGGCTTCATCTGCTCGGTCTGTATGCTAGCGATAGCAGCTAAGGGCTTGGAAAGTGCATGCGATTTTTTTTAAATCATTTGTATGCAATGCACAACCTCCGTGTAGCACTGAGAACCTGTTTAAAGAGCACGAGGGCAACTGCGGATGTTTGCGCGAGCTCCTGTAAAACTTCGGTCTCGCGACGTCTTTGTGCTATTGTTGATGTCCACTGCTGGGCCACACTGACACTTATAAGTGTTTTATTCATGGGAAATGTGCACAGTCCATATTTGAAGCATGAATAACGTTTAAATCATACATACAAGCCCTTTCGAGTGATTATTTTTGATAAAGTGAGGCAGGCGAGGTTTGGTGGCGCTCCTTTGTTATTGCTTTGTCTGTATGGGAGCACATGGCCCTCCACGCTTTTGTTGTTTAAGTTAACGTACAGCTCCCCCTCTTTGTGGCAAATCAGCCCAGACTTTCCGTTAAACACGGTTTACGCTTCCAGTTTGCGAACATTTGTTGGTATTAGTTTTTTTTTAATGTTTAAACATTATATTTAGCCTATATTTGAATGTCATGTGTAGCACGATGAGACGTGCTTACGTGAGTTAATGCACACTCCACTGATTTTGAAAAGAAAAATGTAATAAAATGTATTTGTAATCTTTAGAAATGTATATGTAGTTATTAATTCATATGCATTTCAATGTTTGTCTCCAGTCTGATTTTGTGTATTTTAAGCTCCCCCACTCTACTTATAATTGAAAGATTACACCTAATGAAATATCACAATCCATAAATTAATACACTACAGCATGTTGAGGCAATTATTTACGTATTTAGTCTTAATTTCTTGGAAAATGACCTATATGTATTTTTTTCCTATTGAAAGTATAGGCAAATATGTATTTCCTATTGAAAATGTGGTCTTTTCACATTTTAAGCTCATGGTCATTTTTAAGGAATAATTCGCCAGAAATGTGTTGTTAGCTTGTGTGCTGTTAATTTTTAGTTGTCTACAAAAGGAGGAAATGTGCTTATTTTTTCTATACAACATATAGTGACCATAGCTGACAAGCTCCAAAAAGCACCTTGGATAACTGAAAGTCATTTTCACTAAAGATTTGTTTTCAAACATATTTTGACATACTTTTGCTTGTGATGCTGGCTAGAACAAAAGGATCAGTGAACAAAATATATTGCAGTCCCCCCATAAAGCCCCCCCCCCCCAATGCAACACATGTTGATCTCTGGCTGTCAAAGTCAGTTGCAGTTTTGTGTTTACTAAAAATACAAAACAATAATTCTATGTGAGGTTTGGCTTTGAGCCTGGTTCCCCTGCATGTTAAACAAAATGTTAAATGATGTATAACCTATTTAAAAGTGCTATATTGGAATTTAAATTAGAGATCGACCGATATATCGGTTTACCGATATTTTTCCCGATATTTAAGCATTTTGCCATAATCGGATATCGGTTGTGAAATTTTTTTTTTTTGTCACATACACAATTATACAGAGTATAACCAGCAGTGAAATGTGTTCTCTGTATTTGACCCATCCAAGTGCACACACACTTGGAGCAGTGGACACTGTTCACTCAGGAAATGCTCCAGCACGACCACCGCATGTAACTTTAACAAGATTCACTTGTTTGAAACACGCTAAATTATATTAACATTTACTATAGAACCATTATTTCGCCAATAAACATCTCTATCGAAATGTATTATTTATTATCTCCGCAAGCGATCGCAGTTTGAGTATAGTTCTGTGTAAATGCATAGATAAACCGCGCTGTCAGCAGTTTTCATAATTTAGAATGACAAAAAACATTTTAATAATTCTGATAAAACGTGCCAGTTAAGAAATGCAATAAAATACGATGTTTTGTTTGTTATAGCTTATTTCAATATTCCAGAGAATATTATTCAGTGAATTATTCTTCACTCTTTAGTCTATTAAACAGCTTATAAACCTAAAACTGTAGTTTAAAATGAAGTTTATATGACTTCTGTCCTTTATTTTCTCCATTTGAAAACATTAGACATTATTTTGCTTATTGTTAATATCAGTGTTGCTGATGATGCTTTTTATAAATAAAATGTTTTTATTGTAATTTTAAGATGACATTTTACATGAAAATGTTAATTTTCAACAGTTTTTTGTTGTTGTTAAGGTGACTGAAAGCAGGAAAAACCAAAGCGAAGAATGGACTTACTTCACTCTGTTATTTATTTACTTTATAACAGTAAATAAATATCGGTTCTGCATATCGGTTATCGGGTAAATAAACGTACAAATAATCGGTATCGGTTATAAAAAATCAAAATCGGTCGATCACTAATCTAAATATGGCAGATGTAAAGGACTTTAGTAATAATAAATAAAATGTTAACCTGTTCCTCTGTCTGAAGCTGTCTGAAGTTAGGTGGGCTAATTTAATGGTTCGTTGTGGAGCTTGACAGACATGGTTACTATAGTATATAATGACAGAACTATGGTAATATTAGTTAATCTAACATGAAATGCACATGTAATGACTACAAAGGGTTCTGCTGATTTTCTCAAATCACCATTCAATTAAAAAACCCATATTTCTTGTGTTTCTAACAGAGTTCCGACAATCTGAGGCTGTTAGACACAAGTGCCTCTTGCACTTCTGGTCCCCCACCCCAGGCAGGTGTGACTCGTTCGTACGACGTCACAAATGCGACCATGGGAAGTAGCAGTGAGTAGGTGGCCATCAACAGTCCCCTTAAACCAGAGGAGGGTCATCGGGGAGCCTTGCATCACCCCTCTGCACCTCAGGAGAAGGTGAGGTGGCCATCATCATTTTGAGTTCATAAAAAACATAAGCTGAGTATGTACTTACAATCTGTGTATGTCCTAGTCCTCCAGTACGCCGTCAGTGGGGACAGCGAGATAGACCTGCTGTGCACACTTCCCTACATCAGGATGAGAACTTCCACCACCCTGTCTTCTCCCAGCATCAGCAGATTCCTTTAGATGAGTCCAGGCAATATAGCCACACCAGTGCACCTCCACGCATGCTGCATACTGCCACACAACCCCCCCAACAGAGCTCCATGATGGTGGATCTTCACGAACAGGTATTAGTTCAACAGTCATTTAGACCAGGGGTCTCACACACATTTCCATCTAGGTGTTGTTCTCCATTAGAAACATTCATTTCCTGCTCCTTATATAATGCACTATTTGATGTTCACTATGTTTAAGAAGTACATAAAAATAAATATCAATATCCGTATAAACTCAAATAACAATAAAATCACATTTTTGTGTGCTGTTTCTTAGGCTACACGTGGGCACTTATATTTTAATTTCAGGCCTGTAATAAATAGAGTACATTTGTAAAAAATGTAATAATACATTCGTTGTTGTTACTTTGGCCTGTTGTATTACAGCTATTGGCCATTTGTATTTGCATTTCAGTCCTTTAATATGTATAAAATAATAGTACAAAGTATAATAAATATCCATTTAAATGTACAAAAGCTATAAAATAATTTTGACAGATTTTTATTGTTAAAACAATACAACTGGGCTTTTATGTTTGTGTTTCAGGCCTTCAATAAATATACAAATAAAGAAAATGTATGAAAAAATTATATAAAAACTATAAAATAAAATATTTTTGACAGATTTATTCATTGTTACTGAAGCTACAACTGGGCTTATATATTTGTGTTTTAGGCCTTTAATATATATAAAAATAGAAATTTTAAATATAAATATTAAAATATATAAAAAACAATAATTTAAATTTTGACAGATTTTTCATTTTTGGTTGGGCTGCATTTGGGCAATTTGCATTTTAGGCCTTTTAATAAATAAATAAAATAATACATTTAGAAAAATTTCTTTAAAAAAAATAATTAAGAGAACTGTGGAACTGGACCTTAAACCAAGATGCAGAGCATGAAAGTTGATTCATGATTCATTTAAGCTTAAGCTGGTAATTTGGGGCCACTAGCATATAGTCAATAATTGTATTACACTAGCATATAGTCAATAATTGTATTACTCAGGCTTTGATGTGAAAGTGCTTTGTGCAGACTGTAATTTTGAATATCAATTTTTTAAACAAATAACCTGAACTTTTTGTGTTGTCCTTCAAGATGCATCAAGGATCAGTTCCGATATCTTACACAGTTACCACGGTGACGACCCATGGTTTTCCCATCCACACCGGGCAACCTATCCCAGCCTGCAATGCTCAGCAGCTCCCAGCATGCTCGGTAATGTTCAGCGGACAGCTCTCTCTGCTCTGCTGCCTTCCTCCTCCAGTGAGTTTGAAAAGGAAGAGCTGGAATGTCAGTGAAGTTTGTGTAGAGCACACCTAACATGTCCCATCGCTCCAGCTTTACTTTAGCCGATGTATGTGTGTCCCAGGCAGCCATTATGCCCTCCTGTCCTCTTAGCCAAAGATACTCTATTATGAGTGTTGTTCTGTACGTCCCTCTCATGCTTACACATTGGTAAACGGCTACATTTCACTTTTTGATTTTCACGTAGGCTTTTCCTGTGTCTCTAGAATGTGTAATGACCTTTTTATGATGCAACTTTGAAGGGGCAATGTGCAACTCCCCTTAGTTTTTGTTTGTATTGTCACTGCAAGTGTCTGGGGTATTCTATCTTTGACATGGACAGCAAAGGTGTACTTTCTGCTAATTGTACCATCTGCTCAAGTCATTGCATTTTTGTCAACATACCCACCTGTATTTTTTATATTTTTGTGGCCACAGTGATGGACAGTTGAAAGTGTCTTAAATTGTGCAGGGCTATATAATAGGGCTATATGTATTTTCAGTCATCTTTGCATTATATATGCTTAATAATGAAGTTTTATAAATATAGTTATATATTAATATTTTTATCATTATTGCTTTTATAATTTTTATTCAAGAAAAAACATGAAACATACAATAAAATAAAAATATATTACTTTTTAAAAGTTTTCCCCATGCGTTTAAATGGTTTAGCAGATTCCTAAATAGTGCAGAATAGGGAAAACGTTAGATGTGCTTTACTCCAGAGTGTGCTTTCTCAGTATTAACAGTCATTTCTTAAACTGCACAGCAATTCAATATTCAAATGCACATACACTTTCTCCATGAGTGTGTCTATGGTGTTAGTAACACTTTGTCTGTTATTTCTCTCTCTGTCTGTCTGCAGCTCATTCAGGCCTGCACTATGCAGCACCTACCGGTGTCCTATCAGGCATTTCCACCATTGATCTCCAGTGAGCATTTTATCCTGCACCCCAGTCCACCAGTGCCGCCCCACCAGCCTCCTCATCTGCCTCCACTCAACCAGTTTGTACCCATGCAGCCCCAGCACCCGCGCATGGTGAGTTCAGAAAATAAAACCTATAAATGCTACTGAATGTTCTTTTCTATGCAAATTATGGTAAAAAATGTCTGTAATATTTTTTATAAATGTGTGTATGTGTATTATAGACATTTTTCACCATAATCAAAATATGTAAATATAATAAAATATTATTTTCTTGTGATTTCTTTTTTTTTTTTTTTTTTTTTTTTTTAATTACAGAAAAAAAACTTATTTTTTTATTTCACATAAGTTATGTTGACAGCAAAGGTGGGTGGCATGACCAAAATCCTCTGAGTAATTTTATATTTAACTGTGAATGTAGTGATACAATTATTTTTACTGGAAATTCATCACAAAAACATTTAAGTTGTCATAGTACTTTTAATAAAAAAATGTGTGATTAGTTTCTTTTGGTGGTAATTCAACATAAAAAAACATATTGTAGTAGTGCTATTCTTTCATATAATAAACAGTTAATGTCAATTGAGTTTTGATTCTTCACTCTTTTGATTATTTATAATTAGATGTGTTTCTAACGTGAGAGATGAAAACCAAAGATAGGCTTTTTCTGAATTATTTTCACATTGTCATACTTTGAAGATTTGAAGACCATATATTCATGTGATGGGATGAGCCAGTTTATTATTCCCAGTGTTGAGTGTAGTGTACTACAGTAATGTGTGTAATGTGATTACTGTTCAGACAGTGTTATTAGTAAAGCAATCCCATTAAAATTTAGAGAAAACAATTAGTTATGAGTAACAGATTAGTCCCCACAACTGATTGTATTCTTAATAAATAATAATTAAAAAACAGTGTTAAATACTGTGACTAAATTAATTCTTTTTAAAATAGCACATTATTTTATGGTATTATTAGTCGTAATCGTATGCTAGAAGTATGACTTTTATACTTGTGTGTTCAGCCTCTGCAGAGGGTGGAGAATGATGTGGATCTGCGAGGAGACCAGCATCCATTAGGAACATTCTCTTATCCTCCAGCCCACCATCCACCAGCAATGACCCCCTCCGTCCCCCTCCAGTACCTCCCCCAGGAGCCCCTCCATCAAGAGCTACCCTACGGAGTGGTGAGATGTCTTTGCTTTTAAATGTCAACAAAGCATATAAATCACTGTAATCAAGTCAAAAATGATATACTGATTAAAATGACCAGCATTTGCATAAACAGGTAATGACATTAAAGGCCAATTCACACCGCACAGACAAACTCCAAAAAACTAGTCTGTTGGAGTTTGTTGTATCAGTGTTACCCCTGTTGGCGTTGGTTGGAGTTTGTTTTCACCCGACTGAACATGTTTATATATATAGGATCATCCATTTTCTCCCCAGTCAGTGAGAGTTGGTCGGTGTCTGTTGGTGCAGTGTGAACATGACAGTTATTTTTCACAAGATTATAAGTCCAACGGCCAACTTGAGCCAACTTGTTTGTTGAAGTCTGTTGGCATTTGTCTGTGCAGTGTGAATTGGGCTTAAGGAAAACATATGCCCTTAGTGTAGAGAACAGTGAAGGTTTACTGGTGTTCATTAGTGGTTGTTTGGAAAAGTAAGAAAAAAAAATATATGTAGTAAAAAAAAAAAAGTTGGTATTCACAAACTTTATTTTTGGATTTTGGCTTGACATGGCATTATCAAATAAGTTTTACAAATTATTTGTTTAGTGTTTGCCTATGGATATGTAGCTTTGTATTTACAATTGAACCGTTTGACAGTTGAACCGACAGTTGAGACTTGTAGAAATATGGGATTTTTGATTGTGTGCTACAGAAAAACTGTAAGTTCAACCAGTTAGGTAAAATTAAGCTTACTAAGTCAGAAAGATGTGCTGAAATAGTGACCATAGCTCAAAGCTTTAGAAAGGAAATTGTCAGTATAAGCCAATGAGAAACTGGCAATTTTTGATCAAAAACTGTTTGTCCATTCAGTTAGAATATACAGCACAACCCGAGTCAGAACAGGTTGAAAGACTGCACCTAGTTTGGTCAAATGAAAGCAAAGTTTGTTCTATGTACTTTTATGTATGTTCCTGGTCTTATTATGGATGGTTAAATTGTATAAGTAACCTTCTGAACCTACTTTGCCTTTCTATTGATGTTATTTGAAATGAACAGGCTATTGGATAATACATCTTAATTGTCCCTTTTTCTACATCTCCTAAATTGGCCTGTTTTTGCTTTGTTTTCTGACTGAAATGCTCTCTACAGTGCTCATACATTATATGTACGCATATTTGCATTGCTTTGACCATTCCCTCTGCTTACATTTCACGATTGGTTGATGATGTACAGTGCATGCATGCTATTGGTCAAACTACTTTTGAGTCATTAAGTATGAAAACAAAGCCAAAACCCATACGTTTTAGGCAAATTAGAAATCCCAGCCAGGACATGTCCGGGAAATGTGGACGTATGGTCACCCTATTGGATAATATTAATCAATTGCAAAAATAGCCACACTTTTACTGTTTTCAGGAAATAAACCCACAGGTGGCTTATTTCTGGTCCACTTTGCATATGAATAAGGGAATGTATTTCGCACACTTCATCATTAGTTTCAGGTTGCTGCAGGGGGATTGTTCTTGTAGTAGAAATCCTGCCAAAGTAGCTTTGAGGGAGATTTGCTAAATTAATAATAATAATTCAAAAGGTTTTCCTCATGTGTCGTCTGTTTCCTTAGCCATATCCGCACATGCTGCCGAGGCGTATAACTGGACAGAGGTACCGATTACAGCAGCCTCTGCCTCCTCCACCTCCTCCACCGCCCTACTACCCCGGCTTCTTACCATACTTCCTGTGAGAGTCTCTTCTACTCTTTATAATACAAATCAAATGCATTTTGCGTTGTGAATGTTTCATATTCTAATAATGAACATTGGATGGTTATGATTTTATAAAGCCTTTGTGATATTTTTTCAGTAATGACAGAAAAGGTGTGTATTTTAACGATGTATGTGTTTGTGATCTGTGAAACAGCTCAATGCTTCCTGTGCCTCCAACTGCTGTGGGTCCTGCTATCAGTCTGGACTTGGATGTAGATGATGTGGAGATGGAGAACTATGAGGTAAATAGAGAATCCTTCCCAGGGTGGGTGATTGAGTTGCCCTACTGTTTATATAACAAAATATAATGTCAAAAATAAGCCTTTGAGGGTTTTCACGTAATGCCTGTTCCTAAACCTAGTGAACCGCCTCACCGTCTACTAACGTTTATACACACATATTTGCAACTAAAAGTCATTTGTTTTCAATAAGAGGGACTCTGTGGGCATGTGCAGTGATGCAACAAAGTTGAAAAAGGTTAGCTTTATAGAATTAGCAAGTTACTTTATAGAATTAAAGCTAACTTTGGAACAGAGATAATGCCATTATCTTGTTGCGGTTTGGGTGAAGCGTTTTGAACAGCTGTGATTTTCTCTCAGGCGTTATTAAACCTTGCTGAGAGACTCGGAGAAGCGAAACCTCGAGGACTAACGAAAGCTGATATAGAGCAACTTCCGTCCTACAGGTTCAATTTCGAAAACCACCAATCTGAACAGACTCTGTAAGTGTTCTATGTGCCCTGGGTTATATAATCTTGAAGGTTTGATTGTGACTTGGTGTTGATGATGCATTGTATTTAATGTTCTTACAGGTGCGTTGTATGCTTTAGTGATTTTGAGTCAAGGCAGCTACTTCGAGTATTACCCTGCAACCACGAATTTCATGCAAAATGTGTGGACAAGTGGTTAAAGGTAAGAAAGATGTATTGATGTACAAAATCTGCAATAACTAATGGCGAAACCCTGTAAATATTAGTGTTCGACTGCTAGAGGTTTTTAAGTGGCTTACGGTCTACAAAATGCTTATGTAGACTATTGTTTAAAAGTATGAGATCAGTACGATTGTTTTACATTTTACAGAAATTAATCATTAACATGTCTTGCAGACCAATCGCACCTGTCCAATCTGTCGAGCCGACGCGTCTGAAGTTCACCGCGATGTGGAATGAGTTCAGGTTTTTGTCCTTCTCTGGAAAACAGCACAAATCCTCGAGTGTGTTCTGTGAGTGGGGACACCTGATCTCCAGCCAAACGCAAATCTACCCCCCACCCCGCTCCCAACCCCACCTCTACAATAAGCAATCTCGGAATTTGTACGGAACCTGTTTGACCTCTGCTGTGCGTCATTGTGTGAGTTTCATGAAAGTTACTGCCGCCTATAGCCAGCTTGGAGTTCTGGAATTGTGACTGTTTTTTGGGGTTCTTTTCATCTTTCTTTTTCATTACCCTGCCCTTGTTTCGCAGATTCCAAAGATAACCTGTAATATGTGTTGTGTTGGCATATTCGTTTACACAGTTGAATATTCTCTAGTTGTTTGATCACAGATAATTAAAATTGTGCTTTAGCGATGTTAGGGACTGTGGGAGTGGGCCTGGATGATGGTGGTTTTTGGCTTTACTGTGCAATCAGACGAGTCCGTAGGACGTGGCCGCTCCGCCGGTGAACGACCATCATAGATGCATGTCTGTATAAGTGACGGGCTGAGGGACTTGTTAATAATCCATGTTTTGCAATAATGTATTGATCATTTGAATATCTTAATCCCGATTCTCTTTAATCTGCGAATGCTGTTGTGAAGGTGTGACTTTCAGTGGTTCAGAGTTCCAAAACCTGAGGTTAAAGAGGGAAACGTAGACAAAAAGGACTGCGAAACGACAGCCGTGAGTCCATCGGGGAAAACTCCCGCTGGGCTTTCACCACAGTCGTTGAGACATTATGGAAGCTGTGGCGTTTTTTCGCTTTTGCTGTTTGCTGGCAAGGCCAATCTTGACTGGCCAATGAGAACACAGGGACGAGGACAGCACATTGCCTCTGCCAGCTCCCACCTGGCTGCACTGCACAACCCCCATCGATTCTGGACTGGCCCTCTTCATCCCGCTCCCTCACACTCAGCTAGATCCAGGAGAACATCTCACGGGCCTCGCGCGGACTGTTCTTTTAGACTAGCAATATTGAATTAACGAGATCCACCGCATTTCAGCCACAAGAGGAACGTCGGACGGCCTCCATCTCGCCATTCTCCCCTCTGGAGGCCGAGGAGCTCACATTTTCCTGTCCAGAATGACTTTTTGGGAAAGGGTGGAACACTTTGCAGAAAGCAATACGTGCAATGAGTGTGTGAAGTGAACGCAACGTTTGACCTGATTTTGGAGGACTAGGCTTTTTGTTTTTCCTTATTCGTGAGCCAAATAATCAATATACTCTACAAGATTTTAGCTCTGCCTTCTCAAGACCTTGACAAGCACAAACCTGTTACTAATCTTCAGACATCCTTTGTCAGTTCCTCTTTTAAAAGTATGTGTTTGTTTTTTTAAGTGGAGTTATTTATTTCTTCTTTCGCAAGAGTTTGTGAAGGATTCGGTTGGAATACTAAAACATCTTTAGCGCGTTTTAGTTTGCCTCCCGTTGTCAGGTCTCAGGCCATGTTCACAGTATAAAGTGATGTGAAAGAAAAAAAAAACATTGTATGCATAGCCTTGGTGTGAAAGGTTGCAAATTATCGTCTTGTTTTTAAGACAAAAGAATGTTGGAACCCTCTGTATTTCTAGTTACGCCCTCTCCTGTGTGCCAGTTGACTGTAGTCGTTCTACGAAGATCTCGTATAGGATTCGAAACGGCAGAGATGGAGCGTTAGGGTCGCTTAAAGAAAAAAATGCACTGTAAAACGCTTAACTCGTGGTTCACTCGATTCCAAAAACAAACCTGAACGTTGTTCGGGTGAAAACTATGAACTATTGTTTTTGTTTTTTTTGGGTTCCCTAAGTACTTTAATTATAGGACTTTTAAATCTATATATTCATGAGTCGTTTGTCCACTGAATAGTCATTGTAACTCAATAGACACACTGGCTTTCTCGGGTAAAGGGACTCTTTTAAGAGAATGTTAATCTTGTGTTTGCGTGCCAGGTTTTAAATAAGCCATTGTAATGAATTTAATCCACACTTTTGATAAGTAATCTATGTATACATATGTTCACTGGCATATATTTTGAGTATAACGGAAAAAAAAAATCACTCAGGGCCTCTCTGTAATTGAAAAATAAAGGAAAACAGTCCATTTCAAATGGGATTGACGCCATGGAGATATATTTGGGTATTCTGGGATGTTTTCCTCAGGCCATGCATATTTTAAATGTAATCAACTGAACTAATATTCCTTTTATAAATAGTGGTGAATATTATTCCATTATAAGACTGGCATGCAAAGAAAAAAAAAAAGATGACATGTTGTATCGAGTGAGAATAGGCTTTTCGTCACTGCAGCCGATCATTACCGTATGCTACTCGAACGTGTTTTCCAGCCGTTGCGTTTTTCCGTGTTCTTGTACTTGAACCACACATAAAGGTTGTAATCCCGTTGAAAAGCGTGCCACGGTGCACACTGTCCTACCTAGACCACTTCCAAGACTATTCTTACAGTGTTTGCATGATTTAAGGATTTAAAAAAAAGAAAAATGTCAAAAAATGAAATCTGTATTTTCAGTGAAAGATATCTAGACAGGGGTGGGCAAGTATTTAATTGTGCACAATATGCATGCATGTCTAACCAGGTCCCAACTGGTTTTTAGGTAGATCTAGTTGGCTTCTGGTTCTGGGTGTAGGGGACTTACTGCTCAGCTGATAACTGCCATGCACTGTACTGCACACATTTGTAATAGAACCGAATGACTACAAGATTTTATTGTGCTTGTACTTGCAAAAGAAAAAAAAAAAATAGACTAATAATATAGGACATTTAAAATAACAACGTTAAGCTTGATGCCAGTGGGAAGACAGTGGAAAAATGTGATTTGATATGCTCCTCACCACATTTGTGCTTCTATTGTTGCCTCAGTTACTGACACACTTGCCTGGAATCTAGATAATGGAAAGCCATATAGTAAAAAGGTGCTAGATATTCTATATTTAGGTGTAATGCTACATTCGCATAAGAGAATGCAATAGTTTGTAATGGGTCTCTATTCATACAGCATGCAGTGCTACTAGTACCCTCGTGGTGGTCAGAAACAGTTAATGACATTATCAACAGGGGTTTCAATTAAGAAAACAAACATAAAAAAAGACTATTTAGCTTTACTTGTATGTGCTGGTAGACCGTTTTAAAGGATAATATTATTTTACTGCCCGAGTGATCAGATTCAATACATCTGCCTTAAATCGAAGTAGTAGGAGGTGTTGTGTGGGTTAAAAAAAACATGGCGTTAATCACTAATTCACCAAAATGGTCAGACATATATGTACCTGTTGTACGGTTCTCTCTACCTTGAGCATCTGTAATTGTTATGGTTTAAAAATAAGTTGTTATACACGCAAGCACTTTGCTTGGGGTAACCGGATGTGGGCTATTTCTAATATATCCTTATTTAGATTTTTTAAGGAATTTTTCATCATAACCAAGATTCCTTGAAAACCTCAGTGTTACCTGTATTGAATTACTAAAAAGAAAAAAACAACAACAACCTATGAGTTATGATGATAAATAGAATCTTGTAGTCTTTCTGTGATTCAACTAATAAATAATCTCACAGCTTGTGTGGTGGAAAATTGTGTTCCGATAAGCAGCTAAATACTTTAGGATTTGTGATTTGTTGATTGCTCCATAGACGCCACTGATTGTTTACCAATGATTTCTTGCTGTGGTGGGATAGTGGATTGTTTACTGTTCTATTCTCCTCCTGGCCTTTAGGGGTCAGTCATTGCCTGAACTCCAGACTACCCAGCCAACAACAGGGCCAGGGGCATGTGTTCTGTATTAGGAAGATATTTTGCTTTGGTACTTGCACATTTACAGTTACCTCATTTTTGCCATGTTTGTATTTGAAAAAAAAAAAAAAAAAAAAATGAAATAAAAAGCTAATATATATTATATATAGGAAATGGTTCTTAATGCTATAATTTTTCATTCCATTGAATCATTGTTTGTAGCATTTAACATATAACTAGTAGTTATAGTGTATTATAAATACATCTGTATACTGATTGAAATTTTTAAGATTTGTACTTTTTTTAAATGAAAGTTGCTAGTTCTGCTTTACTGAGTAGTGCAATCATTTTTTTTGTTTTAATTGTGGCTGATTGGAGAGGGTTGTTCACTAATAAATGTGTGATTGTATACTCATACCACACTGAGTAAAGTAATCACTGCTTTAAACGTATTGCACAATGCAGATGTTTTGAAGTTCAGTTACTTGTCTGAAGGTTCTGTTTCTCAAAAGAGTTAAAAGGTGAATCTCATAAAGAAGGTTCAAGTCACCCCCCACCCCCAGGGGTAGGCAACGTCGGTCCTGGAGTGCCACTGTCCCGTAGAGTTTAGCTCCAACCCTAATCAAACACACGTGAACAAGCTAATCAAGGTCTTCAAAATTACTAGGGCTACAGGCAGGTGAGGTTTTTTTTAGGGTTGGAGCTAAACTCTGCAGGACATCGGCGCTGCCTACCCCTGTATTAAACCTTAATCAGATAAGATGACACATTGAATTTAATGTGGATGTAAACAAGGCTGTCTTTACAATGGCACACAATTGGTTTACTAAGTTTTGTCTACTGATTTTTTTTTTAAAGTTTCATCATCTGAACAATCGTTACTTTTTTAAACAACAGGACAAACCATTGAACACATTCTGTCATTCACAGCCTTGTTTTCATTCCTGTCAAAAAAAATCTAATTTTGCACTACTTTGAGCAAGTTCCATAATGTATTTTCTATAAAAAATTACTCTGTAAAAATTAGACCTAGGGATGCACAATATATTGCCACCATATCAGTTACAGGTCAATATCTGCCTCTTTGTTAATTTACTTTTTTTTTTTTAAATGTCTGTTCCTAGTATGAACTAGGACAGCCATAAATTACTGCAAACATTTTATATTTGTGAGGGGGAATTGTGTATGTATATATATATTTATTATTATTGGAAAAATTGTAACTTTATTAAAGTTGCTTTGAAATGTGCAGTAAACTGTTTCAGATCACACACGACTCTCTGGAACAGAACCAAAATAATCATTCAAATTAATTGGATTTCAAAATGAACATTCATACTATATTATCATGCAGTATAATGTGGTCTAGATTCACCTCTATCATACAAAAAAACACAAAGTATATTTAAAAGTATAGATTTGAAATATCAACCATTTATTGGTCATAAAGATGTTAACCATAGAGTATCGATACATGCCTATTTAATTGTTTTTTAAACTTTTTTTGTTTTGCATTGAGATATTAATTCATATTCTCAATGTTCATCATTTATATGATTCAGTAATATAAATCAACCAGTGTGGACATGATTTATTAATTACAAACAGAAAAGGCAGTATAACATACTACCATGGTATATAAACACTATACATTTTTATCTGCATTAAAATAATGTGAAAATGTCACGATGCAAAAAAAAGAACAATCTTAATTGGACTGTATTTTGATTTAATGAAATGTGACGCTGTCTTCTGACCAGCTTTATGAGATTCATCCTAATAGTTCAAACTCACATTCAAACAGACTTAATGCTATAAAAACAAGTTAATCTGGGTTAATGCCTCTCCAATTACTTTATACAATTTTACAATGAATGTTTTAAGTCATTATTTAGCACCATATTTTATTTCTACATACCTACAAAAATATTAAAATTGTCATGGCTTCAGGTTTGGGCAGCAGGCTGCAATGCAAATGTTGAACCAAAATATTGTTAGTCAAACCACAACAACATTTTAAAATGTTTAATTTAGAATAGGAAAATGACATCTTTACATGACCAGACCCATCAGATGGACGACAGGCAACATAGGCATCTATGAATTACCACCGGCACACTATGGGCAGACTTGCACTATACTCTATATAGACAAAGCCACGTGGAAAAGCTGTGGCCTTTCATTTTCTTGCTTGAATTCACTTGAACCGCAAGCAGCCCATTGGATCCTTTGCCGACAACCTTCTTTTGGTCGTTAGATGAGATACATTATATGGTCGACTTTGATTTGCATTAAAAAAAGAAAAGAAAAAAGATAACTGTTGTGGCTTCCAGGCTTGTACTTAAATATCTAGGTCATATATTTACAGGGCCGTTCACTTTGCACTCTTTTTACAGAACAAAACTTCACTGAAGGGAAGGATGTTGTTTTTTTTAAATTCGGTAAAAGGCTTATCTCAGTGACCCCTCGTCCAGGCCATCAAACAGAAGAACAAACTGGAGGGGAGGCGGGACTCGAGTGGTGAGCAGGGGGTTAGCTAAATGTCAATCGTCTGTGAGGTCCTGCACAAAGAGGACTTCTGACCGGCTCAGACCGGCCTCCCTCAGAGTGGGGGGATTGGGCCGCTCTTCTGTCGGCAGGCAAGGCAGGACCCGGCGTGGGAAATTCGTTACTATTTGGAATTTCTCAGGGGTCTCTTTCAATGAAAACAGGAAGTCGTGTATAACCTAAAAAGGGGAGAAAGACGTTTTAAACACTGGTTTTCAGTTCATTGTTTTTTATATTAGGTATGTAATACAATAAAAGACTACGCCTTGTTTTTTTCCTCAAACATAGGCGTAAAACCCTGAAAACAGAGTGTCTGCTGAGCCCGTTTTCTTATCTTTAACCACAGACAATGATATCATACCGTTATGGTACACCACACTACACAAACAAGAAAAAAAAAAAACCAGATGAAGGGTGTTTACCGTCAATGACTGGCTGAAGAGGAATCTCCGCTCTACGCGAGTATCGTTGGGCAATTTGAACACTATTTTGACACTGTCTGGGTCATCCACGGGTGGCTCAGGCGGAAGACACTCAGACTTGCGCTCCTTCTCTTCTTCCAGTGTCTGTAATTACACAATCATTAGAAAGTCATTAAGTGTGGTTAGTCATAGCTACAGACGTCTGAAATTTGTCAACTGATGGGCATCATGAACAATTACTTGTTGTGATGTGCAAAGAAAGGGCCCGAACGTTTTAAGATAGAGACAGTATATGCAACTGTTCTCAAGAGTATGAAATTACATAATACATTTGTCATAGACCATTTTTTTTACTGTCGTCAAATTTGTGTTGATTTAATTTCAATTTCAATTAAATTGTATTTTACTGTGATCAGTTACTTAAGAGATTTAAAGGGATAGTTCACCCAAAAATTTAAATATTGTCATTAATTACCCACCCTAATGTCGTTCCAAACCTGCAAGACCTTCTTTCATCTTCAAACACAAATTAAGATACACTATATTGCCAAAAGTATTGGGTCACCCCCTTCTAATGAAAGGTTTGACTACTTTAGTAATTTCCATGAGTACAAATCTTAATGTTTAAGCATATAATGATATTCTAGGGAATTGTGTGCTTCTAGTTCTTATTATAGCAACAGTTTGGACAGGACCCTTTTCTATTCTAACATGACAGTGCCTCTGTGTATAAGGCAAGAATCAAAGAGAAATGATGATTCAGTCAGTGTGGAAGAACTTGACTGGTCTGCAGAAACAAGTCCTGAGCTGAACACCTCACCTTGCCAAAAATCTGGTAACACCCACGTGGAAATACAATTAAGATGAATTTCTTACAGCACTTGACAAAACTTCTGACTTTGAAGTCAACTTGTACTTTATGACTTCATTGCAGAGCAACATGTAAAATCATTCTGAATATTGAGGCAAGCACACCAATGAACAAAACAAAATGGTAGTCAGTGTCTCTCAAGACTTGTTTCCTGAATCTCCATTCAATGTCAAATACATTTTTTAAACAGGTTGTCACCACCTCCTGGTGGAAGATAAGTGTTAAGATACTTTCGTTTTGATCGCTACTGTAGACAATACATAGCCAAACTATAAACTTTTATCCTAGTAGGCCTACTTCTGTTATTTAAATGTTTGTAACACAGACATAATGATGTGTGGTTGAAAAGACTGTTTGTGTTGCTCTTTCTGGATCAGCAGCAGCATGAATGCAGATTTGAATGTCTTTAAGACGTGATGTGAAACAGGTGTTAGTGGAGTTGTGTGAGCAGCGCATGTTTTGTCGCCGCCCATATCAGTGAATGACAGCATTCACACCAGAAGCGTGATGACCGACCCTGATTCATTTACATGGGCAGCTACAAAACGTGCTTCTCATGCTCCACTGACACTCGCGATGTGAAACAGTCTTAATAAACATAGCTGAATCGTTGTCATTCGGGAATCACAATATCAATTTTTTACGATTAGTGGTGCAGCTCTAATGTACACACTGCAAAATGTTTTGCGAGGGTATTGTCACATTCTCACGAGACTAGTCGGATCTCATCACATCTCTAGTAATTAATGACAGAATTTTTATTTTTGGGTGAACTATCCCTTTAATTACTTGTATCTTGTAACTCAATGTTCTTTTCATGACTGACAGCAATGGTAATTGTCAAATTAATTTCTAAATGTATTTTCATGATATCAAATCACTTACTCTTCGTCTCCTCTCTTCGGCAAGAATGCTCTGGTGCTCCTTCTCCTCTTCTTGACGTTTCTGCTCTTGTTCTTCCCTTTTCTTTCTGTCTTTTTCCTGGTCTGCACGTAGGGATTCCAGATAAGCTTCATCTTGCTGCTGCCTCAGTACCTGCGTCTGATTCCTCTCCTCCCTGGAGAGAGAGAGAGATAGATAGATAGAACCAAAACATCCTAGAATTAATACAATCAATCAACTATAATAAAATAGCTTATTTTTGTTATAATTAAATGCCCTTCACACTTCAGGGTGAGCTTCAATTCTTCAGAAAGCAAACTACGTAATCTCACCTCTCTAGCCGTTCTGACATGAGATATGTCTGGTTTGCCTCCATGATGAAGGTCAGCTGGTTGATAAAATCCTCAGGCTGGATCAGCCCCTCCAGTCTCCCAACAACTGTCATTTTGCGGTCCTTCAGCATGATCATCGCCAGGAAGGGATAGGTGTTCTCACGCAGGGCCTGAGAGACTGAACGCACAAAACAAAGACAAGATAATCAGCTCAAACCACATCTTGTGAGATAACGATGACACCACAACAACATTCAGAAAGGGATTAATCAGAAACTAGGAAGTGAAGTTGATGTCAAGCTAGTTACCTCTGTAACCCTCTGGCTTGCTGGTGGAACATGCCCAAAACAACATCCTTGTGTTAATGAAGGTCAGCACCTCTTCTGAACATAATGTGGCTCTGAGAAACAGACAAGAGCTCTGGTTATAAGACCAGAAGCTCACCAGATGTGAATGTGTATAGAGGAGAACATCCCAACTTAAAACCTACCTGCAGAACTCATCTGTGTCCTGGTGATCATCTCCATGAAGATAAACTAACAAGTAGCGAAGTTCTCGCTTGGCGTCATTCAGAGCCTAGAAAAAAAAAAAATAAGTTCAATAGATACACATTAAGAACAATTTTTGATCTACTTAACACAAAGTGTTTCAGTCTTCAGTGTCTGCCTGGTGAATAGATCAAATACATGAAAAGTTAAATGTCCTTAATCTTTTCAATATTAATATACCTGACTATATGTTCCCTGGTAGAATACAGGATGCGATCGACCATGTTTCTCCTCAAAATTATGAATAAAGGACATGACATCTCCAACAGGATCTGTGACACGACCCCTTGGATCCGGTCGAATGAATCTCAGGGAGAATCTGAATAATTTGAGAGAAGAAGAAAAAACCTCAATAGAAATACTGTTACTACTGTAGTGTGAAATATTACTAGTCTATATTAGATTAACTGCTTTAATACCTGAATATGTCCAGAAGTGTATAATACGTAAACCTGAAGGGAAACATTATCAAGTAGTAACTCCAACCTAATAAGCCCTGTAAAAGAGATTTTTTTTTAATAAGCAATTTATTTAATATTTATAGAGTACCATGTTGCAATGTCTGTCATAGCACCGCTTTATTTACTAGGGTGTTACCCTAAACTGTCTGCATGTCATACCAGGTTGAAACCAGAACCTTTCTATGGCATTTTCATATTTACCACAGCTAGATGAATGAATGATGCATTTATATAGCGCTTTATTGTGTATTGTTGTACACCCAAAGTGCTTTACAATCATGCAATCAGATATAACTGTTTATTGAAAACACTATGTTCAAAGAAATGAGCACTGGGAATGAAGGAAAAAACAGAACACATAGCATAAAAACCAAAAGACCCTCTTACTCTAGGCTGTGGCCTTGAGACAATATAGCTATACACTCTGTGGTCTGTTGTGTTGACCTGTAGCGGTCTGGCGGGCGGCGGATTGAAGACACTCGGAACTCCTTCTTGCTCATTTAGTCGGTCTTGAACTGCGGCCTGTAAAACAATTCCAATTACTATCATACGGTTCCTAATACAAAATAATTAAAGGATCAATTCAGTTGGTTTACCAGCTCTCACCTCAATGTTCCAATTGTGTTGTTCTAATGTGCGCCGACATTGGTCCATTGACTCCAAGCCTGTCAGGTCCTGAATAATAAGTACAGATCTCACGTTATTTGGAAACAAAAGAAAAATGCTGAAATCTACTGTCATAAGTTAAAAAATATCCTGCTGCATGAGAGATGTGTTTATGAAATGCGTCAAGTTTTGCTAATGAATTAAACATTTGGGTGGCAGTGTGTTTATACATTATTTATTAAGTGAGTGTTTTCGAGATTAGTCATCATTCAAGAGCATTTTTTATACTACTCTATGACTCAGGAGTAACGGTAGATGAGGAATAAATAAACTACAAAAAGTAAAAACAAGATAAAAAAAAATCCCCTAAAAGTACCAAGTTAAAAGCTGAAGTATTGCCAGACTGGAGGCAGATTAGCACCGTCTTAAAACCTAGTATACTGCTTATCTAGATGGCATTTTACGTACCGTTCCAGACGACTAGTTATGCCCCCTCTGTCCGTCAAAAACCCTAGAATGCTGCCAAACTAGTAAGCACTTTGGACATCATAGGCGCACTTCACTTTGACCAAATCTGCGGTCCAGGTAACGTTAGGCAGCTATCTAGGTTTTGGGAGACAACCAATGTCTCGCTGCCTAACTGACAGCTGCCATTTCAACTAAAACAAAAGACACTTGTATACAGGAGAAAGTCTTTATATGGACATGAACCAAAAGGATATTATTAAGATTAAATCTGCATTTATTAGATAAACTGAAGCTGGTCTCGGTCGAGTACAAACTAACGATCTTTACGACAGCTAACGTTAGCTCGCAGACTGGTCAGTGGTCATTTATACTTGAAGCAGCTGAGCTGGACACCGCGAACACAATTTTTCTGATCATTAAGTCTATAAAAGATCCAATCAGTATGTGTTGACCAGACAATCTAATTGGTACCTGAAACTGAAGTAGTTTTTCAGTTTGAGCCTGAGATAATTCCTGTTCTTCTGGCGCCGCCATCTTACCTCGCCGAGCCCTAACAAAACGCGATGACGTTTAAAGCGTGCTGACATGACCAATACGTTAAACGTTGAACCAACGCTCAACGTTTCTTTTTTGCGCCGCCTGCTGCGCAGGAGTTGTGTGACGCACGTTTTACCTTCATTTGTTTTTACAAAGAAAAATATTAATTTATGATATAAATAAACAATAAACAGTGTTTTTGTCATTTAAATTGAACATTAAGAGACGCTAGTAAGTTAACTACTGTTGATTAGATAGATTATCTATGTTATACAATCATTTTGCAGGGTAAAACACATTATCTATTGTGTTATTAGAAAAAATATATATATTACAAGAAAAAGTTTACAATTAAAACATAAAGACTAACGTTAGTTTAGTCATGTGATTTACAGCTGGCGGAAATGCCCAGTTCTCTCTGTTTATTCCACTTCCTGTTATCAAGTTCTAGACATGGCAACTGCAACGACCCCGGTTGGACAAGATCAACCGACCAAAGCAGATCGTCCACCCGTCGTGTTTGATTTGTCTCAGCCTCCGGTTATCGAGGGATTCAACCCGCTGCCAGGAGCGAGGGAGGAGAATTTTAAAGACAAATTCATCAGAAAGACCAAAGAGAATCCATTCGTCCCTGTAGGTGAGTTACGTAAAACAGTAAACAGTGACTTACGCAAGTTGCAATGATTATCTGATTCACCGAAATACAGCTTCTTATGATTTTGGTTGCCAACAATTAATCGCCGTTGAAGATAAAATGCAGAGATTTTTGAATAGACTTAATGTAACGTTAGCGTTATTCGTGCAATGTCATTGCATGGAAACCTCTTGTGTTATGCAGTTTAGATCAAGGTGATCATCTTGCAACATGTATGGCATGTGCCATTAACCATGCAGCTGATATTTTATATTTATATTATTTTATATTACAGCTTATATTTTTGCACTGACAGAAGTTAAATGTGCAGAGTTTGACTTTCCTTAACCCCTGTCAAAGTAACATATAGCAATTAATACACAGAATTCCCTCCTCTGTGTTATGGAAGTGCTGCCGTGCAAATTCTTTGTTTTGAGTCAGAGCCAGAAAGAAGGAAGGTCAAACTTGACGAGTTTGTTACAACAAAATATTAACAATAAATGAATAAAATAAAAATTCTTAAAATGTGATAGCTACCCTCTTGATAGTAAGTTAAAAAAGTTTTCTAGTATTAACAATTACTGTTGTAACAACATTTTGTCAAACATATACTACTGTTCAAAGGATTATTTATTAATAAATAAAGGATTTTTTTTTAAGTCTCTGATGCTTACCAAGGCTACACAGGCTATTTTGATCTAAATATAGTAAATTTTTTATATTGTAATATTATATAATAATAATACAAAAAACATGTTCTATTTTAATATATTTCAGAATTAAATGTATTCTGATATGCTGATTTGGTGCTTAATATCAAAACTTAATTTGGTGCTCACCTCTGTATGGGACGATGTCCCATACATCGTCAAATTTGCCGATGACACAACGGTGATAGGCCTGATCACCGACAACGATGAGACGGCCTACAGAGAGGAGGTGAGTACCCTGACTAAATGGTGTCAGGAGAACCACCTCTCACTCAACATCGACAAGACCAAGGAGCTGGTGGTGGATTTCAGGAGACAGAGCAGAGAACACACACCCATCACCATCGACAAGACACCTATGGAGCGGGTAAACCGCTTTAAGTTCCTCGGCGTTCACATCACTGAGGATCTCACATGGTCTGCTCACACAGATGCAGTGCTGAAGAAGGCACATCAGCGCCTCTTCTTCCTGAGACGGCTGAGGAAGTTTGGAACGAGCCCCAGAATCCTCAGATCCTTCTACACCTGCACTGTGGAGAGCATCCTGACCGGCTGCATCACCGCCTGGTTTGGAAACAGCACCGCTGGCAACCGCAAAGCTCTGCAAAGGGTCGTGCGAACTGCCCGCCACATTGTTGGAGGTGAGCTTCCCTCCCTCCAGGACATCTACACCAGGCGGTGTATAAGGAAAGCCCGGAGGATCATCAAGGACTCCAGCCACCCGTCCCACAGACTGCTCTCTCTGTTGCCCTCAGGGAGACGTCTCCGCAGCATCCGATCCCGCACTAGCCGACTGAGGGATAGCTTTTTCCCTCAGGCTATCAGGCTAAAGAACATCAAAAACTAATACACCCTACAGCACACTCCCACTTTACGGTATGCCATGCACTGCACTTTAACTTTAACACAGTGCAAACTGGACTACACGCACACACTGCACTAACACAACAACCTATCTGCTACCACTGGATACCATCCAATGCACATCCATGACATTGTGTATCCAGGATTATGAATAATCTGTTGGACCTTCGCATATTATTGTGTGTATATATGTGTACATAATGTAGAATGTGTACATACTGTGTATAATGTGTATTGATAACTGTAAGTATGTCTAATAGTACACTGTGTGTACTGACTATATGTATGTGTATTCTGCACATTGTCTTCTGTATAAGTCTGTAAGTATGTACTGTCTATATGTAAATTGTTAAGAATTTCACTCACCAAGACACATGTGCTGTGGTGATGTGACAATAAAAGTGATTTGATTCAATAAACATTTATTATCAGTGTAGAAAAGAGTTCTGCTGCTTAATATTAATTATACTTTTTTGATGAATAGGTTTAAAAGGACAGCATTTACATGACATAGAAATATATTTTTTACTCTCACTTTTGGTAAGTTTAATGTATCATAAAAAAAAAATTGAGGGGGAAAAACACCTTCCTGACCACAATCTTTTGAATGGTAGTGTTTGGGGTGGGTAGTAAGTGACATTAAATCACATTCTTTTCTTTGCTTCCATTGGTCACTGGCTGAGTACATTTGTAAGCATCACCGAGAACCCCAGGGCACAGTATATTTTCCACTGAATTCTCTCCAGCTGTGAGGGTTGAATGTGACCTACACAGCTGTCCAGCTGGGCTTTACTCAACCAATGAGAACAGAAAAAAGACGGTTGCGCCAGAAGACATAAAACTACATTTTAATATTTTAACATATTTCATAGAAAGATTCCATCTGAGTAACCCACTTAATAATAAATGTGCATGTATGGTGTATATATATATATATATGCATAGTTTTTGTTTTATGTAGTTTAAGATCAGTAGAATAGCTGTAATGTTTTTGTTGGTCTTCCTTCTCAGGTTGTTTGGGAACAGCAGGAGCATTGATCTATGGCCTCAGCGCCTTCAGACGGGGCAAAACTCGACAGTCGCAGCTGCTAATGAGAGTTCGTATCTTCGCTCAAGGCTTCACCGTCGCTGCTATTATAGTGGGTGTAGCCGCCACAGCACTGAAGCCCAAGTGAAGAGGAGACAGCAGACCCTGTTTGACCACACTGACAAGCGCCTTATATGGTCGATGGTTGAAATGTGATGTGAATATGGAATGAACTGAATATTAAATGCCAATTATTAGCATTTTTATTTTCTTTATAGATAAAGGCCCGGTGTAAGAACTCATATATTATAGATCGACTGTTGTCAGATGGCACTATTTGCAAACTTTATCAATATGCTACACATTTAAAGGAAACAAATCTGTCATCTTTTAATCACTCTCAAGTTGTGCCAGACCTGTATAAGTTTCTTTCATCTGTTAAGCACAAACAATGATAATTTGAAGAATGTAGGTAACCAAACAGTTGACGATTGCCATTGACTTCTATGGTATGGGAAAAAATGGAAGTCAGTGGCTACCTTCAACTGCTTGGTTACACACATTCTTCAAAATATATATTTTTTTTTTGTGCTTAACAGAAGAAAGAAACTCATACAAGTTTGGCACAACTTGAGGGTGAGTAAATTATTATTTTCATTTAATTTAAAGAGTCACAAAATTGTCTGGTTGACAGGCATAACATCAACTGTTTTTCCACGTTGATGACCATTGCTTGAAACACTGCATTGCTTTTCTTTTTACCTCAATTTTCTGTATGTATTAAGAGAATCTACTAAAGGTGCTGTGTATTGTAAGATCTCAAATTTAAAATTTTGAAAAGTCACAAATATTGTCTGAATGCATATGTTTTTAAATTAATTTATTTTATTTACAGTTTTATTGAATACAGAATAATTATTGCATGGTGCGCACTGATGGACACACATTTTGGAGCCAGGGTAAGGGCTAAGAGATCTATAAAGGGGGGACTGAGAAATTAAACCAATGTTAAATTACAAATGAATTTTCACTAGATTGTTGAATTAGAACCCAAAGTTTAATTGAAGCGGAGTCAAAAACGTACAGATATTTATTTATTTGCATTAAATTATTGTGTATTGTTGTACACCCAAAGCGATTGTGTATTGCTGTGCCAGTGTGCAGTCTCTCCTCAACCACCACCATTGCGCTCCACGGCTGGATGAGCGCCAATCTGCCACAGGACAACGGCGCCAGTTCACCACACACCATACAGGTGGAAAGTCATGATTATTGGGGAATTTGATTAATCAATCATTTATTGTAATATGCAACAAAGTTATCTTAAAAGCCAACTAAAATGTCATTTTCAATGGAAAGAAGGCCTCCTATCATAATCAAACAATCTGTAAAATGTATACATGTGCCATTAAGTAACAAGTAGTATTACAAATTCTAAATCTGGTCTATAAAAAGCAGTATTGTTTTAATTCCAGCATGTTTATGTAAAAATACAACTACCTGCATTAGCTTACTGTGCTACGTTTTATATCTAGCGGTTTTGGCAGCATTGAATGATGAAGGCAGGCCTACAGATAGACAGTAAGTCTCACAGTGAGAAAAGGTTTAGGCACATGATTCATTGCTGTAGACTGAGGCCACAATTACAAACTGTACGCTAGAAAAGCACATGGTTCAAACTTCTTATTAGTCCCTTATGTATATAGTAACATAAAACAAAACATTAACTGCTATGTTAGCAGCACAGGCATGTGCTTAATGTTCCATGATTTCTGTGCAATGGTATATTAGCAGGTTCAATCTGAGTATTTCACCTTCATCTGTACAAGACTTCTATTTTAAGTATAATTGGAGCTTTTATTGGCAACATGCACATTGAATTAAAAACTGCACCCTTAACTAATAACTATTTGAATATTGAAAGTGGTAATGTGTAAATTATAATAAAACAAGAACCTTAGCAAGCTCAGAAATGTAACGTCCCTCTTGGAAGTGAACAGAAATACACAAACGCAGATAATGCCAAACCCAGATACCAACACAACATTCAACTTAGGAAGACAAATAAAAGGTAAAAACAAAATACATAGGGTGAGAGATGGTAACTAAACTGTGTTCATGTGTAGAATGTAACCAAACGCTTCCATTTCATGTGTAACAAGGCAATACAGACACTTATTGGTATCAGTGAATTAATGCTGTCCAGTGGGCTCTGCAAATATTATGACAATCATAAAAATAACTGATAAGCTAACCAAAATACTTTTGGCAACATCTGTCGCCTTTTATGTAAGTTGGGATTTGGGAAAAACCTGACTTGTTTTCAATGGATCGAGGCACACTTATAATATGTTCTTTAACATATGGAACAGCCAAAGTCTTTGCAAAACACCAGGGTACATAAATAGGAAGTTTAAATACAGTAAAGCATACACATTCATTGACCCTTTTTAAAAACATAAAACCTTAAATCTGTTAAACGTGTTAAGCCTCACTAAAATAAAGTGCAAGAGGGATCAGAAAGAAAGCCTAGGAAATACAAGAGGGAGTTACATTAGCGAAGCAGAGGCGTCTGTTTTAGAGAAATAAGAACGGAGCGCATCCGAGAGACGTCTTTAGTCTGACGGCTGGTTTTGGGGTTAAAGTCGCATAGACGAGCCACTTTCTCCCATTCTGTTCCAGGACTGTCATCATCGCACTCCTTGAGGAAGGCCTCCTCTGACACTCTACATGGACGGATAGGAGAGAATCATGAGAACCAGCATTTCACAGATGCTTAGGTAAGAGCCATGTCACATGTCATCATCTCAGACTTCAAATGAAATTAGAGCTCGACCAACATTATTTCTACATCCAGTAGCGATTATTTTTCTGTCTTAACCAGGTCTAAACACACTGATTGACAATCACAGCCAATCAAAAGACATTTGATGATAATATTTCATCTTTTTGGGTGGGCAAGTCTAACTGTTAAGAAAGAATGAAAGGTGGAAGTTATAGACCTGTTAATAAGAAATTAAGCACGGATATTGTTAAAATTTTGGTGGTCCACCTCTACATAAAATGAGAAATAAAATTTGGTGGTCTACTTCTACATGAAATGAAAAATAAAGCATTTATGTAATTACACTGTTCAAAAATTTGGGGTCAGTAAGATTATTGTACTTTTTTATTCAGCAAGTTTTATGCACTAAATGTCAAAAGTTACAGTAAAGACATTTATAATGCTTCAAAAAATATTTTTAAATAAATACTGTTCTTTTGAACTGTCTACTCTTCAAATAATCATGAAATAACATTTATAAAAATATATATTAAGCAGCAACTTTTTTTAAACATTGATAATAAGAACAAATGTTTCTAAAGTACCAAATAAATCAGCATATTAGAATGTGAGACTGAAGACTGAGTAATGGCTGTAGAAAATTCAGCATTGCTTCACAGGAATAAATTACATTTTACAATATATTCACATAGAAAATGGTTCTTTTAAATTTTTATAATATTTCACAATATTAAAGTTAATGTATTGTTAATCAAATAAATGCAGCCTTGGTGAGCAAGGGAGACTTTTTCATTTAAAAAAAAATCTTCACTGACTTCAAACTTTTAAATGGTAGTTAATGTGATGTAAGAAAGAAACTGAGTGCAATTATGTGCAATTTCATTGATTTGCATTAAACATACACAAAGCCCATGGCATCAGAGTTGGGCTGTTTGTAGAAAGCCTTATCAGCGATCCTAATGCACAAACAGGCAGGACAGTAGAAGAGGAAAATAAAAGAATATAAATGAAAGAAAGAGAAAAATGGGAGCCGGAGAGTGAAAGAGAGAGGGACACATAAGAAGAAAGTCAGTCTCACACAAACTGCACATGAAAAGAAGTGTTAAAGTACATCAAATACTTTTTCATGACACCAAGAAGACTGAAGATACAACACCGTATGCTGTGGATTACCACAGTTTGATCATCTCCTCAGTACAAATTCTAAGTGCATTACTGTAAATACTATTGTTTTTCTGAGGATTTTTAAAGAGCTTAACCTGCATTAAACCAGGAACATTCCTCCATTGGTTATTTAACTTGACATGTGCCTATGAATCTCTCTCAGCTATAAATACACACACACACACACACACACACACACACACACACACACACACACACACACACACACACACACACACACACACACACACACACACACACACACACACACACACACACACACACACACACACACACACACACACACACACACACACACACACACACACACACACACACACACACACACACACACACAGTAATGTGAATAAAAGGAAGGGTACACCCATTAAAAAAATATATATTTGCAATATGACACAAGTCAAAGTCCATGTGATTTCTATTAAGAATTAAAAGCAAACAGACAGCATTAGGAACAGTCTTCTCTGTGCACATGAAAAACTACATTAAAATTAGAGAGCATCAGATATCATGCAAGTGTCTGTTGAGACGTGTGAGAGGTGGCTGGCATTAGTATCTCAGCAGTAAGACTCATAATGGATTAATTACATTTACTTATGAGTGTGACAAAGATGAGACTTCATCTAAAACATACTATAAATACAAAAACAATTTCAGTAAACAAATATCTTAAAATCAGCTCAAATTATACTAATAGCAATAAGAAGCCTGTATTTTAGAGTTTGGCAAACCATTTTATTAGACGTTCTTCTCATCACATGTCTTTTCTCGTATGGACTGATGGTTCACAACTGTCTGCATCCTAATTTTCACTAACAAATACATACAGCTCAATAAAGCCTGGATGTTAGAGTGAAAATACCTGTTGTTGGCTTTATTCTTCTCCATCTGTTCAGTCTGGTGTACATGCCAGTCCTCTAGTTCCTTCTGGGCCTTTTCCTTCCACACAGCCTCAGCTGCTTTAGAGGCTGCATCTGCACATCAGAAAACATCAAATTCACACACAACACACAAATTGACAATTTTTTTTTTAAGTAAAAAGAATAAGTTAAATTTATCCTCAAATTTGACACCCCCCCCCATGTCTTTAAAATCCATATTTCTATTATAAATCGTCTATTTGACTAAAGATGTTTAAACAGGTTTTCCATTGAAGTGTTCTTTTTCTCATTTGTAACTTTTTGCTTATGTTTTGCTAACAAAATTGATGTCTGCAGCATAACCTCAAGTGACTGTTTTTGATTACTGCTGCCACTGTAGACGCACCATATTCATTGTCCATGATTCATTTGTTTCACAAAACAAGAATGGTTTGTGAAGTGATTAGAATTCAACTGGCCAAGCGATCTAAACATGTCAGCCACCATAATAAGGGACCAGCATTTTGTGGAATAACCTGGATCATTGTAAACATATTTGTCAAACGCACTATTACGTGACTGGTTTTAAATTTAAACTGAAAGTGATTTTTAAATGAAATAACATTAAACCAGCTTTTCTTACTTGAACTTGGCACTCTATCCAGTTTGTAATAAACAAACACAAAAAGCACAATTTCCTATTGAAGGTTGTTTATAATTATACATGAAATAATTCAGTACCTAATTCCTCCAGCCGAGTCTTTTGTTCCTCCCTCCATTTGCGCAGGCTTTCAGGTTCTTGTCTCTGCATGTCGACTTGGGCAATGGCTGAGTAGCTGTCAGTTGTGCCGTTGGTGTCCTAATGTTACAAATGATGTAACGTTAACAACGTTCGTTCCTGGCACAATTTGCTAATTGTGTTGTAGTACATAAAAACAAACATTTAATACGACAAGATTTGCTGTTTTTCTAACCACACTCACTTGAAACATATCTCCGTTTACAACAGTAGCTGGTGCGTCTCCAAAATCACCTGCACTCAAATAGAAGAAACAACATGAGTTTAAGCACTCGTTAGGCAACAGTTTCTACGCTACGTTGACTACAGAAACATTACAAGCATCACTGGAATGCAGCACACCTTGTCGGACTCGGACTGTGAGTACGTAAAGAGCTCTCGCACAATTTCTGGATCTAGTCAGCAGGTGGGCTGGTGTGTTCACTTTTAGTTCAGCAACCTTGATTGTCTCTACTCTTTTGTTATACACAAATAGCCTTTACTAGTGCACTTTTCCAATTTGCTTGCTTGTCTTAACTTGGCAGTGTGGCAGATGTGACTTTAACTCCAGCAATAAAGCGGAAGATGTGATGTTAGACTACTGAAAAACATGATTTGGTGGTAGTAGATTGAAATTCACTTAACAACAATATACTATCCAAATTAGAGTCTTCATGGTTGTTGTCAATAATGATTAATCTCTCTCCACGACTGTCAGCTTAAGGATAATTTTGATGATGACGATGAGTGTAGGTCACTTCCCACACAATTCATATTAGAGCATCTTTGCTATATTGTTATTATTATAACGAGGTAAAAAACTATTAATATTAACAAACAACAAATACAGTTTTATTTTTGTAAACTTGTAACTAGTGGTTGTTCTTGTTGTAACAAAACCAAAACCAAACAAACCAAAAAAAACCAGTCATAAGGGTCAATTATTTTACATTTTGAGGAAATCTGAGGGTGCAAAATAAAATAAAATAAAAACAAAACACTGAGAAAATCGCCTTTAAAGTTGTCCAAATGAAGTTCTTAGCAATGCATATTACTAATCAAAAATTAAGTTTTGATATATTAACAGTAGGCAATTTACAAAATATACTTATGGAACATGATCTTTACTTAATATCCTAATGATTTGTGGCATAAAAGAAAAATAGATCATTTTGACCCATACAATGTATTGGTGGCACTTGCTACAAATATACCCGGACTGGTTTTGTGGTCCAGGGTCACATATAATAATATAATATAATATTTTGGACATGTATCATGGGATTCTTAAAAGTACTAGTAAATATCATGGTACAGTAAGTTCAATACTGCCACATACTTTTTGTAAGAAATTGTCAAAAACCATGGTACTTTTTTGGCAAGTGATGTGGCACTCATTTAGTACCATATTCGTATACCATGGGTAAATACGAATATTTACATTGTACTACTGGTACTTATATGTAAGAAGAAGACTGCAGTAAGATTTTACATTACGTTTAAACTAATAAACTTGAACAATCGTATAACAATGAATATAAATCGTATAATTATAATAATAGCAATGAAATGCAAGCCAACAGGCCGTTGTGACACATTCACCTCCGAACGACGTGTAGGTGTTCGCGGGCGGAGGTCCACCGTCCTCCAGAGCACCGAACCCGGCGCTGTCGTTCTCGATCACGGCGATCTCGTTCTCCTGCTGGGCCAGAAACGCCGCGGCCGGGTCTTCTTCTGCATGAACTCCATTGTCGGAGGCCAAAAAGCCAAAGTCGTCAGCCATGTTTAACAAAGTAACTCCGGCTTCCGTAAAGCTACACTAAAACCCTCCAGCTGTTTTGTTCTTCAAGCAAGTTAGGAGTGTTTAAAGGAAAAATAAACTTACGATAGTTGTTAAAGGTCAACTAGAAACAGATTTGTGCGTTGTAAAAGTATATAATATAATTTGTACTTGTTTATGGCAGCAGGTTGGCTATGAGTTGAATGACACGCAGCTCTTGTTGGGAGGGCTGGGAACATTTCAGTAACAATAATGTTGAACGCACAGTAGATTTGTGGTGTTTTGTCTCCATCTACCGGAGGCTGTACGTAACTCACACTTCAAACCTGCATCAATATGTTTGATATAAGTGTGATGTGATGATTTGTTTTATTTTTTCGTCTTTAAAATTGTTTATGGAAGCTACTGGTTATGAAAATAATATTTGAGCATTTTTGGAAAACACTGCCAAATTGCAATGCTGAGCTGTCTGAGCTGCACAATTGAATGACTGATGTATGTGCTTTGACTTACTGAGACATTCTTAAGAAGCATGGATGTGGAATATGTTCTTAAGGAATATGGATGTATTTATGTCAGAGCAGTTCTCTGATACTAGTTAAAGCCTCATGATCCTGAGATCTTCCCTCAGTGATCTCCTGTATAGTACCTGAAAATACAGTAAAGTGCAATAACACTGACCTTTTCCCAAAATCATTTGAAATAGTGTAATATATATAAATTGTAATACATATATATAAACTGTAAGGCAGCCAAAATGATTAGAACACTAGTATTTTCACCAGCTAAAAATGGTTTTAAGTCAGTTATTTCTATCTTTTGCTTTAGTGTGTCAGTAGAAAATAGCAGTTTGCATTTCCAAACACTCATTTAATTTATGTGTTTAGCAGACGCTTTTATCCAGAGCGACTTACAGTGCATTCAGACTATATATCTTTTGTCAGTATGTGTGTTCCCTGGGAATTGAACCCACAACCTTTTGCACTGCTAAACACAATGCTCTACCACTGAGCCACATGATCGCTTTTTAATTGCTTTTAATTTAATTCCTTTGACTGAGGTTCTTTATGTGGATTGGACAATATAAATGTCATTAATTGAGTTTTATTTCCTCCATATTAATCATGTTTGTGCATTAAAATCTGGTCAAAGCCAAGCCAAAAGGATGAACAAATATGTATTGGATTCTTTTTATAATTTCTATCCAATTCTAAATGATCAAGAAATAATATGTAATATAATAATATAATAAAATCCCATTGAAATATAAACAAACAAATGTATACATATGCAAATATATTAACACATTTAATTAACTAACGAATTATCAATGGTAGAAAATAAATAAATGGAAATTACTATTTCACAAAAACATCATATATGATATATAAATTATAAATGGTTGTAAAAAAAAAACATAACTGTGACTGTATTCAACAAAACACGAGTACTGCTTGCTGGAGGGTAATAGACTCTCAATAAATGTATAATTGATTACAAACTCAAACACACATAGAACATATGTGAGTCTGGCCACGGGGGCGCGCCCACCGAGCCCGTGCGTCAGGCCTCCACGTGACGCATGACGTATAATCAGAGTCCTACTAAAAGAAATTCAACAGGGAAACCCTGCGGCTTCTACGCGAGACCTGACGCCCAAATCCAGAAAGTTGTGAAGTTTACTTGATCTCTTTATAACAGCCCATCAGATCAGAAGACAGGAGCTGCGATGTCTGCCGATCACAAAGAGGTAAATGCGCTGCTTCTCAACTTCTTTTTGGATGTACCGCCATCAACCGGGCTTTAAAAAGAGTGTATCACGTTTCTAGGTTACATAGACTCATATGAGAAGTACTGCAGAAGGCTGTAACCGGGTATGATGGCAAACTTCTGCTTCAGTTTGAGCTGTTTATTTGATTTATGATGTAATTTAAATTGCTACAATGTGTTTGTGATATAACGCGGCATGTTTAAAACCGTCATTTCATTTGAATGCATTTACTTAGTTTTTTTCTTCCTAACAGGCAATTAGTAGTACATTAGTTTACATTTTGATGTGGTTTTGCGTCTAATATGTGTTCCTTTTTAATGAGCTAAATATTGTTTCTGTAAGAAATTGGATAAAAAAAACCTTAGTTGTAAGTCATTATTACAGAGTTAAATCCAAGTTTGTGTAGTTGTCAGTTAGTTTCACTGATCAAAGGCCTTGACATTTGTCTTATTTCCTCCTTATTGAAGAAAAAAATTAAATACACCAATTATTATAGTTTATGTATAGTTCAATACTGAGTTGCATGCAGTTTGCAAAGTACATTATTTATTCTTGCACTCACATAACCTCATAGACAGAAATGAGTTAAGGCTGCTTGAACACTTGACTGTTTTATGCATAATTATGTTTTTTCAGCTTTATCAGTTCTTAAGCGTAACATTCTGACTCACCCTAGGGGATGGAATGTCAGACTTCTGAATGAATGTTATTTTAAAAGTAATTTTTATCACAAAGGACTGTATGAAATTGGAGGTAGTTTGTGGAAAATTGAAATGCACCAGAAAAGAGACCTTTGAGAAAGTACAGTGCCCTCTCAATTACAGTTTTACCACAGGGTACAACAACAGCAGCCGTTTTGTGCTCCAGTTGTATTCAATATGACAAAACCTGCTTTGGGTGGTACGGTTTTGCCGTCTAAAACATATGGTTATTCGCACCGTTCGAAAAGACCATTCAGAATGTGTAATGTCTTCTCAATTGCAGTTTTACCACAGGGCAAAACAGTGCTGCTGCTCTCTCAAATTGCTGTCACATACCCAACCGTGGGTGCAACCATGAAACAAATGTTATCCGCATTGAGAGGAATGTTCATTTGGCTTCCCACCCATCCAACCTGCTTTCTGATGTCTTTTCTAGTAGTTTATGGGTTTAAATGTACCATCTAGAGCCAGAGAATCTGAGGTAGTAGATGTTTTCTCTTCCTTCACTCACTCCCTCCCTCTCTTTCTCGGTCTCTCTTCCCCCTCTCCGTGACTCGTGGGTGTTGGGCTGAAATAGTTTGGTGTAGTTTTACATTCCTTATATAGCCTGTGGAGTAAGAGAGACGTGGAATGAACCCGTGTCACAAAGAAGGAGGGGAGGGAGTTGAGCTTTGCCAGCAGTGAGAAAGTCAGGCTGTCTCGCAGTGCCAGATTTCCACTTGGTTTTCTGGAGGTTTGGGTGACACGTTTGGCCCTTGGCATAAGGTATGTGTGCGGCATGCCACACTGTAACAGGTAAACTCCATTTGGGATAGGATAGGCTCTGGAGTTTCGGGATTATGTGTCACAGGGAGGGGGGAAATGTCATGATTTGGGGGTCTCCGCTTGTCCTTGGCATTCAGTTTTATGTCATGTTACTATTTGCTCTTGTACCAACCTGTAACATAATCAATACAGTGATGCAATGATGTGCTGGAGGTGCCAGCGGTGGATTATTTTAGTGTTTTAGAAACATAAAATGACTCATTAATAAATTAATCTTGTCATTACACCTGCAAATGCTTTATTCGAACAGCCACTGGGTGCTATAAATCTATGTTGAGCTTTTAAAATGTATTGCATTGTCACTTGCGGATTTGCTAGAGTGTAGATAATGTGCACTTTCATTGTGTATCACTGACCAGTAATTGTGCAATTCACCACGGAAACATATAGGTGCTTATTTCTGTCACCTACCTGATAATTAATTTAAAGAAGCCGGTTCTCAAATGTCTCCACGAACACTACCGTTTAACAGTGAACAATTGGTCACTCAGGAATAACAGTGTTTCAGTACTGTTAACTCCCATTGAACTGTCAAGTCAACTTTATTTGTATTGCACCTTTCACCGAACAATTTTCTTTTAAACCAGCTTCACAGAAGTCTTAATATCTTTATGCCTAGTCGCATTTAGCAGATTAGAGCTTGGCACTAGTGTAGTTTACATTTTACGGTGATATAACCAATCAAGTAGTTGAGGTTTGCTATATAGTCCATCTGTGAGTGTGCTGTAAGCAAATACAGTTAACTATTCATCCAACTTTACATAGAGACCTTTGTGATAATATAGTATACGATATATATATTGTTCTGTGCAGTGAAATGTTCTATGGATGTTGAAATATCTTTGTGGAACCACAGATGCCAATAAAAAAAAAAAACTTTATTTTTAGAAGTGTTTGTAGTGTGTGTATATATAGCTTTTATATGAGTGTACTGCATGTTTGATGGTAAATTAGGATAACTATGTTTAATATTGTACTATATAATTGTTCAAACTACCTTCCAATCCAAAAAGTTGGTTGGGTTTAAGTCACGGACAGTCAGACGTCAAACCGCATACCAGACACCGTTCATGTGTGTGGCTCTGGAATGTTTGGGTTCAGCCTTGTTAGGAGCTCTGAATCACTATAATATTATTACTGTGACCATAATCTTTCTTTCGTGTTTGTTTTCTCTTCAGGCCATGAATATATATAGCGTAACGCTCAACGGACCTGCTCCCTGGGGTTTTCGGCTTCAGGGAGGCAAGGACTTCAACATGCCCCTGACCGTGTCCAGGGTAAGTGACCTCCATCTTGGATGTAGCGATGGGTAATATACATGTTTTGTTTACAGCTTAAGCTGTTAGCTGCTTATAAAGGAGGTATTCATCTAATTTGTTCCCTTTAACTTAACCTCATAAGTAGAGCTGAAACGATTCCTCGAGTTACTCGAGTAACTCGAATACAAAAAATAATCGAGGCAAATTATGTGCCTCGACTCTTGTCGACAAGGGACTCTTGTTTTTGTTGCATATTAGCTTCCTGTTCACTAATTTTTGCCTCTCACAAAAGCCACAAATCTTCTAAGAAGACGGTAAAGGCTTATATCATGCTTGAGCTTTAGTTAGGATCAAAGTTGGAAGTTAAGTTGCACAATGTTTAGGTTTTATTATTATTTTTTAATACTATTATTTTGATTTATGTCTTAGTTTTAGGTTGTACTACGTTTACCTTATTTGTACCTTACCTTATTTGTATTTGCATTTTTAATGTAATATGGCAATTAAATGCACTAAATGGGTTTAGTTTTCAGTTATTAATATATGCTATTTCAGCAATAAAAAGGAAACAAATGACTTGTTCAATAAGAGACTTGTCTTATTTTCTCTTGTATATTTAGGATTGCTCTTTAAAAAGAAAGAGTAGTTCTTATCCGATTAATCGATGGAATTTTCGGTAGAATACTCGATTACTAAAATATTCGATAGCTACAGCCCTACTCATAAGGGAATGCAATAGAGTTAATGAGAAAAGTGTGCTCAGTGCTTTGTGAGGTCTATTTCAACACTCGCATTCCTTCAGAAACATGTCACCGCTTGATATCAACCCCGTAAGAAAAGGGCTGCTTCAGAACTCCATTCAAATGTCTCCTCACAAGGATATGTTGTGTTTTGTTTAGTTTCCAGCATGCGTTGTTCTCTCTTTAAGGTCATTGAATCCTGGCTTAATAGCACCTCCAATGGAGCATATTGAACAGATCAGGTCCAGACGCAGAATTTCCAATCCATATATGAGCAGTGTTGTTTTAGTATACACACAAGCTCTGGTAGCTAGTGTTTGTGGACCTGAAAGGTCATTTCATATGTATATGAAAACCATAGGGACAAATAATGAGACGTTGGTTTCGATAAAATGCTGCTGATATACTTATAGCTCAGAAGATTAATTTGCACAGACAACCATAATTAAGCTATTTGTAGTTTGAGTACACATAAGAAATTGTAAACATTGTGACTTCTGACCTATGGTGTGTTTCCCAAAAGCATCATTAGCCAGCTGTGGTCACATGATGTTCCATTGTTACCAATTTTTGGAATTTCCCCAAACTATAGTTCCAACGAACATTTGCAAACAGACTTGTAAGGTTTTTTGGTTAATTTCTCCAACAAATCATCATAATACAGGTTAAGCAGTGTGTTACATTATTGCACAAGAAATACACCTCGGCACGAGTTTGAGAAAATGATTGAAAAATGAAGATGATTTCAGTTTCGCTCAGTTATGCTAGTGTGGCAGATATTACATACTTCACCTTTACCAAGTGTTTTGCATTCATGTATGAACAGAAGTTATTTTGGCCCAACTTTTTTTTAGATTATGTATTAAGTAATCTGTCTTTTTCTTCAATTGCATATGCTTCTAAATAATGATTGGTACTGGTTATTTGGCTTTTTTTTGCCATTTTGAGATTGACAACTATTCCCACTTGGCTGAGGAAGTCACCAGAAGTACTATTAAAGTTTCAAAAGTTCCTGAAAGCTTTAATGGATGTTTTCTGGATTTATTAATATGTAAACATTTTGACTAGATTTTCTCTGTTTTTAGTTTTGCCAGACTTTCACAACATTTTAGCATTTCCCTCCCTTTGTCTGACATGGTAGTATAACATGCAGCTGTGCACATCTGTTTAGCTCTCAGATGTCTGTCGGTGCTGATGACTTGCAATAACACTCCCTTAAATGTCTGCTTCAGTCAAAATGGTGACTTCATCCGTCAGTGTGAGAGCCGGTCATAAAGCCGCCTGCTGCTGCCAGATGTTATGCAATAGCAAGAGCGTGTCTGTGCGTGTCATTCTTAACCTGATTTAGTTTCTCATAAAGCACAGTACAGGATCTTGTTTATGAATGATTTCATTGCAGGATTGAACAGATACCGGCAACTTCTCACACTAGAGCTAACATGGCAAAAATGATGCCTATCATTTTAAAAATGAAGCCTATCTTCTGACTTTTGAGTAAAACTGCAGGAGCCACTTCAGTGTTGCTTCAGAAAAATGAATAATTGATAAAAGTAGATAAGTCCATTCAGATGGATCAGTTATTCACTTTATAGTTCAGTGGCTCTCTATGTAAGGCCTATCTCAATTGCAAAGCACCAAACTGGCATGTTTACTACATTAATACTAATCACATGACCTACACTGGAACATGCCGTAGGTTTGACACATCACAGTAAAATAAACACCTCATTCCTCAGTCGCCCTCACCTCTTGACAAACGTGAAAATGAATTTTAAAAGGAATGTTATAGCCAGATGTCTTCCCGTGTTCAGGTTGACATCAGTGAGTCATTAGCATGACAGGAGGTGAATCATTAGGTGTGTTTTTTTCTGTCGTTTGAGATTACACTATGCTGTTAAATATGATTTGTTAGTCTGAAATGAAGGGTGGCGGTTCATTCATCTTATCAGAAGTCTACGCCCTCTTCTTCCAGTTCCAAACTGTTGAGTTATGCAGTGTTAAATCACAATAGGTCTAAGCAGGTCATGAGGCAATGGAGATATGCTCTGTCCACAGTTTCTAAAGTAGAGTAATTAGAAGACGGGTGGTCTGTTTCCCCCCTTCTCCTCAATGGGAGGACAAAGAGGTTAAAGTGTGAGGTTTTATGGGCTTAGGCACATAAGGCCAGCCATTCAAACAGGAGAGTGATGAAATGGAACAGTGGTTTATTTATAGGGGCTGCTTGAATGTTTGCTGTTATACATAATAAGTGATGCTTGCTAAGGTTTTGAACAAACCACTAATCTTGTGTTTTTAAACTTTGTCATGTAACATTCTGCATTGTTTGTGCAGTACAGGCATGAAAGATGAGGATAGGTGTTAAGCAATTTGATTTATGATTTTTGTCTAAACATGCGCAGTAATCCAATAGGGATAGGGGATTGATCATCCAAACATGAAACTTATGTTGTAATTTTCTTACCCTCATGTCATTCCAAATGTCCATGTCACATTCATATTATACGTTTTTCTCCATTGAAAGTCCAGGTAACCAAACCATAGTCTCGCGTAGCCAGACCCGAAGGCCTGGAATCAATTGTAGCTTTCATTGGCCAAGGCCCGCCCATGAGCGACATGTCAAACAACCAATCACAGTTTGTTTCATTCAGCGTCACATTTCGGGGCGTGGAAATATCGCCACAATAAGACCGTGTGTAAAACTCTTGGACATATTTTAAAGATTCTATGCCGCAAACTTCAAATATTTCACATACTTTTGAAAATCCAGCTTTTAGTTGATCCTGATAAGCGCTCGTCATCACAGTTGTAAACTCGACGGCTTTCTTCTTTCGTGAGGGGGTTTGGCGCCACGGCATCTTTGTTTCCAGGTGGAATGTTAAAGAACGTGACACACACGTCTCCCGGAAATCCTGTATAATTCAACTAATCCGACAACGACTTCGAAACTCCTGAAGTGTTTCCTCTTTTGTGTGCCATATTCATCAGACGTTTAGCCAACGGTCCGTGGCCGTGATGTCTCAGGCAGAGACTAACCAAACCGTTGTAAAGCAAATGTAAAACAGATTGGTCACACTTTATTTTAAGGTCCAGTTCTTGCTAATTACAAACCATTAACTATGACTTTAGTCTCAATTTAAAATACTAATTTGCTGCTTACTAATTAGTTAGTAAGGTATTTGTTAGGTTTAGTTATTGGGTAGGATTAGGGATGTAGAATATGGTCATGCAGAATATGTGCTTTATTAGTGCTAATAAACAGCCAATATGTAATGTAATAGGCGTGCTAACAAGCAGCTAGTAGTTAATGGTGAGAATTGTTTGCTATATTAAAGTGTTACCAACAAATCCATAAGAATCAAGAGGTTTAATCCAAGTCTTGTGAAGAGATTAGGGCTGTGCAATTAACTGCATGCGCATCTCATCAGTAATGCCGGCTCCGTGATTGGCAGTAAATCTCCATCACCTGTTTTCAAATGGAGCGGCAGTTAATACACAGAGCCGTAGTTCACTGACAAGCTCAGCAATATCGCGTTCAGTATCGCTTATGAACGCGATTATGAATGCGATATCGCCTAGCTTGTCAGTGTACTACGGCTCTGTGTATTAACTGCCGCTCCGAGCTGGCTTTACTGACCAGATGCGCATGAGAATTGCATGCGATTAATTGCACAGCCCAGAAGAGATACAATTGCTTTATGATGAACAGATATAATATAATGATCTTTTAGGTTTTGGTTATGTGGGCTTTAAATGGACAAACATGAACTTCTCGGGTTACATTTCAAAATATCTAAATGTGTGTTTTGAAGATTAACCATATGTGCAACATTTGTAACATGAAAGTGAGTAAACCATGACAATACTTATATTTTTGGGTGAACGGTGCCTTTAAATGAGGGTCCAAGCTAGTGCATGTTTTTGGTTTGGCCTCTTTTGACTTTAAGGACCATTAAGTAACCACCTAGGCTCACCCTAGAAACCACATAATGCACAAAAAAACCACTCCAGTAAAAAACCTCTTACTAATTCCATCTAGCAGCATTAACGATTGTGTTTTTCCTATGTCATAAGCAAGGAGTCAGTTCATCAGCTGATGGTAGTTGGAAGCTGGATTGGCCTTAATATTTCTCAGAGCATTTTCCTTGATTCCTCATTTCCTCCAACTCCTCCTCCTCCTGTTCTCTTTCCATTGCACACATCAGCACATTTCTTCAGCATTCCTGGGATTTTAACGCTGCTTTCCTATTCCTGGCTACAGAGCGGCCCTTTGTCTACTTTTGCACCCACTATCCATTAATGTCTCAAATCATTCCCAAAACCAGATGACATGGTTCTTGGACCTCAAAAGAATACTTTCCTGGTGAAATCAATGAAAGTGAAACCTACAGATGACGCGCACAGAGATGGCTGGATGTGTGTACTAGCTATGAAATCCATAATCATTTCAGTGTACAAATGTTATGATTTGTATTCGCTTCAGTGGATGTCCATCTGGGTTTCATTAGCAGGCAACATGCCATTCAGCTGAAATTAAACACAACTGCAATTAGAAAATTATATATGATGTAATTTTTAGAAGATTAAGAGCACAGTTTGAGTTTTTCTTATGTGATTTGTTCCCTGGGGTTCCAGCTCTGTGACGTTAAGCCGAACTGAGGCCGGTCTGCTCCCTTGATGAAGACATTTATTACTTTGTGCATTTTACTCTGGAGGTTAGAGACCCCATAAAATTAAAGTTTGAGTTTTGTGGCTTTTACATTTATACTTAGTCAAATTATGTTAGCTTTTAGGCCATCTACATGCTAGTGTGCTCTTAAAAGTTGACTTAATCCAATTTAATGTAGATATAGTTAAAAGTGTTTTTCTTGAAGAAAAAAAGACCTTAAATGATGACTTGGTTCAGAAAGAAGTATTTTATACTCAATGATTCATGTATTAAATAAATGCAAAAAACTCATGTGATGGCAAAGCTGAAGACTCTGGTCTTCGGTGTCACATGATCCTATTATATTTGATTATCAATAAGCATTCCTTATTATGATCAATGCTTATACTGCTTAATATTTTTGTGGAAATCCACAGGATTTTTAGGATAGCCTACTTGATAAATGAAAAGTTCACACAAAAAGCTTTTGTTTTATTTTTTTGTAGCACTATATCTTTATTTGTATAAATTGTATGTATTCTTGCTAAAAAATATTTAATTTTAAATTTTCAAGATGACAATGGCTGTCAAGAAAATGTAATTATTCACTGCAGAAGTTCATGTTCAGATTTTTTTTAAATGGCTCATAATTGTTGTACATTTTTGACCGTTCCTCTTAGAATATAGCACACAAGTAAATTAGTGTTATGGTATATTGTTTGTTGTTCGTTTCGAGTGTGATAGATTGTTATCATGAACTGCCATTTAGAAGATCCTTTAAAAAAACTGCTTTTGTGTTTCCCAAGGGAGGAAAAAAGGCTATGGTTGAAACATAGGAGTAAGTAGACAATGACATAACTTTAACTTTTGGCTGAAAAAAATTGCTCTGGGTTTACTCATCATATTCCCAGGGTCTCTGGCTTGTGGACCTAATCATCAGAGTTTGTCAGAGTCATTTTAACAAGTTTGTCAATATATATTTATTTGCTTTCGGAGGGCTTGTTAGCAGGCGTGGCAGTGGCTGCTCTAGGAGACCTCTGAAGACGGTTTGGTTTGAAGCTTGGCTCTTACATCTGAGATATTTATGGCTCACTCGTATCAGCTGACGCAATTGCACTGAGGCCCAGAGTCTTACAGCCCCGCATAAGGAAATGGAAAGTGAAATACGGCAAGGATTTTAATGGTCAGTACAAGGGTGGTCTTTAGGGTCACCACATAAACTTTCAGCACCATCAAGAACAAAAGGACTTGCGCTGCGTGTCTGGGGAGAAAAATTGTTAATGGATCATGATTTTAAAGATTGTTTAGCATCAGATATATTGGTCATGCATAGGAAATGTCTGTTGAGTTTATTGTTGATTGTGATCCTATGACTGCCATCCTTGTTTTTAGCTGTTTATACAAGTTTAGTTTCTTGTGTCGTCCTGTATATTGACGTCAGAAGGTTTAAGGTGTCTCAACTCTTCCCCCTTTGATTTGTAAAAGGTCTTAGCGCAGCACTTTACTGCCACCAGACTCAAGTCAAGGAACAGCTGGGCTCTGAAATTGAGCCAGGAACACAGGTGGTCGTGTCCATCAGCTTTATCTACATACGCCACCGTCCACATTTCCCTTGTCGTCTTTCCTTCTCTTGTCTCAACTTTTAATTTTTTTTTCTGTTGTACCCATATTTCTCCATGTGTTTACTGCTGAAGTGATAGTGCTCCCAAAAATGAAAAATAAATAAATAAAAATACTCGCATGTATTTTTAAACCTTAATTATTTATTTTTGCCACAGATCACAAATGGATGTTAAGCAAGATGTTGCCCTGTTCTATCCAATTGCAAGTGAATAGTGAGCATGTTAAGCTCTACAATGACAAATTCACCATAAAAGTACTGCTGGCTCAGAATATACCTCAAAACACACTGACTAATCATCAGAGTTATCTATATAATGCTTTTTGCCTTTATTGTGGTGCATAAAGTTACTATTTATGGATATTTTGGTCACTAGTTGCTTCCATTGAATGTAAAAGAACAGTGTGAATATTCTGCTTAACATCTCCTTTTTTATATAGGCTTTTTTCATACATGAAGTAGGCCTATGTTACTAAAATCATGATTTTGGCCTAGTGCTATGTCAAATCTCAAAGGCGGAATGAATTGAAGAGTGAAGCATGGCACTTTTTATAATGTTATGTTTATTTAAATATTCAAGCAGCTCAATTTGTTTAGCTTATAACAGATTTGGGAACACAACATGATCAAACCATCTTTCCCAACTTTCAAAAAGCTATTAAAAAGCACTTAAACTGTTGTCAACAAAAGAGAAGCTGTGTAAGATGTTTTTTTTTATATAACAGCTTGATGGTTTCACATTTGTAAATTGTGAAATTAAAAATATGTGGATTATTTTTATAAAAAATTATATTATTTTTTTATTAAATTGCAACATTTTGGCTCAAATTGGGAAGCTCTACCATCAAGCACAGCAAACGTTTTTAAATCGTGATCACAATTATTTTATCAAGAAAATCACAATCACGCTTTTTCTCTAAATGTTTCAATTTAACTAACTTAATTTTTGGATTAAATTCTCCCTTTAGGACCTCTTGTGGTCTGGTCTATTTCCTGTATGCTTGCCAATGTGCTACACGTGGTGGAGGACTTTCTGTGGGTCTGTTATTCAGACCCCAGCCATTTCCTCATGATGTCCTGATGACGTCACAATGCTTCTAATGTTTCATAAATATTTGCATGGTCTCAAATAGGCTGTTGAGGGCAGAGGCTCTAGGACAATAACTTTTGTTCTCTTCCCCCAGTGCTGTCCAACTCCAGATTCCTGTTCAGAGCTCGGGAGAGAAGACTTGTAAATGTTTGTTGAAGTGAATAGCAGGCGGCCGAGACAGGAAATGTGGTAGAACTTGGAGAATGGAGGGATAGGGAGTCTGAAATGTCCAGGGCAGATGTTAAGGGTTTGAGCACAGCATTATATAGACCTTGCATGCAAATACATGCCAGCAGCAAAAGCTGGATCTCATTAGGGTGTTACCACCAAATGTCTTATTATGTTATGACACACTAAGTGTTATTAATGATGCACATCATTTTACATTTTGAGTTGCTTTTATTTGTGGCCAAATGTGGTGATGCTGTTGGAGTCCACGGGGTCAAGGTTGCGCGTAGTTTTGTTAATCCTGCTGGTAGATGTCAAAACTACACGGTCTGTTTCCTAAAGCATCATTCTCCATTGATGGCCGTATAAAAACAGAGCAACTGCAGTTGAAATGAATGGGAATGCTAACACGCATTCCCTGTTTGGGTCAATAAAACCTCAAAAGTGTACCTTTTAGCTTTAGGGTGGGACTCTAACCTTTCCTATTTACCGTTTCTGTGGGAGTTTTGAGAAAGTTTCCTCATAAATGTTGATCGCAAGATTTCCATCTGCTGAACTGCTTGCCAGATCAACAATAGGTCAGAACATTCCTCCAAGACTTGGTCTGTAATGAATGTTCACAAATGTTATATGGCAGATCAGTTTGGCTGGATATTGGGTCTGGGTTGTGTGCCTTATCATCAGAGTGTGTCATTCAAGCTGTTCACACTTTGCTCTGAAGTAATATGAAACTTTCACTGTAGTCTTTTCCCAGAAGATATCAGACACGGGCTGACTAAGCCTCGCAGGTTCACATTTTGGTTTTGCTGTTCCAATACCGAACAAGCGATAAGCCTAAATCTGTGACTTCTTTAGCACAAGTCAGGGATGTACATGTGAATGTGACTCATGTGTTCCTAGACATGACACACAGACATTTCCCATTAGCACAAGTAAGGTACATGTGAATGTGACATGTGAGTGACACACAGTCATTTCCCATTCATAAGCTGTACACAGAGTGAAAAATTTTCCATGTTCCAAAATTTGGATGTTCATTTCCATGTAACTTGGCACTTGGATATTTCCCTACATTCTCTTCACTTTCCCTTTTGGGCGATGCCTCAGGCCTTTTTCTGAGTGATTTATATGCTGTGGCTCACTTCATTGCCAAGTCGGTCTTATCTGAAATTGCTGCACAGTAAGACTGTAAAAGTCAATGCTGCGCTAAAGTGCTGGATTATTTTAGACTGGCTGATGAAGGGTTTACCAACAGTGTTACATTGCGAGTTCTTTGTCTGTGCTTCCTCTCAGGTGTGTTTGTTCTTGTGCGGTTGGGTTTGATTGATTGGAAGGTGCTGCTTCTTTCACTGCAGTGGCTTTAGAGTTGACATGGGTTTGAATAGATAAATAGCTCAGCTTGAGGTGTGGTTGGCTAATATCCATTTTTAGCTGATCTTGCTTTTAAATCTAATGCTCGTGTCATTTATTCAAACTGATGAAAATAAAGTGCTTTTGAATGCTTGTAAACTAATGTTATTCTCTTAATTAAATGGTGACAAAGGATTTGATAGAACAGAGACATTTTCTTAATCTTCTCTTTTGCTGGTGGCCTACTTAAACGCAGAGCCCTGACACATTCAGAATCTGGGTCAAATTATAATAGATTCAGCAGATTTTAGATATCAAATATATTAGTTGTTCCTTTTGGAGATTCATATTAGTGGTTTTGAGGCAGGCATCACTATGCTATAGTTCGTACTTGTCCTGCACAATGCTACCAGTGTTAATTTAGTACTATTTAAATAGTATTATAAATTGTATTAATATTTTAAAATTTGCTTTAATTTTATCATTTCAGTTTTCATTTAATTTTTAAAGTTTTGTTTCATGTTTTGTAATTTTTATTATTGTTTTAAATGTCAACATTTGTATTTAATTTCAGCTTTGTTTCAATTAACATTTAAAAAAAAATGTTATAGTCTTCATTTTAATTGATGATTTTAATGATGATCCCTGCATGCTACAGAATGGAATGATACCTAAAAGTATGCAGCTTATTAAGGAGTTGTGTGTTACGTTAATCGATGAGACTTACGGTTTCCACTTGACAGATGAGAAAACAAGTACAAAATTCCTGTAGATACTATAGAAGGAGTGAGATGAGCCATGTGTTGAGACCAGAATAGTCATAGAGACTTGGGGGTGAACACTTTTGGCTTTGGCCATTAATAAACCATCTTGTAACTACCCAAACCAGCTTAGCAACCACTTGACAATGTGCTTTAAAACATTCTTTATTTTAGAGTACCCTGGCAACCACTCACAACACCCTTGCATTGTGTTTGTTATCAGCACCACTCGCACTTTCTTCAAAAATGTAAAAATCTGGTTTAGATTTGCAATATTTAGAGTTGGTCATCTCATGACACTTCATTACATACAGACTGACTAATGTTTGTTCTCTGTGGTTGTTTCAGCTGAGCCCAGGCGGTAAGGCGGCCCAGGCCGGAGTGGGTGTTGGGGATTGGTTGGTGTCCATCTCTGATGCTAACGCAGAGGAGATGACCCATGTGGAGGCACAGAACAAGATCAGAGCCGCAACCGACTCCCTCGCTCTCTCTTTGAGCAGGTACACACACACACACACACACTTACTCATCGTCTTTGAGTGTCAGTATCACAGGGAGAGAGGATGACTTCACAGGAAATTGCGTTCTTTGGTTAATACATCACTGTTAACCCTTTTATTACAGTCTTGAAATATTTTGCAACAGGTGGTGCATTAGAAACAACAAAACAAAGATACTCAGACGTTTACAACTGTGATTGTCAAAGAGCAGATTCCTGGATTAAAAAAATTACTTTAGTTAATAAATAGTTAATAGTATTTTGGTAGTCCTGCTAATATAACTGTCTGTTTATGGTGGGTTACTATTGTTTTGTTCAGAATGCCAAAAGCATTGCCTATAGAGTGCAACAGTCCAGTCCAGAAGTAAAAATCCCATTTATTTTCTACATAGAGATATTGAAATAGTGATGATGTCTAAAACAAACCTACCACAAGCTTCAAGATTGGTATAGCACTGTTTCAGTGAATTTTTAATTCACTTGTAACAATTGTGAAATACATTGTGTTATTGTTAACTAAATTATTATTATTATTTTTTTTGCTTATAGAGAAATTTAGTTCAGTAGGAAGAGGATGGCATAAGCAATGCCAAGATAATAGATTTGATTGTCAGGGAACAACAAAAATTGTTGCACAGTAAGACTGCTGTGGATAAAACATCTGCCAAATGCATAAATGTAAAGTGAAGAGGGGGAAAAAAAACCTTGAAAACCAAGGCCACTTAAAAACAGGGCAGACACTTGTGCTTTTTTGTGATATTTTAGCTACTAATTTTGGTCTGTTGTTTTGATAATTGACTTTTAAACAATTCCTAATTTAATTAGATTTGTCTCAAAACTGTGTCTAGAGAGCTCATCTAACAGGCATTAACACGACTCTAAATAAAATTGTCTTTTGCTTGTTGCCATAGCAATCATGCTGATAACTTGGCATGCTACCTTGTGTGGCATTGAAGCAGAATGAAATGGCCTCTAGATCTTTGTTTTGTGCAGACAGTATTAAATGCATAGAACTTATCTTTGATTGTGTCATAATACAACTCTCCAATGGCTCAGACGACCCTGGGCTAAAGGTAGAGCAGATAATTTGGAGACATAGTAGTAACTCCGTGACTTGAGCTGACCTCTGCTTTTCAGCACGGAGATGGGAAAACTCCAATGCCTCGGGACGCAATTCTGAAATCGCTTACATTGCACTACTTTTGGGAAACTGCAGAAAGAGCCCAAAAAAGGAAAGTTTGAAATGGACCTTACTGCCCTCAGACAGAACAGAAGCTACTGGTGGAAAGAGTCTAAAGTCTGTGGCTAAGAGATGAGTAATGGGAAAGATGAGCGTAGTTGCAGAGTGATAGATGCACTCCTTTCTTGCTCTGTCATTAAGCCGTCCCTGTGATCAACACAAGAAGACGAAGAGCCTGTTTAATGGTCCAAACCACAGCTATGTGGTGTTCTTCCTTTTTTGAGTGTGCGAGAATCATTTATATGTCATCACGTAGGTAAGCGCTTGTAGTGGTTAGTAATGGCCTGCTTAAGCGAAGAGGGATAAAAACTTGTGCTTGAGTTATGAGAAATGCGTCTCCCTCGATAAAACGGGGCTTAGCTCATATATGCATAACTCCAGTGATTTTATGTAAAACATTTGTCTCTTTGTACTGGCAAATCTTTATGACAGTCATATTTTACCCAAAAAGTGTCAAGACGTTTCTTATGCTCATCAAGACTGTATCCATTTGATAAAAAACTGTAATTTTGTGAAATATTATTGCAATTTAAATTAAGTTTTCTATTTTAACATAATTTAAAATATAATTTATTCCTATGAAGCAATGCTGAATTTTCAGCATCATTACTCCAGTCTTCAGTGTCACATGATCCTTCAGAAATCATTCTAATATGCTGATTTATATTAAATGTTTCATTTTTGCTGCTGAATATTTTTTGGGACCTGAAATGAAACGATTTATTTAAAATATAAATTGTGTTACAACATACACTACTGGTCAGTCGTTTGGGGTTAGTACATTTGTTTCTTATTTTTTTTTAAATAAATTAATACTTCTATTCAGCAAGGATGTGTTGAATGGATAAAAAGTGATTGTAAAGACTTATATTGTTAGAAGAGACTTAACCTAAAAAAAGACTTAACCTAATGCCCCAGTTTAGTGACGGGGACACTATACTGTAAAAAAGCACCGTCCTTCAGATGAGACGTTAATCCGAGGTCCTGACTCTCTGTGGTCATTAAAAATCCCAGGATGTCCTTCGAAAAAGAGTAGGGGTGTAACCCCGGCATCCTGGCCAAATTTCCCCTTTGGCCTCTGACCATCATGGCCTCCTAATCATCCCCATGCACCGATTGTCTCCTCTCCACCAATAAACTGGTGTGTGGTGGGCGTTCTGGCGCAATATGGCTGCCGTCGCATCATCCAGGTGTATGCTGCACACTGGTGGTGGATGATGAGATACCCCCCTTACTATGTAAAGCGCTTTGAGTGCCTAGAAAAGTGCTATATAAATGTAACATTATAATTAGTAAATACCCCGTCATTTCTTAGGGCTGTTTCAGGTCATGTGGTCATTTTCCCTATAAATGTCCTCTGGAACGAGGGAGGACATAAACGAATGAGGTCGGTTCGGTCATAAAATGTTCCTTATGCAGAGACTTGAGATTCTCCAGACAGCTCTGTCACAGGCCACATCTTTGGAATGCTAGGGGACAGAATGAGCTGATTGGAGGTGTGAATGAGAGTGGGCGTGTCCTCATGAGTCATATCGCCATTGGTTAGATGATGTCATTTTTTTGTGGAGTTTGTTGTGACATAACTGTGAAAACATCTGTTTATCAAAGTTCATAATTACCCCTTTGCCCAGTACGCTGATAGATTACTAGTATCCTGACTATTGTTTTGGGTGCTTTGGTTGTCAGACATGTCAGTGTGTCTGTCTGTTGTTGTCTATCACGGATAAATTACAGTGTTTGCATCCCATGGGAAGGCATGCTTGAAGACAAACGTCTGAGCATGTCTGTATTTATTCTGGACTATAATTTTATTACAGAGGGTGGTGTAGTTTTGGTTTACATGGCCTTTGATAGCCGTTTGGGCAACCTCTTTAATTGTGGCTTGCAACGGTTCTTTGAAACGCAGTCTCTTTTTAGCCATGTTGCTTTAGACGGTTTTCCTGGTTTGCCCTTCCTGTGTGCTTTGGTCAGTGTTTGTTTTAAAGCATTAAGTTTAATTTGAAATCAGAATTGATTTGTCTCGATGTGTTTGTCGTTGTAATCTTATCAAAATGCAATAACTTGCTTCTGCCCGTGTTACAGGTTTCCTTATCTGCTAACATTACGCAGGCTGCACAGGCTGTTTACTAATAGACAAATAGTTGTTTAGGCTTAAACTACTGTTACTGTCATGTAATAGATGTAAAATGACTCGCAAATTTAGCTTGCTGTTGATTTTAAGTGTATTAATTTTGAAAATGTTATCTTTGCGTACAAAGCGAAGGAAAGCTGGTACAATACATTTTAGGAAAACTTTGCAAGCTTTATTTGTTTGTACCTACCTTGTATGAAAACAGATTGAAAATATAATATAGAGTTCAGCTATATATTGCAACTGCCAGTATATATTGTCAGTTGCACTGGACACTGTTCATTTCCTCTGCCATTTCCTGGAATAGATAACTCTTGTAAAACAGCCTTGTTGTGCTGTTTTCTTCTACATTTTCTCTCCAAGCTGCTATCTGTAAGCAGGCCACTGTGAAAAGGACACCGTCGCTGTCACAAGAAGTGGTGTATAGGCACAGGAAATGCAGACTCATGGGGAAGTCACAGATGGAATGCAACGATTTTTCCAGGCTTGTCAAACGAACCTAGACAGTCCTGTTTAGGGCCGATGTTCTTGAGTACAGTGATGATATTGGATGGTAATACCACGGTTGTAGGAGCCATATTTGGATTCTCAATTAATTTGACTTATTTTGTTTTTTAAATATTATGATTTAAGTATATGAAGAAACTTTGTCGAATTCTTAGACTATCCTGTTACGTGGATTCGTGTTGATCCTCCTCCTTACGCATCATTATGGCGCAAAAGTGCAGGTCATAATAGCCAGGCAGCATTGTTTAGAAAGGCAGTGTTAGAGGGTGGAGAACGACAGTTTCTTCAATCACATGCTATCACATGTGATCACCTGCAATGGTACAGTGTTTTACGTTTTCTGGAAGTCTTATTTTGTAACTTTGTTTGGAAAGTAAACCGGAGATCTTGACTAATAAACCACAGGGTTTTGCTGTTGAAACCACATCTCTGTGAGTGCTTTACAATCGTGCTTTGGGAGAGACTCCTCCTCTAATCTCAAGGGGCTAAAGAAATGTAATGAAAATTATCCATAACAACGGTACTTTGATATACACCTTATTTATTCAACCGTGTGATTCTATGATTACCATGTTCATGAATCAGTGGTATTTGTGTGATGCTTTAGAGTATTTCAAAATAGCATTTGAAAAGTTATTGTTAATACAAGAAGAATGAGCTAAAGGAAAAAAGTAAAAGCATAGTTGGAAAAGGTGTTTTTAAAGTCTGTTTTGAGTGTTTATGACTTCATTAACCAGAAACCTTTATCCAAATCTGATACATTGATATTCCACATGTTTGAGTCACACGTGTCTGTTCAAAATCATGTGGACAACCATCAGGTATTAATTTACACTTACAGCTGCAACATTCCAGTCAGACTGACAAAATGGGATTTGGAGCCAGAAAGAACCGATTTAATTCCCATGTGTCTTGTTGTGTTTGGCACAAATATCTGTCTGTCCATTAGACTGTCCTTAGTTAACATTTTAAGCATTGCAGTAAAATGAGTGATTTTTATGAATGAGCTTAAGCAGATTATTTCTCTACTTTTCTCTCTGCAGAGCTTTTAATCCTGCCGGAGGAGAGCAGAAGGTAAGACAGTTGCCCTTTTTCTCTTGTGTCGGACAGAACTGCGAAGCTTTCGCAAGACCACTCAACCAGCTCATGATATCTGAAGAAACGCATTTAGATCAGTTCTCAAGTTCTCAGCTGCTTTGAATACTTCAGAACTGAACAAACACACAAACACACACTAGCTAAACACAAACACACGCTAGCTATCTAAATCTCCTGACATAGATGTTTTTGTTTTTATGCAAGGTCATTATATATTTATATATAGCCCCTTAAAGACTTCACTCTTAGAATGAATTAACATATGGAGTAAATATTTTACTACAAAGCATATGTTTTTATATTTATGTATGAATCATTTTTATTTTTGAGGACATCCTTGGACTTCCCTAAAGGAAGTTTTTCTTCGATTGAACTTATTTCTTAGAATAATTTTGTCCCCAAAGCATATCTAAGTTGACTCCCACACACATACTCCTTTCAGCTTTCAACTAGTGTGATTTCACTCAAACACACAGCGCTTCATAACTTCATAACTCATTCTCATGTAAGTTTCATGGCTCTTTTGGCTTGCATGTGCTGGTTGCAGTATATTGCGGAGGTTTGGGTGGTTTGTCTGTTTGCCTGTCTGATTCAAATGTTAAACATCTTGCTTAAACCTCCCTTCAGCAATTTTTGATTTGGTTGAATTTGCATCACCACAGAATGCACAAACCCAGATTGAATCTGCATTTTCCAGTTGGCCATTTGCACATACTATAACAGCAAGTTAATGAATTATAGCCTTTACATTTGTAGCTGTAGAATTTAGTAGAACTATATTTTTATAATATATTATACTATAATATTTAATTATAATTTTATACTATATAACTGTTATTTTAAACAATATAATTTATATATTAAACATATTACGTTTGTTTTTTATAAATATATTTTTAAGGTTTATATTTAACACACATGGTAAATATATTAAAAAATTCTAAACAAATGTTTAATGAAAATTAATAACATGTAAAAAAAAAAAATTTTTTTGTTAATAATTAATCAGATTTTTATTTCATTATGAAAACTGAAACAAAACTCTAAATTTGAATGGGAGAAACTGCACCCTCGTGTGGCTGCAAAAGCCCATAGCACAGCTCTCTGCAGCAGTGCCTGTTATAATCCAGTCATATCAGTTATAGTTAAGAGCAGAGTGCAGCCAAAAGGAAGGAGGACCTTTTAGCTGTACCTTGGCCTGATCTCAAGATAAATATTTGTGACCAGGGTGTGTTCACACTTTTCAAACAATCCCCCTTCACTCTCACTGTGCTCACAATTTGCTGTGAGAACACATGAAGACTATTCACATCATCTTCCCCCCTGATAATCCTCTCATTTGGAAAGGATTAAGCCTTAAAACCGCGTCTGGGATTGTGCATTTACATGTGGTGCCGTGCCACTAGTGTGTGTGCATGATTTGACCTGCATGGTGTTGCATTTGCACTGTCTTTCTCCACACTCAGGATTCACTCGCACCTGCATCCAGTCAGCCCAAGTACTCATTCGCACCGAGCACGGCCATAAACAAGATGGCACGGCCGTTCTCCGCAGCCCCTGGCAATGCCAGCAAGGGGCCTGTCATCAAGCCGGTGTCATACGCCCCCAAGCTTAACTTCAGCTCGCCGCAGCCTCATAATGGGTAGGTGACCAGCCAGCCAGGTCTCCGAAAGAGACTCAGCCTTATATTCTGTCTGTAAAGCAAGCTTTGATCGCCACGGGACATGCTTGATGAACTTAGTTCACAATAACGAGCTCATCATTCCCAAGGCTGCGTGTTTCTCGTGATGCTGCAATACCTGATGGGTAAAAACGGCTGCAGAATCTCGCCGTTGTCTTTAAGTCTGTGTTGCGTTCCTACATTGTGAGGCAGGAGGTTTGGGGTCAGCGAGTTGAAGAGTCTGGCCTTCAGTGTTTTTCTGGATTTATTGTGTGTGCTTGTAATAAACATGGCGTTAAGCAGCTGTGTCTGTTTTCCTTGTTGGAACTGGCAGTAGCCTCGCCACCCCGGTGACCAGACTGTTCTGGGATCCACTCGAACAGGCCGTCTTCATCTGTTTTCCTCTTCGTCATCCCTATGCGGGGACGTTCTGCACCTTTTTTCCGCCAAGATCCTGAATTTTAATGAGCACTTTTATTTAAGATGATCAAAACAACATATGTTGGCAGTCAAGTCCGGTGGCGTCGGAGGCAGTAAAATTGTGCTGGTTTTTAACGTAAACACGTGAAGGAGTCTGTGAAGGTCTAAGGTTTTGATCTGTTCGGGTCGAGAAGGTTGAAATCTGTCTTTAGGCCAGAACTTGATGTTGTCTGTTGCTGTTTATAGAGTCGAGACCCTCCCATAAAATCTGCTGAGCCCTCAAAGTGCCGTTACGGCCCCGGTGCTGAATTACTTAACAGCCTTACTTGGAAAGGCTCCTGTACGAATCCACCTTAACACAAGTTTCCTCACAAACAAATTGCATGAAGGAGATGTTTTATTCAAATAGATGTCCTCTTTGTTTTATTCAAAAGGTGAAAAGACTAAGACTTGAACTTCAGTTGGATTGTGGGAACATTTTCTGTTAAGAACCGGAGTAGAAAGTTCTGGAGTGTGGTGGAGGGAAGGAGAGTGAATCAGAGCTCGGCTGCTGGAGTGGTGCGAGTGTGTGTGTGTGTGTGTGTGTGATCTCCAGAGAACATGGAGACCTCAGTCACGTCAGCATTTTGAGCATGTTTACAGCACCGCACACCTGCAAGCTTGTTTTTACGACTGTTCACTGAGAGGGGCACTATTGCTTGCAGTGTTTGATGAAATGATACCAACAAAATATTTTCAAATTAGCAGTATCATATTCTATTATATTGTGTGCGTAAATATTGGGTATGTGTGTGTGTGTGTGTGTGTATTAATCTATTTTAAAATGACATTTATTATTGTCATGACCGCTGAATTTTCAGCAGCCATTATGCCGGTCTTTGGTGTCACATGATCCTTCAGAAATCATTCTGGTATGCTAGCGGTGCTCAATTATTATTGGCCCTCAGTCATTAATAATGGTTCTTCTTCTTATTATCATTATTAATGATGAAAACCATTTTGGCGAAATTGTGTTGTGAAATCTGTGATACTTGTTTGGATTCTCTGAGTAGAAAACTCAAATGAACAGCATTTATTTGAAATAGATTTTTTGTTATAACATTATAAATGTCTTTACTGTCACTTTTGATCAAATTAATACATCTTTACTAAATAAAAAGTATTAGTTTCTTTTCTTTCTTTTTTAACACCTAATTTTGGAATGGTAGTGTATCACAGTTTCCATAAAACTATAAAGCAGCAAAACTATTTTAATGCTATTTTTGCTGCTGAAAATTTAGCAATTACAGGAATAATTTACATTTTAAAATAAATTCAAATATGAAAAACAAAAAAAAAAAGTAAATATGTAGTTTTCTTTTCTTTTAGCAGTGTTGTGGATATATATATTTTAATGTCCCAGGCCTAGACAGTTGTGTAAATGTGTAATTACTTTTCATGATGTTTACTCCCCTTTAAAATATTTAATGAGTCGTTGACTAGAAACCAAAATCCTTGTAAAATGATTTTATCCAGTAGTCACAGATGACTGGACAAATCATTGGTCAAAACTTTGGGAAACATGTATTTGGGGTAATGTTTTTTTTTTTGCTATGAAGCCATCCTCGATGTCAGTTAGATCTAGTGGCTGTAATGTTTGCCTGAAGGTTTGGGGATATTTTTAATAATAAAAGCACATTAAAAGAACATAATCATTTAACATATTTAATAGGAAGTACAGCTCATGTTTTCAAGTTTTCCGCTGTGTTACTTAAAGCACGCTGTGATTCTTTTCCACACTAAAAACCCACAATTTGCTTTGTTTGTGTCTGCATCCTGTCTTTCTAAATGCTGTTTATTCTTCTCTGCATTTCTGTGTGATTTATTTCTAAACTATTTTCTCTTTCTCTTTTTTTATCTCCTTTGTCATTCTACAGATGGAAGTTCTTGACAAGTTAGTAATGCCTTTCCGTATTTCCCTCCTGCTCTGAGAAATGTGTGCAATTATTGTTTTTGGCTATCAAACCCCAGCCCTGTGGCTCTACCTCTATCTGTATTCATATGTTTTTTCCTAAATCAGATTTATCTTTCCCAATTCCCGAGCCTGCATTGTTGCAGCACTGGCTTTAGGAGACGGCAGATTTCTCACATCTAAGCTGCCGTCTCGCTCTGTAATTATTCTCTAAGAGATTGTAAATGTACTGCGTTGATATTTCAGACCACAGTGGACAGCCTCCATTCACTCGGTCTAAAGCCAGGCTGCTTTAATGGACACTGTTGTGTTCTTTGTTGTTCTGCTCCCACTCTTCCTCTCTATTGTTATTTGTGCTCCTCTTCCTTTCTTCTTCAACCCTGTTTTGTGTCTTCCTTCACTCTCCCGTTCATTAGAGGAGAAGCCTTCTATGAGGAGTTGTACCCTGAGGGGAAGTAAGTGCTGAATGCTTGTGGCTCTGATGCACTTGCTGAAAGAACGTAGACCTGCTGCTGACCTCACTAATAAACTCTTGCTTTCGACGACATCAGACCGTGTTTCATTGCTTTTTCAGTCGGTAGTTGAACTGTATTGAAGCGCGGCACTTTAGCTGTGTCGTTTTAAACTATTAGCAAATGTAGTCGTGCACTCTGAGTGACTTCATTAGAGCATGAAGCAATGATGTGGAGCCTGAACTGAAATCACATTTCGTGGGTGTGTTTTGATTTATTACTTTGTGCGCATGTGGTTATGAATCTGATGTGTCAAAACAGGGTTTTCATCATTTACAGACCCAGTAACCCACACCAGACTCTCAGCCGGCACACGGACCCCAGTAAAATAATAATAATAATAATTTGCTGCAATATTGTTAGATAACTTTAATGAAGACTGTTAACATTACTACATTATATAATTTCATGATTAAAATGAATAATGATTGTCTGTGTAATTACTGAATCATTTTTATTAAGACATTAATGCATTTAGCAGAAAGCGACTTTCAATGGAGAAACATATCGTGATCGAGCCAACAATATGAAATGTAAATGTTTATTAGAAAGCTGGAAAAGGAAACCAGCTAGAGCACTATTAACATTACATCATTAAATAATACAATTAATAACTATTAAATAATTTAATTAATACAAATTCAATAACTATAACAAATAAATAAATGGTAATTAAATAAACTGTTTATATACATTAATTGTTAATTTGTATTTATTTAAATTATTAAAAAAATATATTGACTTATTAATGTACTTATTTGCTTGTTTATTTACTTTCCTTACTAATGAAGTTAATGCATTTACTTTCTGCTTTAATTGAATTAATACAAATAATTATACATGTAATTTAATAAATTAATAGCTGTAATTAATTAAATGATTAAATACAAATTATGAACATTAATTGCTAAATAAAATAATTAAATGGAATACAATTAGAAATTAATTAAAGTATTATTACGCAATAATGAATTTAATAGAAAATCAATAAAAATAATAATCCTCCCTTCCGGCCCCCTGGTTAAAACCCTAGTGCTAAAACATCACCTTACAAAATTTTTCAGTGCTAATCATAGTTTCTGCAACATAAAAATATAGTTACTCTAATAGATCTGTGATAGCTTGGTGTAGTAGCAACAATACCTGTAGAGTAAGTGTTATGTCATAAACTTTGGTTACCATGGTAAGATTTTGTAAGGGAATTCATGTACCTCAGGTTTTTTTTTTTTTGGATCCTCGTGTAGTGCATGTTCCCTCGCTGTGTTTGGTATAGTCATCTCTTGCTGTGCTGCACGCATTATGTGAAGCCATTTGCAGATTCTTTTTTTTTTCGTGGTGTGCTGTGCTGTTGTGGTGAATGAGAGAGGTCATAAAGGACTTCTGTCTCCAGGCACGGTCTGCGGGTGGAAAACATGGCCTGCTTCATCCCCAATGATAGCAGTAAGAAGAGACTGATCGAGGATACGGAGGATTGGCAGCCACGCACCGGCACCACCCAGTCTCGCTCTTTCCGAATCCTGGCTCAGCTCACAGGCACTGACTTCAGTAAGTCAGACACGTTCAGAGCGCAGCCTGTCAGTGCCGTGTACTCCTCTCAGAGCAGTTGTGTTTCTCATTTGGGGTTTTCAGCATAAGCTCATTTGTGTCAACGGGTTTCTTTGGAAAGATCCTTTATCAGAGAGTCAGTATTTTGTGAAGTAATGTGGAATAAGACATTCCTAAGAAGGGGTGGGAGAGTTATACTTCCTAAGAAGTATTTGGAACTTGACACAAACCGAAATAAGTTTATTCATGATATAATGTAAAATATTTTATGTAAAAAAAAAATATATATATATTACTTGAGCTGAAATAATGAATGAGTAACATTCAAAGTCATTGTAAAATAGCTGGTTCACGCACACCTGTAAACTATACAATATTTATGCTAAAATTATATTCATTATAATTTCATGGATTAACTAATGTTAATGTATAAAGTTATATTCATTATAATTTCATGTTACTGTTAGTTAATTGGATTAACTAATGTTAATTTATCGTAAAGTTAAAGGGGTTACTCCACCCCAAAATAAAATTTTTGTCATTAATCTCTTACCCTCATGTCGTTCCAAACCTGTAAAAGCTTTGTTCGTCTTCGGAACACAAATTAAGACAATTTAGATAAAGTCCCATTGACTGCCAAGTAATTCTCACTGTCAAGGCATAGAAAAGTATTAAAAGCATCGTCAGCATAGTCCATCTGCCATCAGTGGTTCAATCTGAATTTTATGATGCGACGAGAATACTTTTTGTTAAAATTTTTAAAATAAACTGTCACGTCAACGTAGCGCCATTTTAGAGATTATCCACTGAACGCAAACTGCGTATGCTCTTCTGTATCAGCCGTAACACAAGGATACGCTATTTTCGTTCAAATCAAAGCGTAAATACACGTAGAATACGCATCCTTGTGTTAATTAAATTCGGATTGAACCACTGATGGCAGATGGACTATCCTGACGATGCTTTTCATACTTTTCTGGACCTCGACAGTGTTACTTACTTGGCAGTCAATGGGACAGTCACAAAGCCTTATCTAAAATATCTAATTTGTGTTCCAAAACTGGCTTTTACGGGTTTGAAACGACATGGGGGTAAGTGATTAATGACAAAATTTTCATTTTGGGGTGGAGTAACCCTTTGAGGGTAGAAACAAGAATAAGAAAAAACTACTCCGTGAAGTGGTCAAAGTCATTGTTATTTTTCTACTTTGTGTCAGATTTTTTACAGCTTTTCTCTCTAACTCGTACAGGTTCGCTGCGTATTTACTGTGGTATAAACCGGTCTTCTGGTTGACACAATTTTAGCGTCACAGTATATAGGGTTGTAGCTCCCAGCCCTGTTCCGAAGTTCCTAAAAAAAACTCCCGCTCCTAAATCCCATCTTTACTTAGTGGCTGGGACTAATCTGAGTGTAGGAGGGCATGAAAGCATGTCCTAGAGGAACCAACCGCTGATCTTATATTGAGAGTGAGATCATAAAGAAGTGGGAAATGTCGTCTATCTATAGCTTAAAGGGTTATGGCTGAGATTTTCTCCTTTATGTGATCTAGAGCCCGGGTGGCTTTGATTTGCTCTCAAGTAAGTGGTAGGAAAGAGGTGTGCAGTCAACCATTGTTGCGTACCGAACCTGTACATCTCATGGGATTGACTCTCATGTTAAAAGGTGATGGGGAGTCCCTTTAAAAGCAGAGGTCTTCAAGTGTTTTGCAGAGTTGTTCAGATATTGGCAGTGGATTTTATATTGTGTTTGTGTCTAATGGTTGGTCTGATCTGTATCTCTCCTGCTTCCCTCAGTGCAGGACCCGGATGATGAGAACATGAAAAGGTCCAGGTAAAGAACTGTGTGAACTTGCTAATGAAGTGTGGTTTGAAGCATTAAATCGCTGGCTCTGACCTTTTACCACCCTCATTACGAGATCACGGTGTTCAGCTCTCTGCGGAGAGATGCTGAAAATATGCTTTGATTCGCATTATTAGCCGTTGTCTGATCTGTGCATTTGCAGTATAGCTTCATACACCGAGTGCCGTGTGCCTTATAATCAGACCTTCACAGAATCATGCCCTCAGATTTCTGCAGAATATAAATGCCTTTCTTGCATACAATACAGTTTCATCAATATAGTTTACACCGTGTCAAATCCCAATTCAAATTCATTGATTTTTTTGATGCAAATGATGCCTCATGTGGAGGACAAATGCAGGGGTTTATGGAGTTCCATAACCCAAGAGAAATCATCCTATAGTTCAAGTTCTAGAAGTTCAATACTTTTTAAAAGTTTGGAGTCAGTAAGAAATTAATACTTTGATTCAGGAAGGATGCCTTAAATTTATCAAAAGTGACAGTAAATACATTTATAATATCACAACAATATTAAGCAACACAACACTGATAACAATAAGTAATGTTACAGGAATACATTAAGTTTTAAAATCTATTAAAAAAGTGGTTTTCTATTTTAAACCGTAATCATATTTAACAATATTACTGTTTTATTGTGTTTTTGATTAAATAAAGGCACCTTAGTGAGTATAAGAGATTTAATAAAAAAATATATATATATATATATAATATCTCTCTCAAAGCCCGAAACATTTGACTGATAGTGAATAAGTGTTACAAAATAAAGTTGTTGCCTTCAAATATGTATTTTAATTTTAAGCACAATGAATGTTTAAAGTTAAAATAAGAATTTTACTGCTTTGATACCTAAAGCATTCTGCACATCTATGAAAGCACAAGAATTTGGACGCAGCCCAGTTGTGCTTTCGGAAATGCACTTTCCTATATTCCTACTTTATTTCATAGCAAATCATTTCTTTCCATGCCCTTAAAAAAGCATCTTGTGCATTGCTTTCCATCAAAACTCTCTGTCTTGTTTGCAAACGCCCTTAAAACTTTTGGCTCATTAGATTGTGCTGCCAGTAAGCGTGTAGTACTCTCAGCTCCAAATCCATTTAGCAGCTTTTTTGTTCAAATCAAAACGGAAAATGTGAGAAAAAAAGTCTGCAGATTCTGTCTGGGCCTGGTTATCTACAGATACCTGATTTTGATTTAATTTTTCTGAATTCATCTCTACTTACATGTTGCATATTTTATTACTACTTCTTTCCCTTCTGTTTTGCTGTTCTCTCAAACTCATATTCATTCCATTCGTTTGTCTTGTGTATGTGCTGGCATGTCATTCTCTCCTTCTGTTTTGTCCTCACCGCTCTTCTAATTTCTTGTCCTCTTTTGGTGCACTGAATGGCAGGGAAAAGTTCCTCTCTGAGATTCAGAGTCCCCGCTATGCCAGGCTGAGAGACTGGCATCACGAGAGATCCGCCCGTGCCCTCAACATCTAGTCCTGAACGCTCTGCCTCCTGGGCATCAGACGCACTAGATACAAATGCACCACCGCGTGCCAGCTATGGGTGAACACCGACCCCAGCTATACCAGGACAGAAAAATGGGGATTGGGGGGGTTGTCAAGTTTATGAAAAAAAGTAAAACAAAAATACAAGTTAAAAATAGCAAAAACAAATATGAGAAGAAATGCAGGCATAGTCTGAAAAACCATGCAAACTGAGCCCTACAGTCAAGTTCCCGTTAGGAATATCTGAATGCTGTTGGTCTGACATAGTCTCTTTCAAGTGGTACGTTTCTACAAACTGATAATCATGTTATTTTATTGGTGTTATTTTTGTGGTTGTTCAGAGGCGTTATCCATCACGGGACTGTAACTATTGCTCTTTCTTTCTTTCTTTCTGATTGTGTTGTGTAGCCCCCCTTTGTGATTTGTCTCTTTCTTTCTTTCTTTACATTTCATTCTCTTTTTATCCTTTACTGTAATTTAGCATAATTCACTATTATGATGTCATCTGATCGCACTTCCTCTGGATCTGTCTCCATTAAGAACAAATATTCTGTTGACTCATATCTCTGAGTACATAAAACATTTTGAAACACTGCTGTCCTCCTTTGTTTTCTTCAAGCTATGCTTGTTCTCTTTTCTTCGTTTCAACATTTTGAGCATTTTATGCACTGTTGTTTGGAGAAGTGATGGTAAAAATGACTAACCTTAACCTATTTAATTCACCCCAGGCCAACTTAACCTGGTTTAAATAGGTTTTCAGCAGATAGATTATGGGTTTAGATATTGCTAGTTAAGCTAGCTCAATATTATAAGTATTATATAAAATACTGCATTTTTTAAATAGATGGAACATATTTATTTTGATCAAATTATGTAGCTTCTGGATGCAATTCAGCACAGTGCATTCTGGGATTGGCAATTTTACTTTAGATTTCATCCAAAACAAGGTAAAAACGAGTGTAATTTTCAAGCCTACTGTTTGGAACCGACTTCCTGTTGTGCCTGTGGAGCCTAAAAATATTGCCTAGGTGGGCAGCTCACTAGGATTTGGAACAGAACTGAGATGTTTTTTAGACTGTGATTTGTGCAAATAAGAGATTAATTAGACATTGTTTGGAATCCGTATGCATTGATTCTAATTCTGCACAAATTTTCAGCTAGAGATTTAAACGTTCTGTATCTTGCTTTGCCCATCTGGTATCATTTTAAAGCAGTGTTTGGCTATAGAAAAACAAAACACAAGACGACTTATTTGGCTTCCTCTGTATAAATGAATGACATGTTTACGCCCAGGGAACTTCAGGACATTAAATCTTTTTAGAAGCTATCAAACATGAGGAACAACATGCACACACAATCACAAACACGCATCTGGAAAACTCATGACTGTTATTCTTGTGTGATCTTGTAGTTATGATGAGGTACAGATTCTAGATATGCTTATTCATTTCATTCCGATGATGTATTATGAAAATGCTACAGCTGTTTTTTTTTTTTTTTTTTAAAGAGCAGAATGTAAAGCTAAAACCACACAGGTCGATCTCAACTCTGACTTCCAAGGGGGTCCCAAGATGACATCAAATGATTTAATATAAGAAAAAAAAGCTAAAAATCTATTTTAAAATAAGCTTTTTTTGAAAATCTGGATAATTGGGTTGACTAATTTTAGAGGTGATATCTAGCCTTTGGAAAAGTCATGTAAATGAATAAAATCTTAAAACACCATGAGCATTTTTTTAAAATAAAGAATATACTTTTTGTTGTTCTTGTTATGCCAAGTATGCTCAGTGAAAAAAATAACAGTAAATGTAACATGCTTTTATTTACAATTAAAGCCTTTATTTTAATTCGCATATAAATACATGGCGTGATTTAGTTTTAATCTCATGGCTTTGTTCAGGAGTGTACTTTCCGTCCAGGATGTAGATATCAGAGGTTGTGTTGTGCAGCTTAATAATATTTTCATTGGCTAAAGCCGTTTTATCAAGGCATGTGTACTGAAGGAAAATTTTCTTTCTACAGTCACGGAGTAACTCCCTGTCCTGCCAAGTCCAAGCCAGCAGACCAACCTGATGAAGTTCAAGGTAAGTACTCTCAGAACAGACAGAATAGATTGACTCTCACAGTACACACTGACTCACGGCCCAGACTCGCTCCCACGGGGAGGACTTAACTCCCATAAAACACAGACTTGTTCACGGAGCGGCCCGGCTGGCTCAGACAGGCCTGTTGTTAATGGGCAAAGAAAGACATAAGTGGCACTGATGTGTTTATAGTCAAAGATGATAATATGAGTCAATTATCACTCTCTTGAGATGTGGTATATAAGATGAATTAAACCATGAGCCACTCCTAATGCTCTCCTCTCACGGTGTTGGCAGCATCTCGATAGATGTCTTTGTGTTATAGGTTGGTCCCTGGATAAAAGCAAGCCATTTTAGACTACAATTGCACTCGTTTTAATAGCAGCCCATAAATGTACACACTTGTAACAGGTCTCTGTTGGCCCATAGTGAAGAAGTGATGAAAAAATATGCGTATTGAGTTTCATTGTCCTTTTGTTTTTTTTGCCAGCTAATGCGGCAACGAATTCCGGTCCAGCCTGCCGGCCGCCATGGGTAACTGATTCCGGTTTCGCAGACCGTTACCATCCAGACAAGACCAGCACAGTGGTGACGCAGCATCAGAAACCGGTCCAGCCCACTCCCATGCAGAACCGCAGCTCCATCATGCAGGCAGCACAGCAGAACCCCGCCGACTCCAGCGGGTGTACCCCGCTCTGCACCGCGTGCAACAAGATCATTAGGTACGGCTGGAACTCTACCGCCTCTGGAGTCAAACTTCAGCACTGACTCAAAAAATTGCAGTTAAAGGAATAGTTCACCGAGAAATCAACATTTGCTGACAATTTACTCTCTCTCAATAGATACAAAGATTAGTTTGTTTATTCAGCAGAACCTATTTGGAGAAATTTAGCATTATATCAATTACTCACCAATGGATCCTATGCAGTTAATGGGTGCCGTCAGAATAAGAGTCCAAACAGCTGATAAAAACATCACAATAATCCACACAACCCCAGTCCATTAATTAACATCTTGTGAATTTAAAAGCTGTGAGTTTGTTAGAAACAAATCCATCCAGAAATGTTTAAACATTAAGCCATTGCTTTCTCCTGTGAAAAAGTCGTATCGTCTGAATAAGGAGAGAAATGTGTACCAATCGAAAACATTTAAAAACCGTTCTAAACCGTTAATCATGTTTGAATTATTTGTTTATAACAAACACAGCTTTTCACCTCGAAAGACGTAATTGATGGACTGGAATTTTGTGGACTACTTGTGGATTATTGTGATGTTTTTATCAGCTGTTTTGACTTTCAATCTGACGGCACCCATTCACTGCAGAGGATCCATTAATGAGTAAGTGATTTAATATTGCATTTCTCCAAATCTGTTCCGATGAAGAACTAAACATCTAGATCTCAAATGGCCTACATGAGAACATTTTCAGCAAATCGTTTCAGTAATTTTTGGGTGAACTATTCCTTTCTAAATCCCAAAGCTAACCACTGCAGACAGCCCAAAATACCTCCATATATATGATGACTATGCGCTAAATGTCATTACTTACAGAACTGAGAGAAAAAAGGTAGTGTCAAACTTTGAAAGGCAGCAATATTTCTTAAAATACGCCTAGCACAGAAATCGCGCCATGTCCTTGGGCTTTCTGCCGTGGAGAATCAATACGGAATGGAGTAGGTTTTTGCGTCTGACCTACTATTTCCATTAGAATGGCTTTTGCACACTGAACACTTAAGAGTGCTAAACCTAGCTGTTGATGCCCCAGCTGACCCTTTCACTCAGTGCAAAAGCTTTTGTTGCAAGGCTATGTTTGTGTGTCTGTGTTTTAGGGGACGCTATGTGGTGGCGCTTGGTCGTTCCTGGCACCCAGAGGAGTTCACGTGCTGTCAGTGTAAAAGGGTGTTGGATGAGGGGGGATTCTTTGAGGAAAAAGGATCCATTTACTGCACCAAGTGCTACGACAATCGTTACTCACCCAACTGTGCCAAATGCAAGAAGATAATAACTGGGGTAACTGCATTTCCTACTGTTCTGCAACACAGTTACACAATGCAGTTACTGATCGATTCAAAATGAGTGGTGGAAAAGTTTATAAAATCATTAAGGATGCTGGGATCAGTTTTTGATACACTACCATTACAAAGTTTGGGCTCAGTATAATTTAATGTCATATTATTTTAAAGAAAATAATTATTTTATTCAGCATGGATTAATTAATTTGATTAGACGGGATAAATAAGACTTAGATTTTTACAAAAAAAAAAAATTAAGCTTTGCCATCACAGAAATAAATATATTTTTAATATATATATAAATGGTAATCATTATAATACTATAAACTGTTACTGTTATTTATCTATATGTGACCCTCTCTGTGAAATCCAGGCTAAAGTCTCAAAATGTAATTATGAGAAAACAAGCATCAAAGTTTGATTTCGACCATTCATTTCACTATAATTTCAATCTTTGACATGACCTTACTCAGTCAATATTAAAGATAAAAAGGTTACATTTTCACAGAATGTTCTTTACCATATGAAGGATGATATTTTGTAGAAAAAAAGCAAATCACAAAAAATTACTTTAGCTGGATTTTCACAGAGAGGGTCACATATATATATATATATATACATACATACACAAATACAATGTAAGGTAATTTTACGACAGTATAATAATTACAGTACGTCAAAATAACTTAAAAAAATAGCTGTGAAATTGATTCTGATTGTATTTAGTGTGTAAAGTGTGTGTGAGTGAGTGAGAGTTTAAAAGAGAGAGTGGACTGATTTTCAAAGTGTAAATTCATAGATGGGGTGCGCAGCTCCCTCACACCTCTCTGTCCTCTCCGCAGGAAATCATGCACGCCCTGAAGATGACCTACCACGTACAGTGCTTCCTGTGTGCTGCCTGCAAAATGCCCATCAGGAACCAGGCCTTCTACATGGAGGAGGGAGAGCCCTACTGCGAGAGAGGTGAGCGACCGCGGCCCCTCTCGCACGCCCGGCCGCACATCTTATCGACAGCCCCTGCCGAGAGCCGAGCGCGGGCTCCTGCGGTGTTTAATCATTCAAATGCTGCCACTTCACTTCAGACATCAAACCTGCTCCATACCGGCCCTGCACATTGATTAGGAGCTTTGCTGAGAACTTTTATGCTTGAGAATCTACTTTAAATACGCCATTAGTAGAAAGTGCTTTGGTGCTCAATGAAACCAACTGTTCTTTTTTCTTTCTTTTTTCTTTAAATTAGATTGAAATCACAGAACAGATTTAAACTCATCTTGACTATATAAGCACCCCACATCAAAGTCCACTTTTTACCAACCTATTTGATACTTGTAGGACAATTTGACACGTATAGGACAATTTATAGGAGTAAGAAATACAATTTGATGATAAGGCATCGAGAAAATTGCAAGCCTGCTTTGAATATGCATTTTATTTTTATTTATAGGACTAGTGAGAAGTATCACAAAAATGTAGGGGAGTGGAGGAAATTTAGGGAAGAGTAGGAAACATTTGGATTCAAACCTGTTTTGCATTTAATTTATTACTTTATTATATAAGAATTAAGAGATACAGTTTAATGATTGTAAGGCATCTTATTTTATTTTATATATATTTTTTCATTTATAATACTAGTGTGAACTGTGACAGGAACTTTTGGTGTAGGAGGAGTGGAAAGCTTTGTATTCAAACCTGTTTTGTTTTATTTTGTCTTTTATTTGACTATTTATTTAATTGTTTTATTATTTTTTTTTTTATATATATAGATAGATTATTTTTGCCTTTTTACGATAGGACAATGTAGAGCAGATGGTTAGCATAATGGAGAGAGAGAGATGTGGGATTGGGAAAGGTCCTTGAGCTGGGATTCAAACTCGTAATGCTGTTGCATTACTGGCGTCCTATGTCGAGGCATATCGGCGCCAACATATTTAACTTAAGTTAACTAACTTTAACTTAACTTAACACTTTTTAGATATGGGAATAGCGAGGTTTATGACAGGAGATTATTGAAAGGAAGAGTGGGAGGCATTGTATTCAAACCTGTTTTGCAAACTTTTTTATTATATAAATATATCTAATATTATATATTATATTTTTTTTTTTTTGCTAGTGAGAATTATGACAAGAAATTATTGGGAGTGAGAAATCTGTTTTTCCAGTGTTATCTTTTCTTTTTGCCACTTTGATTTAACGGACTAGTGAGCTTTAGAAAAGGAAATTGATGGGAAGAGATATAGGAGGCATTCGATTCAAACCTGTTTTGCAAATATGATTTCCCCAGCTCTAAGTGTCAGAGTTTGTGTGCTACTCACTAGGCCACCGCTCTTACACCAGTTCTTTTATTTTGGATCTTTTGAGACTTTTATATGACCAATTAGTAAAAGGTTAGCAAACAGGTGGGAGAAGGGGCTCGGAAACATTGTGGATTGGATTCAAATGATTTTTTTCCCATGTTATGAAATTTGCCATGTTAAGCTGTGCTTGTTCATTCATTTAGTTTCCTGAGTGGTAAAAAGTTGCTAAATTCAGCCACTTTCCGTGTTTAATTTATATTTATGCAGTGCACATTGTCACATTTGTTGAGCCCCTAATCTTACATAAACAGACATTAAGCTATCTGAAGGGAGTGCATGTCTTTATTATGTAAATAGGCTTGCATTGCAGTTCCGGTGCTTTACAGCTTTAAAGAGTTTTGGTCTTGTGTCAGCAGCAAGTGGGCAGCTGTTTCTGTTAGAAATGAAGAGCTAGTGTTGATAAAATAGCTGCAGTCTCAGCACCTTAAAAGGATTGTGCTCTACTACTTAACTTGCGTACGGAACGTAAAGCTTGACACTTTTAAGTTTTCCGTAATGGGTAAAACTGGGGCAATCCATGTAGGAATCTGGACCAGTGTCTGTTATCACACACTGAGCATGTGAGGGCTGAGAAAACATAATCCCTTTTCTTTTTCCTTCCGATAACACGTCTCGTTCTCTTCATTTCTGACCAAGCATTTCCGTCTCGGTGTCTCAATAGACCCTTTTTGGTTGGTTTGTTTTTTCTCTGCAGACTATGAAAAGATGTTTGGTACCAAATGCCATGGCTGTGACTTCAAGATTGATGCAGGAGACCGTTTCCTTGAGGCGCTGGGCTACAGCTGGCATGACACTTGCTTTGTCTGTGCCGTAAGTCATTTTGATGCATTGGGACCTGTCCCGAAACTCAATCTTAAACTTTCTGCACCACACAACATTATCAAGTAATAGTACCCTAGCCGCTGAGAACCTAGACATTTCCCTTCAAAATTCATACATTGGACATGTTTGCATGCACTGGATTAATGTCTTTAATTAATGTGGTTCACAGCTTTTAGAATATTCTTCTTTCTTATTCATAATCCAGATAAACTAAGATATCCGTTTTATTGTCTCTTATGGAAATGCTGGATATGCTCTTGCCATTTATTTCATTTTTTTTTAGGTATTTAAGCAGTTCATTAATTTTCATTCATGCCCCTCGTAGTGGCACACAAGAACACAATAAATAGCTAAATTTAGTGGTACTTTTACTCGCCTGTCTACTGATTTAAGTTCACCTCTTTAATCATTATGTCTCCAAAAATGGGGTTCTTTGACAGCTTGGCAGTCCCTGTCAGATAGCAATTAATTTCATTTTGACATGCTCTGATATTAAGAGTGAATATACCCCATAAATTATATTCACATGACAGATTAATACAGGCATTCACTACCATTCAAGGCTTGTGTTGGTAATATTTTTGTAATGTTTTTGAAAGTCTTATGCTCACTAAGGCTGCATGTATTGGATCCAAAATACAATAAAAACACTAATATTGTTGAACATTATTATGGTTTAAATAACAGTTTTTGTGATGACAAAGCTTAGTTTTCAGCAGCCATTACTCCAGTCTTTAGTGCCACTTTAATACAGTTGTGCTGCCTCATATTTTTGTGGAAACAGTGATACTTTTTCAGAATTGTTTAATGAAGAGAAATTCAAAAGAACAGCATTTGTTCAAAATGGAAATATCACTTCAAATACATAATAAAAAAAACATAAATGTTATTAGTGTTACTCAATTCCTTGCATTTTGTTTAAAAAAATCTAAATATAAAAACGTACTGACTGCAAATGGATTATGAGCAGTTTATTCATTTAGTTTACATTTTTATCCAAATCTACTAGAAATAATAAAGGCTCATCCTGCACTCTAAACTTGTATCCAATTATAAATGCTCTCTGGGATGCTTTTGTTTCTCCCCCTAATATTATTGGCTTCTAGCAAATAATGAATCGCAGCTGTATAAAAGCGCTGCTGAACAGTCATGATTGAATAAGAGTTTGATTCTACGGTTTAATCCTCCTTTTTTATCTCCTCAGATCTGTCAAATCAATCTGGAGGGAAAGACGTTCTTTTCAAAGAAGGACAAGCCACTATGTAAAAGCCACGCTTTCTCTCCGGTGTGAGGCTCCGCTGTTTGTCAAGGAGGGGCCGGAACGGAGACTGGGGGGTCTATAGCTATGCCAAACAAGACCAAGTACTTTACTTGAAGCCTGTAACATATGGCTGACTGACAGAGTGATGGATATAGTAGCTCCGCTGGCTTTCACCTGCTGTTATAGCAGCTTCGATCAGCATTTACTAAGTATGTGTCATTCAGCAAAGCACGGACCTGAATTTTTGGTAGCTTGCTATAGTAAGCCGACAGACTGGCCTCAGTTTAGCTGTGTTACGATGCCAGTCATTCAACTGGAAACAGCTTGTGAACAGATGTCGGAATGGATAACAAGGTATTTGGATGAAGTATTTTAGCTGTCCCTCCTCATCCCACTCCACCTCCAAAAGCACACCTGCAGTATTCGTCAATCCAAAGAACATAGTACGCTCTTATACTGCTCTCTTTAATTCCACTTTTTACATAGACGTGTTTGTCAATTTGGTGTTTAAGTGAATCTCACAAAACTTGTCATGTTCACATTACACCACATTTAAATTGCATAAAGAATATGGCTTAACCATATGTAAGAATTTTTTTTTGTGTGACCGTTTCGTGACCGCTGAGCACATTTTCCTTCCAAATGCGTTCTAATTACTCTAATGATTTTTTTAAGTGTTTGTTGTACTGCCTTTATGCTGATACTATGAATACAGTAAAATTATTATATATAAAACATAATAAAAAATAGTAAAATATCATCATTAAAAATAAAGGGAATTACAAAAAAATTAAATGTGATTAGCATGAAAATATTGTCACACTGAAAAATATGCTTCATGTATTTTAGTTGTAAAATGGGACTGTTGTTTTTTTTTTGTGAGTTTTGCTCATCTCATCTGCACTTGGATGTATATTTATCCAAAATTCGATCCACAAAGCATGTCCCATGTAATGAGTGACACAATCTAGTTGTACTCCAATCCATTTTGTAGGCTAAAGCATTGAGCACGTGATCTACTCAGACAGGATCTTAAAGTGCCCCCTCAATCCTCTAGATGCTGTGCAGCCTACTTTTTTGCTCTGCCTGATTTGCTGTGCCAGGGTACTTAAGGTAATGGCAAACCACAGAGGAATAAAACGCCCCTGGCAGCTACACTGAAATACATTAGCACTGATTGCATGCGTTCCATCCTGACCCAAGCGATGGTCTCTACATCCCTTCAATACTAAATATGCCACATTCATCGTTTCTAATCAGACAGGTAGTTCTAATTAAGGAAAGGCCTGTGATACCATAAAAACACTCTGCGTTAGTGCAAATGGATCCTGCAATATTATATGGCCAGATTCACTTAAGAGCCTTTGTTCGTATTTGCTTGCTGTGTTATTTAAGTGTGGCCATTTTGGTGGTTTCCGCAAGCTAGTGAGCAAAGCGCATGTGTGCCGAAGGTTTTGAGCAATTCTGATTATGATATCACCGATATATGCATAATCTTATGGCGTTTCCAAACATAATGGCTCTTCTTCAGAGACTACATACCAGATGCTTCCCAGAACATCATTCCCTTCGCAATCTCCTGCACTCTAATCGGAAGAAATGCAACACTCCAATATCCTGCTCGTAGAAAGCTATATATATTTGAGCCAACAGCTCAATTTTTGTACTTTTTTTGTATTGACAGCGTGTTATGTATCAACTATCAAGTGCCTTTTTCATAGCTTTGCAGCCTTTAACTATTGTGTGTGTCATTCAGAACGGTAAACTGCTGTATTCTTGTGCATATTATAGAGAGGTTTTCTATGTTAGATGATGCAAATAATTTAGAAAGAAATTGTGTTAGAGACATTTAGTCAATAAATCACCTGCATTCATGTTGTGTGCTGACTTACTGAATCATACGAATGGTGGAGAAATTGGGTTATTCCCAAGGCTACTGATTGTATCCAAATGTAAAATGTGTCATGGTGAAATATTGTAGATGTTGCGAGCACAAATCACTCAACTCTCTTTTAACAATATATAATTTATTTACATCCATTTTAGGTTCAATTACTATACATAACTTTTCCGAAATTTCATAGAGAGATATATACATAAGGCCAAGTAAATACTTGAAAGCACTTAGAAACGAATTTCCAAAATTCTACCCACAAATCCATACCATTGTCCAAAAAGTACAGAAAACCTTCCGTAGAAGAGGGCTTCCTATTACCACAAACTCATCGACGACAATTTACATTGACGAGAAAAATGAAAAGTAACTTTACCAAAAAAAGACAAATAATAATAGAAAAGAATTGTACAATTGCATAAGCGCTGTGGCATGTAATAAATACAGCATTTTGACTTGCAGAAAGGCAAGGAACATTGAAATAAGAAACGAATTGAACATTCACAGGTACACAATTCTACGGTTTTCAGTTAAAAAAGAAAGTCAGTGGAAAGAAATAGCACACTCACACATTCATTTACACAGAACAGCTATGAGGCTGACAAAATGTAGTCATAAAGAGAGATCGGTGGTTCTTTTAGTGAATATTATGGCATTTGCTTTATTACAAGCTGACTTTGTGAGCTCGGAACGACAGGCTGTCGGAATGATTATTGTCAGTGAAAAAGAACAACCTTGATGAGAAATCGGTTGCGCACTCAGTAATGTTTAGAAATGCGTAACGTGTCTGTTTCAACTGAAATGTCTGTAAACCTGAGTGTTAGGAATTTGACAATTTTGCACCAAATCCTTGTCTAAATACTCTGACAGAAGAATAATTTACTGGTGCGTCTGTTTTCTCATGACGTAGTGTTGAGTATTGATTACCCATAAACCAACAGCCTCAGGACGAAACAAAACGACGGTGTACAAACTTATGGCGAAAACAGTCTAAACCGCAAACACTGCAGAAAGAATGAACTCAGTGCTATATAACCAATGAACAGTAGGCAAACACTTCACAGGTTATACTTTGACAAATGTTACATCAGTTGTCTTGTCTTTTTTGGCTTGTTATTCAAATATCATTTACAATTACTTTACAAAGTGCTGTATTAAATATTGAAATTGTTTTACCAGTGAAATGCTCAAGTTTGCACAAGTCATAAGATCTTGAAAGAAAAATAAATGCATGTTGAATTTAGGAACGTGTTACTTGTAATCCAAAAAAATGTAATCACAATCGGCATAGATATGAAAGAAATGCTCCAGATGGCTCGTACACTTTGGTTGCGCAGAGATGCGTCACATGAAAAGTACTTATCTACAAGACATGATGACTTTTGTAGATTAAAAACAAAGAAAATGAAATAGCTGACTGGTTAATTATTTTACAAAAAATCACCAAGTGAAACCTTAAAGGATTGGTTCACTTTCAAATTAAAATGTCCTTATGATTTACTCACCCCGTGTCATCCAAGATGTTGATGTATTGCTTTCTTCAGTCGAAAAGAAATTAAGGTTTTTGATGAAAACATTCCAGGATTTTCAACCTTATTACGTATTACGTGAAGCACGCATCGTAGAACAGAGCAAGGTGAGCATTTGTGTTTATAAAGCATATACATTTATTTAATTTTTTTTAAATGACCTATTTTATTGCTATATAAGACCCTTATTCATCGTCTGGTATCGTTTATAACCATTTGAAGCTGCACTGAAACTGTAACTTTGACCGTCAGCCGTTTGGAGTCCATTGAAACTAACTATATGGATACAAATCCTGAAATGTTTTTATCAAAAAACGTAATTTATTTTCGACTGAAGAAAGAAATACATAAACATCTTGGATGACATGGGGGTGAGTAAATTATAAGGAAATTTTAATTTGAAAGTCAACTAATCCTTTAAGGAAACATGGTAAAAAAGCATGGAGAAAAAAGCACATTGTGTGCACAATTTGGCCTTTAACTTGAGTTCTCTGTCAAAACAGGCCTGTGTATTTTCACTTGCTGTTTAGAGAACGTGCAGGACTCCTCCAATCATCTCCAGACATGTCGAGATGAAAGCGGTCAGTTTGTTATCCACAGTTTCTCACAAATCATCCTTCATTTGGAATGAAATACTCTCACATTCAAACACACACACAAAAATAATCTGACAATCTTCAAACTGTGTAATGCACATTCATGGTGCCAAACGCAGGGCTGAGACGTGTTGCCGCTCTACAGGTGTGACAGTTATGCAGAAACAATGCACACGTGTGATGGAGGAATTTAGAAAAATACAACAGCTGCTGAGTGTCGATGGTGTCTTCTTGGATGGAACATTTGCTTTTTGGGGGGTGATGAAAATATTCTCTCTCCTATGACTAAGAAATTGCCCTGAAGCCAAAATGGCTTTCAGAGAAACATCGACTCATTAAATATGAAGGAGAATAGCAATGAAACATTTGGTAGTATTGCATTTTCTGTTTCTAAAAGAAAACCTTTCCAACGGGGAACTTTTTTTCTGCTTCATAAACGAGGAATTTTATGGACTCAGATGCTAATTCTAGTCTCGAAAGGGTTCCATTGACATAAGATGGCCATGAAAAAATGCCTTGCAGAACTTTTGACCCCATTTGTGAAAAGTCCAATGTTCTTGAAAACAGCTAGGAAGCGTTTGAGCACCCATCCTTCAACAGCTAAACATCCACAGAATCCTGTGCTTATTTACTGATTATCCACCTGGATCAGAACATATTTCACTGCATTGAGGTGAATTTTGGACTTTATGGCTTCATGAACACACACGTTAAGTGCACAGGGGCAGAGGAACAAGTGATGGCTCTCACCAAAAATGCTTTACTTCCTTAATGTTTTCGACCTGGAATTTAGCAAATGCTCTAAAATTTGAAATGCTTTGTGAGGTAAGAAACGTGTCGGCCAAAGGAAATTGTCATCGATATGTGTGTTTGCATATTGCTAAATGGTACACATTTACAAAATGCATGTCACAAATCTGAATTAGTTTGCAAAATATTCACCTTACCTACATAGCGGACGTTTTCCGCTTGATGTCTTTCAAACCGATTCGTTTTAGTTTCCAGTCTGATATTAATATATCAATGTGCCTAACACAAATGTGGTTAGAAAGTACATATTGGTCAGTGATTGAGGGCAGGACCAGAATCATAGAATCTGGGATTTTCTATACACCATTATTTTCAAAACAAATGGATTTTTGTTCTGAGAAAGGGGCATTTGTCTCAGTCACAGTCCATCTAAAAGCCCTGCCAGGCTCTTCCTGAGCCTGGTCTTGTTTTATTTTTTCGTTATTTTTCTTTTATTCCCTATTCACTGGGGAAGTGGCCTCATATAGTTGGGTAAACCCTGTTCTTTGATTTGTTTCTCATCTATGGTGGGGCGGGCAGAGGGTCGCGTCCTTCCCCCACCCCATCACTCAGAGACGGTCGCCGTGCTCCAGTTTTAATGTGTCAGCACTCCCCGTCTGACACCAGGAATATCATGGCCTCCTGCTTGCCAATCTCAGCCATCACAGCGGCGAGCTGATTGAGATTACCGCTGTGGAAGTGCTGGGTCTCCCATAAGTCCAGAATCATTGATGTGGGGCTTGCTTTGGATGCAAAGAAACTCATGTGCCTGGGAGGAAAACAGAGGAAAGGAAACGGTCAGTCCTATTGTAGTCTGGATAGACAGAGTGAGTCTTGAATCATATTAAAAAGGCTTGCAGTTTATGTCTGACTTTTAAGCATCATAACATATGCATATTATTATATTGCAAAACTAGAAAAACAATTATTACTGATGCACAGAGTCTCAAGTTTTACATTTAAATGTCCTTCATGCGTTTAGCTGAACTTCAGCATCTTTACTTTAGCTTTGGTTGAAGTTAATATTAGATTTGTTGACATAAAAATTTGATTGAAAGTATTTGTCCATTAAAATTAGTTTGAGATTACACAATAGTTGGGGAAAAAAACTATTGTTGAAATGATTAGAAAATAAAATAATACAAAAAAGGCAATATCATTATATTGATAACACTACAAAAGGGTCTCATTTGTTAACAATAGATAACATGCGAACTATGAACAATATATTTTTACAGCATTTACTAACTTGTGTTAATGTTACCTGAGGGTTATACATAGGGTTAACCTAACCCTAACTCATATTCATGTTAGTTCACAGTGCATTAACTAATGTCAATGTAAACAGATACTATTTTTGATCTTAAAAATGTGTTAGCAGATGTTTGGATTAACATTATCTAAGATTCATAAATGATTTAGAGGTATTGTTCATTGTTAGTTCATGTAAATCTATTTATTAACTAATGCTAACAAATCAAACATTATTGCAATGACATTGTTAATGACAGATTTAAATTGCAAAATAATAACATGATAGCATTTGTTGCACTAAATCGAATATACAAATTAAACACCAAAAAAGAAAATGCTTGTTGTCTTATTGCAAATCATACATACACACACATAATATTTTAATTTTAAGGTGAAATATGATCTGGACATTTTCAGAGATTCACTCAGCTACAGCCTTCTGTTTTTGCTTTATAACCAGATACAATAAAAACCATATTAGAAATGAAATGAATATGCTTCACAATGCAAGGTTTGTTTCATTGTGAGAAGTAAATCAGGATTGCAGGAGAGTCATAAGTTATTACTCCCTGAAATGAAATAAAACATCAAGAAGCTTATCTTGCATTGTAAACCAATACATCAACCTCTCTGTCACTCCATTCAAAGCGAGAGAAGAAAATCTATGCATGCTGGTCCAGGGAGAAACATTAGCTGGACATAGTTGTTCCACGGAGGAATATAAAACAATATTATCCATTTCAATATACGAAACCAATGCACGAACGCTCCGAACACGTGCTTTACACCCTTTTGTTAACTCCTGGACTAAAGCAGCCCTGCATTTTCATTTGATGAATTATCTACTGTGGGTCTTAGTCCTCTGAAAGGGTAAAGCCCAGGTTGCATGTGACCTTTTCCATTGACCAGGCTGAACCTTTCGGATCAAAGCTGATCAATAAGAACAAAGCAACCCCTTTTTGCAGCGTATTAGATGTTGTGAGATGCATCTCCCGAAGGAAGCTGAAGTGGGTTGTTCGATCTAACGGCCTTTTTCTGTACCTCAAATGCCTGGGGCTTTAAGTGTTGTTTTCTACATGCTCTCTGTTCTCAGTGAGAAAAGGTTTACAGTCGGGGTTGTATTCACTAGTAGCGCTGCTTTCAAGTCCTAAAACATTTCCTGAGGACAGTGTCTTGAGTAAAAAAAACATTAAGAACGTTTCCACCTGTGTGGATTCTGTGCTTTTCCTTAACTAAGTAAGTGAAAATTGATCGTTTTGGGCTAATTGAACACACACCACAACACTTCAAAATGTAATTAATTGGAGCAAGTAAACATTATTGGACAAATGAAGTCTGCCCATTATGTTCCATTACCTGGAGGAAGTTCAATGGGACAGTAATTAAATCACTGCCTTGTAATTTCATGTGGAAGTCTATATTTAACATGCAAGTGGAGAACCCCACAATCTGCTCTAGATATCATCACTCTGCAAAAAAACAGTTTCCAGAACTCACAAAAAGAATCCTCCGATTTTGTTAAACAGGATCCATTCCAGACCTTAGAGATAATAGCTTCTAGCACTGAGAGATCTTACCTGTCAAGCTTCAGTCTCTGGGCTAGTAGTCTCCAATCTGCTCCATTGGGACAAGGGGTGTCCAGACTGCTGCAGATCTTCTGTCGGATGAGGTAAGGGATCTGGAATGCGCTCGGACCAGCCAGGGCAGGGGTGCAGTTGTCCATTAACAGGAAATCAGAGTCCAGTGGTCTGATGTCCTGGAGTCAAGAACATTTCAACCTCATGTGTTACTCATTCCAACTGCACACAGACTTTAATATGAAGATCTATGGAGAAGATCTACATTTGCATGAGAATAAGTTTGGAAAAAAATGTAGTAGAATGTGATAATTAAATTGAATTCTGAGAAACTGAGTTGCATGAGTAGACTATAGTTCAATTCACATTCAAATTCAGTTCACATTACATTCCTGTAATTCAAAAACAGTCTACATGTGGACCACAGTACCAAGTCTATTACATTTATTGAAATGAATGAATGAATTCTATTCCAAATCAAATTAGTGAAATTTAAATCCCAACTAATAATTTACATTTAAGTGAAATTTAAATTCCAAAATCAATTTCAATTCTTATTATGAACCAAATTCAAAATCTAACTGTTTGGAGCAGAATCGGTTTGGGAAATAGTTAAAGAGAATGTGACATTCATAGGTTTTTGAGAAATATTTAAAATATGCATGTATAGACTACTTTTTAATTCAATTCACATTCAGTTCACATTCAAACTCTTATATTCTAATTATAATAAAAAAAATAATATGTGTGCATGTTTATGTGCAGACCACAGTATCAAGTCTATTCAATTTAGTTACATTTTCACTCAAAGAAAGTATTTCAATTCTGTTCTAAATCCAAATCAACTGACCTAGGTTTTAGAGAATGTCAAAAAAGAATCTTAGGTATGCACACAATACAACATCAAATCATTTAAATTCAAGTCCAATTCTCATTGTAAACCAAATTCTAAATCACAAAACATCTCATATAGGAGATTTAATAATACTAATCTCTACTGTTTACTGGGATATCATACTGCAGGTGGTCTCAGTTACCTTCGAGATGTTGAAGTCCAGGGTAAGGCTATGTCCTTCTCCTTCTACCTGCCACACACACAGCGTGCAGGTGAGATCACAGGTGCTCAGGCTCTGTCTCTCCAGTGTGAAGGTGCAGTGCAGGGTCCGCTGAGAGCCGCTCCAGATGTGATAGAACGGGATCTCCTAAAGGACCAAAGACACGTCACACTGAATTCTTACTGTCCATAACAAATCACTTCTGAAATCTACTCTCAGCCTTGTCAGAAGTGATTGTTTAAAAAAACATAAATCAAATAAATCAGCAATAAAATCCAAATTGAGTGTCATTTTTGGGCTGCAACTCTATACTATATATATATACTCATTTATAATAATTTTTTCATCAAAATCAACAGAGACTATGCAAAATATACAAATATAGAGTTAAGTGAATAACTTTATGCATTGCAACATTTCAGTGCTATAGAAGAATACAGTAAAAACAATTCAACACATGAATTATGCAAAAGTTTCCATATTTTGGCAAACTTTGGATCTGACATAAATAAACCAGAGAGATCAGTTCTGTCACTTTATAGATAATCCACAGCTTCCTTTTCATTAAAAGTTCTCCACTTGCAAAACAATAGATCCAGCTTAATTTGACAGTCAGTAAGAGACGCAGACAAAGAAAAAGTCCAACACCTGATGATTTATGATGCTGTGGCTGCCGGTGCGAGTCTATGAAAGCTCTTCTAAATCTATTGTTGGCAACATTTTCAAATGAAGCAGCAAAATAGCTTCTTTGTCTCTGGCAACAGTAGAACGTCCTTAAAAGCGAATTGTTCACAAGCGGGATTTGGATTTAATTTATGAACGAGCACAATCCAGTAGATAGAGCAGATATGCCTGCATATCCACAGTCAAATAAAATAAGAACACGTATTAAAACAATACATTTAGTCTGTCAAATACAACACGTTCAGCGTGACAGTCTGATTAGACTAATTATTTAGCTTTATAACATGCTCTCGTCTCATACCATCTAATTAATTGTGAAGAGCGACACAAAAAACAAATATAAGAGCACTTTATTTAAGACTACACATCAATCATGAACCAATAAAAGGCAGTGTTATTAGTGAATATGCAGTACTTAAGTTTACTCCAATGGGGGAGCTGTTACACAGACTGAAAACCCAAGCCTAGCAACATATTTATAAAAAAAATAGGGGACGTTTAGGTGAGAAAATATTTCCTCTATGCATATTTGTGCTGTAACACTGTTAGCTGGCATCTCCAAATCCTTGGAGGAGCTTTTTACGCCAAGATTCCTCCAGAATCCAGAGACGTTCCTCTGAGGCCCAGAATACATGATCGAGGAAGGGAAATACGAGAAAAATCAGGTGTTGCAGCCTTGAACATTTACATATTGGTCTATATTTAATCTCCTCCAGTGGGAAAGAGTCCTGAGATGGGCAGAGCGGGTGAGGAAGCCGCATGAGAAAACTGCAGCACTCTCAATCCTTCTTTACCCAAGAAGCCGTTAACTCGTAGCCAAGGCCGTGCATGTTATTAAGAGCAGACGTTCTAGGGTCCCTGCTCGCCAATTCACTCTATAATGGGCTTCTTTAGCATTCCCGCACGTTCAGAAATACTCTAATGAGGCGAAACCAAAGAAATTTCCAATTACAGAAATCTGGAGGACATACCAGATCACACACCCTGTTAGAAAGCCCAGAGCAGCCACAGAGCACAGCACTTCAAATTCGCCCCCAAGAAAAAATAACTTGGCTAGATAACTAACTCGTTCAATTACACTTCGGAAAGACTTTGACAACAAAGATCAAGAAGACAAACATAACATCCGCAGTACACGCCATAGAGGCAAAGAATTTCAAACAGAGGGAAAACTTTTTGCAGCTACTTTACCCTTGACTTCTTGTCACAATGCCAGAACAATTTGGGCGGTTGCTAGGGTGTCGTTATGGGGTTGAAAAATTGTTCTGCATAGGTGTTAGCAGACAGCCATGTGGTTGCTAGGACTTTGAGTGATTGCTTCTCTAAATATGAATCTATTTGCCTACACTCTCAGTAAAAAAGGTACAAAAGCTTTCATTAGGTACTCTTTCAAATGGTAGTATAATTTACCATCCAGAGCAGGCTTAGCACTGTTTTTGTGCTGTTAACCCCACATTGCGGTGCTAAATATGTACAGTGTGAAACGATGTGGTGTTAGAATGCTATGCCTAGATGCTTAGCAACAGACAGCCAATCACGTGCCTCACGTTCACATGCTTTAGACCAGTGTTTCTCAACATTGGTCCTGGGACAACACTGCACATTTTCTATGTCTCCCTTATCTGACACACCCATTTCAGGTCCTGGAGTTTCTTCTTATGAGCTCATGAGTTAAATCAGGTGTGTTTTATTAGGGAGACACACAAAATGTGTAGTGTTGTGGAGCGCCCAGGACCAGGGTTGAGAAACACTGCTTTAGACAGTCAGAAAACTGTACATTTTTTAAACGGTCATGAGGCAAACATTGTCAAATGGTGACATAAAACACATTTATACAATACATTTTTAACCCCAGGTAAATTATGAGCAATGTGTAATATTAAGCAAGATTCAGCTTTCCCTGAGTTTATAAGGAGCCAGGATTAAAGACATTGTAGGTAAATTTACAGAAATATTTTTTTATACTGGTTAAAAGGTCTGAGAGCAATCAATAAAGTGGTCTATAATATGTATACTATATATAAATATACACATATATAGACATGCATATGTATATGCATATGTATAAATCTTCTGTGAAAGGCTCAGGGCATAAAATGTTCATCCAATAATTGCATTCAATAATTACACTTGATCTGATTAAATGTTTTTTGTTTCAAATGATATGACAAACTTGTGGAGTTTATTCTCAACAGGTAAGCTAAACTTCAAGTTAAAAGTATTGTATGATTGACCTTTTATTGAAAATAGTAGTCTAATTGCTTACTTTTACCTGTTGAGACATGCCTTCATTTCTACAGACTCATAAAAGCTGTGTTTGTAATGTTTTTGAGTTAGGGGAGGCACGACATGTGAAAGGGATGCTTGCAAAGGTTATTTGAAAACATGCTTTCTTTTTTATATTTAACGTTTAATATATTTAATATTTGAGGATGTGGGTTTTGAAAAACCCGCAAAGCCCAAGTATTAGCGCTAGCAATAGAGGAGCTCACTGTAGCAAACACCATTAACACACGCTGCAAGTGCTGCTGCTGCAAGAGAGAAGGTGTTTTATAGAAACCCACCTGATAGCCAGCAAGTAGTTTGCTCCTCCAGTGAGCCTGGGGCATGTCGTGAATCGAGAGGCGCAGGTTATGGTAGCTGTCTTTGAAGAGCAGGACGTGAGGCTCGTCAATCAGTCGACCTCCCAGCTGTCTTTCCATCTGCATCACCTCCTGTGGAGAAACACCGCACAGCACAGTCGGTCAGACCACGGCCCTCGTAACCCGGTTCCTTTTCCCCTGTGCTGCTTTAATGTCACGCCAAGGTCACGGCAACTCTGGCAAACGCACTCCAAATCCAAGGGTGCTGGGGTAATGAAGGTTCGAACTGAGCTATTCGTCAAGCGCTCATTGTTCGTGCATCAAAGATTCGCTTAATTTAATTTCTGCGGCTGTGCCAGAAGAAATTTGTACTCGCACGTCTGTTTTCATCTCAGTGGGGTTGGTACGGCAAGGCCATTTGTTGCCATCAGAACGGCCATCTGGAATTAGGTAATAATATCCATGCACATCCTAGCGGATCTATCAATTATTTTTCAGGGCACATCTCTCATGCTAAAGGAGTGCGCAGAGCAGAAGTCTCTGAAAGCCAAAAGACTCCCATCAAAGACCTCGGCTCACACAGAGGAACTACAGCTCAAACAACATGATGAATTGGACGCCGAGGTTAGAGGACTGGCAGACCTTCCCAATCAGGACGGCAATCTCTCATAACATTCAAACTTGCTAACAAAACAACAGCACAAAGGTAAGGACTAAAGGAAAACGAAACAGGTGAAGCATTCCCGGGAAGCGAGCTGCAGAGTGTATAAAAGAAAGCTACTTGAACGAATAGACAACAAATGGAGGAGAGAAGTGGGGGTGCGGTAATTACCATATGTTTGATTCTTTTCTGTGTGAATGTGGATGCACATGAATTGGGTTTGAGAGCGCATCTAATTAAGATGGAGAATCTCAGAGATTTTTATCTGCACATGGACGATTCAATTTTCTGCACTCTTTACCAAGTATCGGCAGGCTCAGTTTCAATTAAAACGGTATAGAACCTGTTAATTATTCATTTGCATTACCTGCTGTACTACCTGCTGAGCTTCCCAATGTATGTTTCTTACAAGGAGACAATTTCTAACTTAAGGCAATTGCCTTTGAGGGAACTAAGCAAAACTAAACTAAAATAAAAATACAATACAACACAATAAATACAATACAATACAATAATAAAATATATCTGTCTGTCTGTCTGTCTGTCTGTCTATCATAATTATGATCAACTTTTACTTATTTTGAGCTTGTCACAATGCATTATGTCTTAGAATGAGGCCAGAACAAAGTATATTTATATAACAAACTAAGCTAAAACTAAAAATTCTACACATGAGTTTTGTCTTTGGTCTCAGGCATAAAACACTCTTTTATCTTTTTAAAGACCACAAGTGGTTTCATGGGAGATAATGAAAGTAGTTTTAAACATTTTTACTATCAAGAGTCGGAAAGTCTTTCTCCATTAGCACAGCAAAGATAGAGACGTTGACATCTTTCATGGTTCTTCAGCACAATCATTGAGGAGAATTTTAAAAGAACTGAATAGGTTAGAGGTCAAGATTTATCTCATGCTATTAGGCCATATGTCAGTCAATGGCCAAGCGCACTCCAATCAGAACAGGAATATAATCTCTCCTTCACGACAAAAGATACTTTATTTAGGCTACACGCATCTCATTTTATGTTTTTCTCTTAAATACAATCCTCTATGGGAGGAAATTAGCATTGCAAATTGCTGCTTATGGACATTGATCCTGATTCTGACCTATCAGCACATCTAGCTACCTAGTAATAGGAGACACAGAAGAGCACTCCAATTATCCCATTATGAATAACTAAGAGCATGCATACCAATGCAGACACAGTCTAGCCTGTCCACCCTACTTATATTAACAAGGCCAGCTCGAAATGATGAGCAGAAACATGTCAGTCTTGGCCCGCCGCTGCTGCATCTCAGCCAAGAACTGAGCTTGCCATTTGTGTGTTTGCTTTCAACATATGTCTCAGGCTGAGCGAATATTGGCCCTGTTTACACCCCATTGTCTTGTTAATAAATTGTCACAGAATTGCATTAAAACAATTCAAACATGACTTCTTTCAATGAAAAAACACTTATTTGCATGAAAAATATATTTTAAAAACAATATATCATACAATATATATATATTTACACAATAAAAATAAATAAACCAATAAACTAAAATAATATTTTAAGCATTTTACACAAAATTATATCATATATTAATTAATCTGCTTTACAGTAGTATTTTTGAGCCAAAAATATAAACATAATAATAATAAATGAATATAGAAATAATAATAAAAAATTATACATATCTTTTTATTTAATAAAAATAAAATGTATATTATTTATAATTACAATATATGGTTTAAATTAATATACAAACAAACAAACACAGCAAGATAAATCTGTAATTGTGGTTTGAACTCCCCTAGCACAAAAATAACTACTAATTTGTATTTATTTATTTTCTCTTTGGTCAGGTCTTTTCTTGCCTGGGGCACCAAGAAAGCTAGAACTGCCACTTGTTCCCCTTCAAAAAAGTAAGTGCATGACACCCTTGACAAGAACTGTAGTAACTACACCATTTTGGCAGAAACTGGTTGCCACTGTATTTTTCTAAAGAGTCTTTTAAAGTGTATAAGGGGGAGAACAATGTGAAGTTTTCATGGATGAAGACAAGATGGTGATGACTTATAAAACACTTGAGGAAAAAAAGGATGTTCTATTCTTTGACAGTGACTTTAGACTAAAATAATTAAATAAAAATAGGATGAAGCCAACCCTCTGTCTTTTTCTTACTGGAAGAACTGGAGGGCGAAAAAGAGAGCGCGCAAGCGAGCGATATAAAAAAAAAAAAAACGAATAGAGAGGAGACAGAGGCAGCTTAACACTGGTGTCTTCGGGTCAGGAGAGTGGTAAGCTTTAGAGAGACAGATAACAGGATTATGGGAAGCATGGCCACAGTCCTCCGGAGCCCACAAACCCTTCATCCTCACAGACCTGGACAGCTCCTGTGGTGTGCTGAGCAGGGGCTCTGACGGACTACTGCTGCACTCCATTTGGGAATACAAGAGACTCTTCTATAGTTTATCTCCCCTCGCCGTCTTTGACAGAAGGAGGTTAGATGCTCTGCTACAACTCACACGCTACAAATGCTCCTCTACCAAACACACACAAGCTAAACATTTAAAAGCCATTCAGGCAAAAGGGCAATGTGTTTACAAAGTTCACAGTGACCCAAACTTCCATTAAGATAAAATACTTAATGTCAGCTCAGAAGATTGGACCGCATCGGTCAAAAGTTCATGTATTTTGCATGTTGTTGTGAGGTTGCTAGGGTGTTCTGAGTAGTTGCTAGGGTGGCCAAGTTTAGTACTTATCGTTACGGGTTTTTTCAAGTCCAAGCCCCTAAGTATGAGTAATAGTAATAATGATGCATGCCTTAATAAATTCCTTCTAGTAAATCTATCTCAGAGCTATTCAAATAAAAAGTTATTAAACATGAATGCAGAGTGGGCTCTATCCATTTTGTCCCCACCGGCTTGCCACTAATAAGGTACAAGAAATAACCATCATACCATATAAAATCAAAATGAGCACTCCATAAATTAACAACCACCAAGACAAGTTTGTTACGCAACATCTTAAATCAGTGAACTAAACAAAAAGGCTTTGATTTTAATGACAGTACAGATCCGCAGTAATAGAAGATTTCTTTCAGTGTGTTTTATAACTGAATCTCAACTGTCTCACAGCACATAAAGATATGAGAGCATAACAAAGTGACTGACATTGACTAATTTCCGCATGGCGTCTTCCGCGACTTCTCAGCCGTGAGAAAACAGACCTTGCACTTTCTGAGCTGATGAGCAAGTCAGAAAAGAGATCTGAATGATGGAGGCAAACATTTCACAGATGTAAATCATCTAGACAGATGTCTGTGAGTTTTCTCCAGCTGGTGATGAGGTTATTTTTCTCCTTCCCACCCAACACCTCAGATATTTCTCTCCCTTGCCTCCTCTCTCTGATTAAAAACTAAAAACACGAGCGATGTACGAGTAGCTTTCCAAACAAGCATTCCAGAGAAACTAATTTGACGAATCAGAGCAACATACAGGCTTTGTTTTGTCTCGTTCTCTCGCGTCGTTGGATGATGAAGCCGACTGTCTAGTTAAATGTTACGTCAGTGATCAAAGCCGTGCACCATTTTTGGTTTCTCCCCCCGACAGCGTGATGCACGCACATATGCGCAAATTATGCACAGACGTTAGACGAAAGGTCAAATATGAGAACGCTTGCTCTCCACTCTCTCTATTTGTTTCTAGCCCAGTCAGCAGATAGAAAACACTAGACGTGGCTCCTCAGACATTTGGCTGCTTGGTTGAAAGGTCTGGAGGGAGAAGAGAATATCACATGGGTCTTGATTAAATGTGAACAACATTTGGAAAGAGGCACCAAAGGTCATCGCTCATTCATCTCTGAAACGAGAGGATATTTTACAATCCACTGCCTGGTGACTAGCCAATGATAAACCAATGAACCCAAAAACGTTCCTCTGCTGGTGCTTCAAACCTTTTAGCAACATGTTAGTGCACTATAATCTGGATCTTAATGCTCATTCTGCAGTGGATGCAGACACTGCCAATCTTGCTTTGTTGAAAGGTCAAATACTATGGTGAGATCACATCAAGAATGAAAGGGTCAGAGCCTTGGCGTAGTGGTTTGTGAGTGTCCAACACTGAGGCTCAAATAAGGTCAGCATGGCCTAATAAGGTCAGGTTTACATTTGGAGGTTGCACGTTAGCAAGCACTATAATTAACCACTTCAAAGGAGGTGTCTCTCACAAGTCCTGTAATTGAGCTTTAGGAAGGGCGGCTATGATGGGTCCAGCTACTGTAAAACCAGCAGTGGAAGCAGTTCTGAAACAGACAGATGTACATTAAATATTTATCTAATTGGTCCCATAAGACTCACAAACATATTGGAAGCATCTTTGCTGAAATGTCACTGACTCCCAAATGTCATACTAATGTTTAAAGACAATTACATTGTTTTTAATGTGGCTTAATTGGGAGATTAAATATTTCTGTTGTTTTAGGCACAAGCAAAGCTTATGACTGAGAAAGAAAGTGTGAATGGGAAAGACATTTGAAAGGAGAAAAAGTATTGGTATAGTGTGACAAGTTCTTAGCTCAACGGAAGAGAGACAACCACCAAAACTAATTGAGGTATCCCTTTCATTTGTGGTGCATTACCGTTTCTCGAAGTAATGTAGTAGCCCTGTAGCAATCAAAATGCAATTAATATTCACCCAAGATAATGGTGGAGAAAGATGCATACAAAAAATAACAATGCATCTTTGTCATGACCGACGCTTCTAATGCTATGCTAATTCCGAAATCCTCTTCTGTTATCAGCAATGATTAGCATAATAATTCCATCACAATAAATCAGCCTTACATCTTTGAAGGAAAGTCAATCAGGGACTCAGATGTGGTTCTCAGGGGGTGAAACACCTGTTAGACCACAAACATACTCTACACGAGTTCACAAATGCTTGGCCAATACATTGCAAGACAACAAACACATTGCTTTACAAGCATTGTTGAATCAACGCGGCAGTAAAAAAAAAAAAAAAAACGTATTAATTACAGCAGTCAAGCTAATATCCAATATAGTGAGCACTGCGACAGAGCTAAGAATGCAGTGTGTAATGAGTAAGGGTTTAAAACATTGTAGAATATAATGACATGTGAAACTGTGCTGTTGTATATCGAGAAGCAGGGTCCCAAACTTTTGGATCATGAGTTTTCCAGTTGTTCATGATTCCTGTATGAGGGAGTTTCATAAATCATTGCTTCAGAACGATTTTCCAAAAAAGTGATTCCAACAATACCATTCTTCTGTTGTTATTATTATAATTCTGTCATGACAACTTTCTGAGAGTTTAGTCTTGGTGGAATATATCTGCTACTGCCAATACATCCACAGACATGCTGCTGTGAGCATGTAGGAAATACTGCTGCTGCACATATAACATATGAATTAACCCCCATATATAACAGACATGAAATCACCCCGTAGTAGAGATGTATACAGGTGGAGCTGGGGAAGGTGGAGGGTTTTTGAAGCGTGCTGCACCTGCTACAGCAAGCAACGTTATATTTCGTTATAAGCAACTTGCAACGTTATATTTCTCTGCAATGAGGGGCTAAAATCGCTGCTTTTGAAGTAACTAAGCCTTGTTGCTTGTAGAGAGAGACGCACAGACACAGGTTCACACGTAAAACTTTCATCCCTCCCTCTCTCTCTCTGTCTCTCTCTCGCTAATTCAAAGAAATTAATTCAAATAAATACGATCTTACCGCACTACATCTCCGTGTCTGATTTAAAGTAGGCCGAATGCTAACGAGCCTTAACTGACAAAAATGACCATAATTTGCACGGTGGAAGAATTGTCTTGTCCTATACAACCATTCAAAAACTCGGCAGAATTTATGTGACCGCTGCACCTGATGTTCATAAACTTTCAGAACTGGTAAGTGTTTTTCTTTTGCCTTGTGAAAGGGCCGAGCCTTGATGAATCTGTTTCTTTATGTATTTGTTTACTGACCGTTGCATGCAAGCGTGAAATGCAGCATCTTTTTTTATTTTTATAATTTTTATTGGCTAGGCCTATTCGTTGTGGGGGGGGTTCGGGCTCTAAATTTAACTGTGACGCTCGGGTCGGGTCAGACGATCTTGGGTACGGGCCGGGTTCGGGCTTCAATTTTAAGCCCGTGCAGACCTCTAGCTCAGAGTGCCGCCCAAAGTGCTGATATAACCAATCAGAATTTATTTTCCCCACGATCATCGTTTTCATGATTGATCATCGCTGTCTTGGCCGAGTACTTGAGTACTCGATTGCTGTTGCACATCCCTAATAAAGAATATAACTTAAACAATCAATTTGTGCAGCAACTCAAAACACCAATATTGTTTAGTTGACTGCGCACGGAGGACAAAGGACACAAATGCGGAGGACAATGGATCATAAAGCGTTAATCGCTAATCTATGAGCAAAACGAAAACAACAAGAACAGCGAACAGTCTTCTGGGTAATGCAGCTCCGGCCGCGGTCGAGATGCGGACCCAGCGAGCAGAAAAAAGGACCCAGCACAAACCCAGGTAAACCTCCTGAGAGTAGCTAGAAAAGAGAGCGCAGTCTTCTCTCTGCGCGGTCCTGGTTGACGAGAAAAGCGTGAGTAGAACCCAGAGTACAACACCAATACAAGAACACAAAACAATCAATCTGATCGACACAGAACATAGTCAGAGTGAAACCTATATAGGAGGGTAATGAGTGACAGTGAACAGAGTCACTTAGGACAGTGCAGCCCCACTGCCAAGGATCAGTGCTGAATGCAACTGTCACGGACTGCTCGAAAAGGGAGACATGAGACAACCATACGGCAGGGGGAAGCCAGGAAAGCACCCTGACCCGTACAGTACCTACCTCCCTCAGGGACGCCTCATGGCGTCCCTTTTAGGACTCACAGACCCATGACGCCGAAGGAATTTGTGTCCCGAGAGAGAGCGCACGATCCAGTATGTTGCGGATCCGACCCAGCATCTCTCCTCCGGACCAGTAAACCCAAAACCAGTATTGGTGACCTCTATCCCCTACGCCTCACATCAAGAAGTCAGCCGTACTGTATAACCGGCGACCCTTCGAATGAGTCTGGGAGGCGGGGGGGCAGAGGTCTGGGGCTGAAGGGAGAGCGAATGACGGGTTTGATCTTAATACAATGAAAAACCGGTGAAAAATCTTAAAAGGGGGGGTTAATTTGAGTCGCACAATCGACCAACCGACACCTGACTGAGCCCTTGGAAATGATGACCGGTCCCAACGAATTTGGTCCCAGTTTACTTGAGGGGAGTCATTAAGGCAAGGTCCTAGAGGACAACCAAACCTTCTGACCACACACGTAAAGTGGGGCTTAGAACGGTGACGGTCCCCGACGCCATGTTTCCTCTCGCAGTCCGGGAGATGGCTTCTCTGGCGTCCCTCCAAGTACGGAGGCATCTCTGAATGTGTCGCGAACCGCGTGTGCGGATGGAACCATGGCGTCGCTGATTCTTGGTGAGGGGAATAATGGTGCTGGAACCTAAACAGCACAGGAAGGGCGATAGACCCAATGACGAGACAGGAAAAAGTTAAGCGCGTACTCGACCATGGTTATCCTGGAACTCCAAGATGACGGTTCGCAGACGCCACGCATCGCAGGACACTCCTCAAGACCTGTTTATCACGCTCGGCCTGCCGTTGGTCTGCGGGTGATAACCAGAGGACAAGCTCGCAGTCGCCCCCAGCTGTCGACAGAACTCTGTCCAAAACCTAGACACAAAGCGGGACCCCTGTCAGAAACCCACAGTTCTTACGCGGGCCATGAATACGGAAAACGTGATATTCCAAGACGACAGTCTCTGTCTCCCTCATGAGCTGAAGGTAGTTTGGGGAGGGGAATAAAATGAGCCGCCTTCGAGAACCTTCACCACAGTGAGGACTACTGTCATGCCACCCGACGGGGAGTGCCCGTGAGCAAGAGATCCATCGCTATGTGTGACCAGGCAGGCCGTGAATGGACCGACAGTGGCTGGAGTAACCCTCTGGGGGTCGATTGGTAGCCCTTCCCCGAGCGCAAACCGGACAGGCCGACACGAACAAACGGGCATCCCGCGCCACGGACGGCCACCAAAACCGCTGCTTGATCAACATGAGGTACGAGTAGCTCCTGGGTGCAAGCTAGTTCGGATGAGTGGCCCCACTGTAATGACGCTAGTTCGGACTGGCTCGGGCACAAATAACAGTCCCCTGCATCCCGCGGGGAATGGTAATGCCGCGTAAGTGCGTGCGGTCTACACCATGGACTCCAACCCCCCAAGTGACCGCCGCTACCACCCGTTCTCGTAGGGGCGAGGGGCAAAATGGGCCCAGGAAGGGAGGGACTAACCTCTGCTATCAACATAACGAGATAACGCATCGGTTTAACCATTCTGTGGAACCATAGGGCGGTAAGAGATGGTAAACCTAAACCGCCCGAAAAACAATGCCCAGCGAGCCAGTCGAGAATTAATTCTACGAGCGGTGCGGATGTCTTCGATTCTTCTTATGGCGTCAGTCCAAACGATAAATGGAATCTCTGTGCCCTCTAACCAGTGGACGCCACTCCTCCAGTGCCAGCTGACAGCAAGTAACTCCCTATTCCCGATGTCGAATTCCGTTCCGGGGGGTTTAAACAATGAGAAAAAAAGAGGCGCAGGGGATGTATTCTCTCGTACCGAGGAGATCTTTTTGGGATAAAATCCCCCCCACCCCCCCTCTGATGCATTCCACCTCCACAATGAACCTGACGAGTACGGGTCTGGTGAGTTAAAATGGTGGCCGAACTGAAGCGACTCTTGAGGTTCTCGAACGCAGAACTGGGCCTGCGATGACCACTTGAAACCGTTCTAGTGTAGGTGAGATCAATCAGAGAAGGGCGACCTGACTAAAGTTCCTAATGAATCCCTGAAAAAATTGGCAAACCCCAGAAATCGCTGGACCCGCTCTACGAATTATCTGGGGGTGGGCCATCAGCAACTGCTTCTACCTTGCAGGATCCATTCGGATACCCTCGGAAGAGAGGATAAATCCAGGAACGGAATCGACCGAGCGTAGAAACTACGCACTAATCTCTTTCTCCACCTTGGCAATAAACGATTCTCAAGTAGCCGTTTGGAGCACTCTCCTGACGTGCTGACATGATACGCTCTCGTTCTGGGAGAAGACAGGATGTCATCAGAGATAAACGTAAACACAAATCGGTTCGACATGTCACGGAGCACGTCATATGACGAAGTGCCTGGAAGACCGCCGGGGAAGTTGGAAAGTCCAAACGGCTAGAACCAAATACTCAAAGTGCCCCGTGGGGGTGTTAAAAGCGGTCTTCCACTCGTCCCCCTCCCTAATCCGGACAAGTGATAAGCGATGCGAGGTCAACTTTGAAAAGATGGCTGCCCCCTGCAAGAGCTCGAAGGCGGATGACATCAAACCAAAGTTAACGATCTTCCCGTGATGTCATTCAACCCACCTCGATAGTTCTATGCAGGGGCGCAACCGAACCATCCTTCTTCCCTTCCCACGAAAAGAACCCCTCCCCAGCCGAGAGGAAGAGGGTCGAATGAGCCAGCTCTACCTGAGATCAAGAAATATGTCTCCATGGCCTCCCCTCATTCAGGTCTAGACAGAGAGTAAAGGCGCCCCTTTGGGCGAAATGCCAGGTAACAGGTCAATCGCACAGTCTACCGGGCGGTGCGGAGGCAGAGATGAGGCTCGTGACCTACTGAAAACCGCTCCCCAAAGTCATGGTAAGCCCTCCGGTACAACCCGCCCAGACTCACCGGCTCCTCCTGTAACACAGAACAAGACATTACAGGGGAAAATGCGGCACCCAGACATGTGGATAAACAGAAAGAACTCCACCCCAACACCGAGTTAAGAGCCCAGTCAATGTGGGGGTTGTGTTTCGCCAGCCAGGTGTGCCCCAAAACCACTGGAGCGGTGGGTGAATGGATGAGGAGGAAACGAATCTCCTCAGCGTGATTACCAGAAAGAGTGAGTGTGACAAACTTAGTGGCGTGAGTAATCCTGGTGAGAAGGGTGCCGCAAAGAGTTCTAGCTAATATGGGGTCCGCCAGGGCCACAGATGGAAGTCCCAAGCGTCTGGCCAGCCCAGAATCCATGAAGTCCCCCTCCGCCCCTGAGTCGATCAAAGCCCCAACCTGATAGACAGTCCCCTTGACTAATAAAGAGGCCTGGAACTCACAACGACCACCAGAGGGCAGTTGAGTGCCAGTCACGCTCACAGTGCGTTCTCCCTTGAAAGGTGAGTGTCGCCTCACTGCCGGGCACGACGCTGCCACGTGACCCGCCTCCCCACAGTAGAGGCACAGTTGGTTCTCTAGGCGATAGCGCCGCTCCTTGACCGTCAACCGTGCTCTCCCGACTTGCATCGGCTCCTCCTCGGAAAGCCCGAGATGTTGGGTGGGCGTGTCGCTCGCCGCTCCTGACGCGGCTCTAGTGACGAGCTCAGGGGGAAACCCGCTCCTCCGATGACGAGAACGCAGAGAAATCCGGTTGTCCACTCGGATGGCGAGATCGATGAGTCCGTCCAGACTCGAGGGGAGTTCCAAGGAATAGATCTCATCCTTGATGTGTTCGGCCAGACCGTGAAGAAAGTGATCCCACAGAGCCTTGTCGTTCCAGCCACATGATGCCGCGAGCGTGCGAAACTCGATCGAATAGCTGGAAACTGAGCTCTCCCTCTGTCGCAGCAGTGCCAAGGCTCGTGCCGCCTCGGTTCCCCGAGCTGAGCGATCAAATACCTTGCGCAGCTCCTCCGAGAAGCTGTCAAAGGAGGAACAGCAGTCTTGTTCGTTGTCCCACATGGCCGTCCCCCACTCTCTCGCTTGCCCCACCAGGAGCGTGATGATGAAAGCCACTTTAGAGCGCTCCGTGGGAAAACAGGACGGCTGCAGCGAGAAGGTTAGAGAGCATTGCGATAAAAAAGAGCGACAGGTGTTGGGCTCACCTGAGTAAGGGGCTGGTGGATTGAGTCGTGGTTCCGCATGACGGTTACTCGTTCCCTCCCGGTCGGGAGGAGCGGTTGCCACAGACGGGCTGGTGTGCAGCTGATCAAACCGCTCAACCAGCTGGTTGAGCTGAAGCGAGATCTCGGAATAAACGCGGCGGGAAGCCGTAATCTCCTCTTGATGACGACCCAGAAGAACGCCTTGTTGCATCAGGGCTCGGCGCATCTCATCCTCCTCTGCTGTGTCCATAACTGTGGTCAGTAGATTCTGTGACGGCGCACGGAGGACAAAGGACACAAATGCGGAGGACAGATGGATTTAAAGCGTTTAATCGCTAAGTGAGCAAAACAGAAAACTAACAGAGAACAGCGAACAGTCTCTGGGGGGTGATGCAGCTCCGGCCGGCGGCGAGATGCGGACCCACGAGCTGAATAGAACGGACCCAGCACAAACCCAGGTAAACCACCTGAGAGGAGCTAGAAAGAGAGCGGCAGTCCTTCTCTCTGCGCGTCCTGGGGTTAGACGAGAAAAGCGTGAGTAAACCCAGAGTACAACACGAATACGAGAACACAAAACAATCTACTGACGACACAGACTAGTCAGAGGAGAAACTATATAGGAGGGGTTAATGAGTGACAGGTGGAACAGAGGCACTTAGTGACAGGTGCAGCCCCACTGCCAGATCAGTGCTGATTGCACCTGTCACGGACTGCTGAAAAGGACATGACAACACAGACGGCAGGGGGAGCCAGGAAAGCACCCTGACCCGAACAATTAGAAGTACAAAGCAGAATAGACATTTTTACAAAAGTAAAAAATTCATATTTCCAGGTTATGACAATATTTTCAGGAAACATTCACATTCTTGTACTTACATACAATATGTTTCCAGGCCTTTGGAAACAAAGTACCTTCCCATTTTATATAACGGACCAAGACCAGTATGCATTCCACCCGAACAACCCCACAAACCACAGAGAAAAAGCCGATAAAGAACTGAAAAAATGTATTGTCTGATGAAAGAAGAAAAAAAGAAAAATAATATATTTTTGTTATTTGCTTGAATAGCAAGACATCTTTGGTTAACCAGCAATTCAATTGATAGTTCTCCCAACAATGAAAATTCTGTCATCATACAATTTACAAATTGATCTGAAAACGTCATTTCATGCTCTTTTTTATGAAAACATTAAATTGTCATTGAAAACCTCCTCTAATTTTCTCCTTTGGTGTTCCACAAAAGAAAGAAACAACATGGAGGTGAGTAAATGAGTAAATTGGGTGAACTATTCCTATCAAACTTGTCTAAGTTTGTTCTTTCAGCAGGGTTCAAGAGGACTGGGGTTAAGGGAAAGAGAAGACAAAACTAGGTAAACATTTTCATAATGTCCCTTAAGCAAAATAAGTTTATTCAAGTGTGCTATAAGTATACTTCTTTTAAACTAAAAATAGGAAAGTATACTTTTAGTTTACTTTTCATGTACTTCTCAGAAATGGGCTTTATGTACTTCTCAGGAATATACTTAAAGTCTAAATATATTTGAGCTATACTTGTGCTCCCACAATCCGTGTTTTCATTGTTATATGGTAGGGGGCACTGGTACACATCTACTGTACAGAATTTCCCAAAAAAGTGAAGAAGAAACCGAAACAACAGATGCTTCCACGTGTAATCTAACACGATCATCTGACATAAAACACAATGAAACTGTGTAACGAAAAGGAATAAAATGCCTACAAAATGAAGAGGTAATTAATACTAGTCAAGCAATGGGTTGGAGTGGTGAAGCCATAAAGAACTGAAAAAAATGTTTTGTCTGATGAAAAGAAGAAAGCCATAAATTTGAAAAAAAATTTATTGTCTGATGGAAGACCAGAAAATAATTAGTTTTCCAACAATGAAAATTCTGTCAGATTTATAATTGATAACTGCAATTCAATGATAGACCTCCCAACATTGAAATTTACTGAATCAACCTCCTCTAACTCTCGTCTTTGGTGCTCTTTTTTTATGAAAACATTCAAAATTGCAATTGAAAACCTCCTCAAATTTTTGAACTCTGTGTGTTCCACAAGAAAGAAACAACATGGGGTGCAGAGCTAAAAACATTAGTAAACTAGTACTCAAAGTTTAACTGTTATACTTAAAAGGTATACTTTTATATACTAGAAAGTGGGTCAATTTAGTCTCAAGGAGTCTTGAAATAGTACACTTACAAGTATACTAGTACACTGATATGTGTATACTTACTACATATATATACTTAATGAAATAAACTTGAAGTATACTAATTTTTGGTAAGGGGTATTGGCAAGGTTCTCCTAAAGTTATGAACAAACTGTCTTCCAGTAACCTAAATGGAATGTTCGTTCAAAGTTATCTAGTTCTTAAAACGTTAGCACAAAAAAGTAATTTATGCATCTTTCATGGAACATTTTTCAGAAATGTATTTTTGTGGACATTATCTAACATTTTTCAAATATGCTTACTTCCGAATGTTCAGAGAACATCTAATATTAACATTCCCATTATGTTTGCAAAATGATTAAATGTAATGTTTCCTTAACGTTAACACAAAACCAAGAAACCTAATGGCAACATTGGAATAAACATACAGCATATTTTTGCTGGCTGGGTAATTGGCGTAAGTATAGCTACTGTATATTCTGAATCAAAGGCCTCACCTTTAGCAGGTCCTGTGTGTCGTCCATGCAGTAGACGCGGATGTTATACTCCAGTGTAGAGCAGTAGGCGGGAGCAAACAGCAGCAGTTTTAAGCGTTTAGCAGCAGCCATGCTGAGGGACTCCCCGACCAGAGCAAAGCGGCCCAGCTGCTCAGTGAACACCCGGCATGTCTCTGCCTCCAGCTGGCAGTAGTACGGCTCTGAAACCAAGTCCTCACCAAGCTGAAGTACATCCTGAGGAGCCAATGAGACAATGACAAAGGGGTCAGAGGGGAGGGCAGAGAGCGGCTGTGTCAATGGAGTTATTGGAGAGATGGTCAACTCCTGCCCTGAGGATGTTCTGTGTCAGATTTTAGATACAGTGAAGTGATCTGGCTGAGCAGAAACTGAAAGATCTGCATAATGAGCTGTGTTCTGTGCTCTAATGAGACACTAATAGCAGGAGTTCATCCTGAATGTTCACACGTGGAAGTGCCCACTAAGTGATCGCCCTGATTCCTGTTATTCTGCTTACAAGCAGGGAATAATCTTCTGAAGTTTCTACAGCTCAGATTTACTTCTTATATGAAAATACCAAAAGTTAAATATAGGAATAAGAGCAATTAAAATTAATATAAATTAATAAAAAATTAAAATGAATGAATGAATGAAACAATTGTATATTTTATTCATAAGCCTATATATACCATAGCTGAATTTCCAGCATTATTATTCCAGTCTTCAGTGTCACATGATCCTTCAGAAATTGTTCAAATATGCTGATTTGGTAATCAAGAAACATATTTTCTTATTATGAATGTTGAAAACAGTTACTCTGCTTGATATTTTTGTGGAAACCATGATCATTTTTAAGGATTGTTTGATGAACAGAAGGTTCAAAAGAACAGATTTACTGTAACTTTTGATCAATTGAATGCATCTTTGCTGAATAATGTATTAACTAAAAAAAGATACATAAACAATCTCTTTAAAAATATATATAAAACAATCAATCAATCAATCCTGACCTCAACTGATCCTGAATCTTTTAACTTGCTCCACAAAAAGCTATATTATTTAAAGTATTGTTCATGTTCAGTGTGGGATAAGTTTCATACTTTGGGGGTTTGTTCAAATTTCAAATAATTAAGTATGACATTAATAATTAGCCACCCCCACCCCCTAATTTTAAGCCATACCCATTACTTCATCCATTGCAAAGCCACAATCAATCTTACGTCATTTTTCACCCCACTGTTGTGTTAATCAATTAGTGTGTTTGACAGTTTGAGGTGCTTCTCTACTAATAACCTGGAGAATAAACTAATTAACAGGTTGCCATGCGCAATATGGAGCTCGTTAGGGCATGGCAAGATGATTACTTTAATTGGATGCAAGAATCCTGACAGACATCAGAGATGCCTTCAAATGTGCCTCGCATAGGCTAATGCAAAGAAAAATATCCTAAAATCAGGAGAAAAGGCATTCTGTCAGAAAACGTGACTCTAACAAAGGCCAAGGCTTTTGTGAGGAAACGTGCAGTTTTCTCACCGTCTCCGGTCAGATACAATCACATAATGGCTCCCCAGAGTAGCTTTAATTAGAGAAAAGGCAAGTGGGATATGTGGCGACAGAACTTTCTGCAGGAAGCTCATCAGAAAGATTCCTCGCACACCGTCTCTCTCTTTTTCTCTCGCTCACACCATTATCTAATCAAATACAGAGAGGCGGCCCTACTGTCATGCACCTCGGGATCCAGGCCAGGAAATTACATCCAGCAATCAATAAAATAAGCCACTATCTTCATCAGTGAAATTAGTATTGGCACTAGCCTTTTTCCATTTGACCACAATGAAGTCTGTTTTTTTTTTTCTATCCTCCCGCAGTTCGATAACGACACAGACTATATTTCATTCTCTTCTGCTCGCGTTTTGCTGATCTGCGTCCTATGGAGAAATTAATTGCTGCGAGTCTGTCTGCCAAGGCTCCTTCCAGGACAAACTTCCCTCTTTTGTCTGCTGTACCTGGCCAAGAATGGCGACCTGCCACCGATGGGCTATATTTGGGGCAGGGGATGATTAAAAGTGCTGCTCTACCCTCTATCTACTGCCGCCCCATTGCTGCCACACCAAGGAGCCTGAATAATTTATGCACAGTATCAAACATGAAAGAAGACCTTCACTCTCTTCCTCCGCCCTTCCTAGGTTCCTCCTCTTCCTTGTCTTTGTGCCTGATGTATCTCGCACCGACCCGATGCGGTTCAGAGCTGATTTGGAAAAGCCATCAGGCGTAATGAAGGACTCACCCCGCCTCAGTTTAAAGGTGGGTGCTGATGGCCATCGGATGGAATGAGGAAAAGATCCATACAATTAAATGGAGATTAAATGTGAAGGTATGAGAGATAGGTGAAATGAGGAGTACGCTGATGGAGACACTTCAGGGCTTTATTGTCTGAGAGGCTATTTGAAATGATTATGACGATACAGCCCATTTGCCCCCATAAGATATTCAATTCAGTAGCAGGATGATGGGAGAGAAAGAGATGGGTAAGGGCAAGAAAGGTGAACGCACAGCATGAATTCCACCTACATACAGTTCAAAGCTAATTAAAATGAGAGACGAATCATATAGAACAGAATCTTTATTTTTGATGGAATTTATGGCTTCACAGGAGAAACTTGTTCTCAAGTACGTAAATCTGGCAAAAACTTCCAAGAAATGTTCACCCTGAAATCGAACACAATTTTTTATAAAGACAATGATTATTTTCGAATAAAAAAATAATAATTTTGGATTGTGATATTATATTTCTGTATATTCAAATACATTTTATTCCCCACACATTGCTTGTTTATTCTATAAACAAGCAATTTATAGAAAAGTAACTACTGTAAAAATACCAAATTTGTCAAGTATAGTAGTGCTGTCAAAATTAGCGCGTTAACGCAGGAGATAATTTTTTTCCGTATAATGCGTAAAAAATACTTAACGCAATTAATGCAGGGTAGTTAATCGCCCCTGCAAATTAATCACGATTAATTTCTGAAAATTTGCGATTGAATTAGTTATTTTTTTATTTATATATATATATATATATATATATATATATATATAAGCATTAATTATAGAAGACAATTACATATTAGGCTTTAATTTAATGTTTTATATAAAAAATTACATTTAATAAAAAATTATAAATAAATGATGTACACTATTTACTAATATACTATTACATAAAAATGATATAGCTGGACATAAACGCACAAATAAGCAAACAAACACTCACCTCCCACATTCCCTCATATGTCTGCTTCTTGAGACGGATGGCCCAATTCTCCAGGCACGCATCAGAGCAATGGTTCATACTGAGGATGACCGGCCGGGTGAGCATCACACCGGGCGGTCCACAGCTCACCACGGGACTCAGCAACGTCTGACACCCAACCAGGGGCAATCTAGAGAGAGGCAGAGGGGGGAGCACATGGTCAGGATTCAACTAACGGGGCCTGGATGGATGGCCGATGTCAAGCCCAGAGCAGACCCTTTAACAAGACGAGGTTCCACTATTAATCAGGGCTCTGGTATTCTGATCTGACTTTTCACACTCTGCATTCAAGCCCAGTAGGGAGCTGGTCGTGAACACCGCATGAATGCATGAGCAAAAAATAGCCAGATCGTTACCTGGTGCTTCATTCCGACAGGAAAATCTAAAACAGGAGAACATTTCCCTCTCTGCGGCCCATGGCTCATTTACATATAACAGACAAGACACAACACATACACACATGCTTTTGATATCTCAAGCCAGCATTAGTCATAAATCTGAGCAAACGGTTTACACACACACACACACACACACACACACACACACACACACACACACACACACACACACACACACACACACACACACACACACACACACACACACACACACACACACACACACACACACACACACACACACACACACACACACACACACACACACACACACACACACACACACACACACACACAATCATGTATGCCAGCATGTGGAGATTGACTTCAATTACGCTCAACGCTCTGTGCCGGGTCTTTTTAAAATCTGATTCAAACTGTGCATCCTTTCTTTGTGAGGCAGATCCTCAGATTGGTTCCAGGGACCTACCTCATGTCTTCCTTCTTCTGAATGGTGAGATAAATCTCATAAATCTTCCCTCTGGGAATGGCCTCTGGCGGGATGAGCAGGCTGATTCCTAATGTAAATAGGAACAAAAGAGACAAGGTAGGCTCATTTGTTCTGTCTGAACGCTGCTTTTGTCACAGCTCACAGCGGGCCTCTATGTGACAAAAGTAAATGTGGTTAACAGCATACAAATCCACTGTCAAGGTCAAAGATGTCATCTATAACGTGTACCTTCCAAAACTCTTTCACTTAATGCCCTGGAGATGTGGACAGTGGCAGGAAGTACCTAAAGCAGGGCTATTCGATTTAAGTTACAAGAGGTACAGTCTCTTCCTTTTCAGCAAACAGCCAAACAATCATAGTTTACATTGTTTCATATGTCAATGTCAAACTTTCAGAAAATGCATTGTAAATGTACTTTCAGAAAATGTTTTTTCTTTCACAAAATACCTTAATAAAAGTAAGAAATAATAAATCCTAAATAGTCTTATCTAAACTATTTTGATTCGAATTGGATTTGAAATAATTAATAAAATTTTAGTAAATTAAAATGTATATTGCAATTATAATTTTCCTAAATAATAAATAAACAAACAAACAAACAAATAAATAAATAAAAATAAGTTACTCTGGGCCATTTGTAACAGTGGAAGATGATATAGATTATATTTTTTCATTTTGCAAAATACCTTGCAAAAGCAAGAAATAATAAATCCTAAATAGTCTTATCTAAACTTCTGTATTTGACTGGAATTGGATCTCAAATAATTAATTCAAATTATATTAAATTGTTTTCTAAAGTAACTAACTAACTAACTAAATAAACGTGAATAAAATGTAATTTTGAAGATGACATGCAAAAAGAAAGAAACCTTAATAAAAAAATATATTCTATTATATGCTATTATAATTATTATATAATTAGCTGACCCCTAACTCTATACAATAAATTTGCCATGTAACTTAAAGTCTAAAATAATCACATTTAAGATGAACGCATTAAAAGAAGCAGAAGCCATAAACCATACTCAAAATAGTCACGGATAACAAGTATCAGGCATTATATTTTGAAGGCCAATGTTCTTAGTCGAGGGAGCCCTGGTTATTTCATTTCCACTGCCTCGTGAGCTGTCTCTTTGACCGCGAGTGATTCATAATGTGACAGCCTGATGAACCCTCTGTCTGTGATTAAGGAGACTAATTGGTTTGAATATACTCTGGTGGTGTCCTTGGAGTGGATAGAGTTGCAGGCACTATGAATGCGCATGCTGTATATCGGCTTACAGTGCCATGGCTGGCAAATAAGTCACTGGCTCGGCTCGGAGAAGATGCAGTGAGGTATCCTTCAAAAATAAGAATGGGAAAATAAAACAAGACATTCCCCAATTACAGCTATTTTCGTCGAAAAAGGAAGACGTTCGTCATTGTCAAAACACAATCATTAGTATATAAATGGAAGCGCTTCTTTGCCCGCTCTGCCTTGTTACTTAAAAAAAAACTCTTTAGAAGGTGTTCGCATTCGCTCGTGTCCCGATTTACATAAAACTGCTTGGATTACCGTGTAATTGGATCACTTCACCCTTCCATTTTGGGCCATGTCGGTATAATAACGTTGCAGTTTAACAAAGCTCGAGAGCTCTTTCACAACACTCCTGACTAAACACAAAAATCATTTTGTAATGTTTGCAGTCGTATAATCTTACCAGTGCTGGGGAGGGTTAGGCGACCACCCAGGAAATTGAAAGTGCCGTAGGAGGTGTTGACGTTGTCTCTCGGTAGCGTTTTGAAATACGTCTGAGAGGACAGGCGGTTCATGAAGTCGTTGGGGTCGCTGGGCAGTTTGCCGTTGTGCAGCGTGTGGGAGCCGTTAGGAAGAGGCTCCAGGAGGGGTCCGTTGCTCACGGAGAACTTTCCGGTGGCTTCGTGGCGAGAACGCAGCGTTCCCTGGTAGCTTGTGGTGGTGGTGGTCAAATCGGGCTGGATTGTGAGCAAATGAGAGTTTTCTGTAGAAACAAAGAGAAAGAAAGTGAAAAACGATTCGAAAGGTCACAGTGGTTAAAAGTGCACAACATAAATTGAAATTCAGAGCAAATGCACAAATCCATGGATGTAGCTGGGCCTTCAGCGCTGAGAGAGACTCACTCGTAAATAAATCAATGCCTCCTCCTCCTCCTCCTCTTTAACAGCCACAATCAATTCCATACAGAGTTTAAAGAAAGCCCGGCAGTCACGGTTTAATTTTTTTCACCCTTTCTGTGTGGCTGTGTGGCTGTTCAGGTTCAAATCCCCAAAATCCAACTCCGTATTTTTCCATTTCAGAACCGCTCTCGTTTTTTTTTCACGTTAAACACTTTACATATGTAAAAATAAAAGTGCACAGCAGTAGGCAGATTTGTTTCGTGGGAGGATCAATGGAAATAAGCTTAATGCTCCTATTACCAAATCACTTCCCACAGTAGCAGGTGGACGAGTGAAGGTCTCCTCTCACTTATGACTTCAAAAATGATTTAAGTAAAACCACCACAATTGTTTGCAACTGTGAAGATGACACGCAAAACTATGACTACCACCATTTAACGTAAACACCGCACACACACAAGACTGTGAGTTGCTTTATTCACAGGTGGCACAGGAACACGGGCACTGGGATGAAAGGATGGGTGTGAAACACCGTGACGAGGGGTGGATAGTGTAGAGAAACAATAGCCTACTGCTGCGGGCTGCCCTGCGCGGTGCCCACACACCTGGCTTGCTGGGCTTGATGCCCATGGGCTGGAAGCCAGTGGTGAGGATGGAGGAGTCGGCTACATCTGCATCGAGACCTTCCTTCTTCCTGCGGTAGACCAGCACCAGTATGATCAGCAGCAGAGTCAGACAGAGAGCCACTGCTACGATCCCCACGTACAAGGCCACATCCTCAGCACCTGATGCCGCTGCGCAGAGACAGAAAAAGAGACACACGTGTCAGTAACAGTCACATCAAATATTGGTTACCATATTGTGAATATTAGCATTTTTATAGGAAGCCATAACTAAAATGTTTTATTTAAAGCATGTTAACTTCAGGATTGTAGATCTGGCACAGAATGTAGATCTGGTTTACAGTCATAATATTTAGAATATCAGCAATGATGTTGGTTAAAACAGAGATATAAAGAAGCTAGGTCGTCTCTGTAACACTTAAAAAAATATTAATTATTTTTGTTTAAAATATTAACATAATTGTGTTACATAATGTGAAATACTAGTGCTGGGCAAGGATTAATCATGATTAATCGCATCCAAAAAACCATCCCAAAAAAGTGTTTTTGTTTATATATGTTTGTGTATATTTATTATGTATATATAAAGACACATACAGTATATATTTTTGAAAATATTTACATTTATTTACATGCATATATTTATATTCATATAATTTATATTGCATATAAATATATTGCATATTTAAACATAATATTTGTATTAAATATCAGCATGAATCTGTTTTGTATTATATATATACACCTAACAAATATACACAGTAAACACACATATATTATGTACAAAAACTTTTATTTTGGATGCGATTAATCGTTGCTCAGCACTACATTACTTCAGTCTTCAGTGTCACATGATCCTTCAGAAATCATTCGAATATGCTAATTTGGTGTTCAAGAAGCATTTTTATTATAATAAATGTTGAAAACAAATGTGCTGCTTAATATTTTTGCAGAAACAGTGATATTTTTTTTCAGGATCTTTGATTCTTCGAGCAGAAAGTAAATATATATATATATATTTGAAATATAAATCTCATTTAACATTACAAATGTCTTTAGAGTCACTTTTGATCAATTTAATCTCTCCTTAGTAAATAAAAGTATTAATTTCCTGTAAGGCCCATTGCCATATTGTGCAGTAAACAAAGGAGAACACTGCATACAATTCCTTCTCTTCTTGACTGCGGGAAAAAAACAACAACCTGGGGATGATCATTTGAATCAGGCATACAACACAAAGAGGTAAATGAGGTCAACATACATTCTAAATATTTAATATGTATGCATTGCATACTGTACTCGCCATGCAGTATTGATCTCCAAACATTTGCCTGAATAGATGATTTAAAACGACGTATAGTGATAATCAATGTCAATTTAAGAATGAAATAACTGTTCTTCCCGTGTATTACTTTGTAATCTGACTTTAACCAAATTTTGCCAGATGCCAGTGTTTTTTTTTCCAAGCGTAAAAATTATTAGCAAACAGAATTACCTAAACCTGACTTGGCTTGCATTTTGTGTAAGGGAATTAACTGCTGGGAAAACATTTCAGAAGATGTGCAGCTTCCCTACCGCCGCCTCCTTAAAATGGTAATCATATCTGTGCTTCAGTGGGTTGTTCTGCAGTTGGAAAGATGGGAGTGTTTGCTGGCAGCCTGCTACATCAGCATTCTTCAAGCTGCTGAATTTATGGCCGTGATTTTGAAAGACACTTCCTTCCAAAAAGAGAGAGAAAGAGACAGGGAAAGAGAGTGTGTGTGTTTCTGACACAAAAGCAGATTTCCTTATGACTCCACGTAATTTCATGTGCCCTCTCTCTCGTTGTGGCCTACAGCTTTATGGCTGAGTACCCAGAGACAATCACATCCAAAATTATTCTAATCAATTGTGTCGGTGGGAAATGGGATTTGTGAAGGTTGTCTTTGTGGCGTGCTGATTTGTTGGCTGGTAGAGGTGTCTGTGATCACCGCTGGGACAGGCCCAGTGGCTCTGTATTGTGACGAGAGGCTGCAGAGGCATATTTAGATGCTCCGTGGACTGACAGCTAAAAGCTACGAGGAATCGCTAACCCAAAGCTCCTGAATTTTGGGGTAGAGCCACAGCTGTGCATTTGGGCCATATCACTAAGCATTACGCCCTGCATCATAGTACAACCTCCAAGTGGGGTCAACGAGAGGGCAAATCAAGAATAAATGTGCATGACTTGAACAGTCTAAAAAATTCAAGGAGAAATTGATGATAAATGATATCTGCTATCCAGTGCTTTAGAGTAAATAACACATCTTAAACTATATACAAATAACATGGTAGCACTTTAGAATAGGGACCAATTTTCACTATTAACTAGTTGCTTATTAACATGTTTAATATTAACATATTGACTGTTTATTAGTACTTATAAAGGACATATTCTGCATGATCATATTCTACATTCCTAATCATAACCAATACCTTAACTTAACAACTACCTTACTAACTACTAATAAGCAGCAAATTAGGAGTTAACTGAGGCAAAATTAATAGTTAATGGTTTATCTATCTATCTATCTATCTATCTATCTATCTATCTATCTATCTATCTATCTATCTATCTATCTATCTATCTATCTATCTATCTATCTATCTATCTATCTATCTATCTATCTATCTATGAATGAAAACATTCCTTGTTTGGTTACAAGTGATTTGTTTACCTTTTAGAATAATTTTAATTAACAATACAAGTGTTTTGTTTAGATTTACAGAAAGGGACAGAAGTTCTATTTTACGAAATTCGTTGTTAGCTTGTAAAATCATTCCTGTGTATATTGTGTTTAATTTATAATTTACATTTGAAACCCCCCTTTTTAGCTCTTAATTAGCCTTTTATTTACTTTTCATTAGTGTGAACAAAACTGCACAGGAAGTTCGAGTCATGATCACACTTGCATACATCCTCACACTCTCTGCTTGGTTTGTTTGGACCAAACGAGAGTGAGATTATCAAAGGAAATGATTCGGTTAGAATCATCCCAACGCCCAAATCACACAAACAATTAAAACAGGGCTGTCAATTACCATTATGCCAGTCTGCGTCACTCTAATTAAGCTGTCTTCTAATTGTTCATCACACTCTTAATCACCAGATTCGCAATAAACACCCTCATTGCCATCAGCGGAGTTGTTACTTAATGCAATCTACACTTCTCAGGACTACAGGTGCCTGGTCCAGTTAATTTCATCCAAATATAGCTCCATTATTCAGACGTGACTACAAAGTATCGCTAATGCCATGCGGGGGTCATCGGCAGCATGTCTTGACGTTTTGTTGAACGCGTCTGAACGATGACTCTGTCAATATGACATGATACCGCGCAAGCAGGAGGGTGGCAGAGCTCCAGGAAGTGGCATTAAATCAGGGCTTGTTTTGTGACAGCTGGTCAATGGTGAATGACTGAGCGCATGCAAACAGGAATTGCTCTTGCGTCTCTGTATCGACGATGCATTAAGAATGTCTGCGGGAAGTGACTTTGTTATGGTTTAAGAGGACTTATGATATCATAAACTGACAGTCGACGCACCAAAACACGATGGGGCTGGGTTTGTGCCTGTAGCGTGTGCACTCCAGGTGCTGAAAATAGCATGAAAAAAGAAGATTAACAGGCTGAAGAGTCTGTAACTCTGTAAAACCCTCCAGAGTGGAAGCAAACTTACTCTCCACTGAATCATGAAATGCAGTTTATGGGAGAGAGGGAAAAAAATTATATGTGAAATGTTAAAATGTAAAATTATTGAAAATATAAAAAATGATATGGTAACATATCAAATCTGACAACACTGTAATTAAAGTTTAAACAGTAGTTTCTAATATATATTTTTTGTGAATTTATATAACAAAATCAACAAGTTGTCACTCATATAACCAAATCAAATCAAAACAAAAACTAATATTAATACTAATATTAATGATGATGCATTTTATTTATATTGCGTTTTTTTTTCAGAGCAATCAAATATTTCCAATATACAATATAAAATATTTATAAATATACTGCCAATAAATTCACAACCTGTTGCTGTGAGCATGTAAGAAATGCTGCTGCTGAACATATAACATGAATAACTCCCATACCATACATTATCACCCGTAGCAGATCTATACAGGTGGAGCTGGGGAAGGTGGAGGGTTTCTGAAGTGCGCTGCAACTGCTACCACAAGGATTAGCCAAGTATTTCAATGTTGAGCAGCGAGCTCATTGACTACAGATGCAGGAGAGAACCAATCAGCTGTGACGTGATAATGATGTCATTATGTCTCACTGAGTTAGATCTGTCAGACTGCTCCATCAAGAGTTTCATGCCAGCACATACATACATAGGCCACGTACACACTCCAAGTTTCAGGAGTGGCAATTTAAATGCGGGAGTGAGTCCCCTAAATGATCGTTCCATGTGTGAATGGAACAGCAGTCACTCCCGCATTTATAACCATAGCAACTCTTTTTGTCTGTCGATTTGAACTAAACTACCGCTGATAGACGTGCTATGATCGGAAGGCTGCTTTAGAGAGCGCTGTCTTGCAGTGTTGCCATGTCTTCATATTTACAAACGCTTTTAGGCATGTTGTTTGGTCTTCGCTCATAAAGATATGGCACTTTATGGAGTTAATTAAGTGGTCTGTTGCGGATATGAAATATATATATTTTTTGTTGTAAAACATAAAGCATTTGGGTGTTTTAGTGTTTTTTGCGCTTGTTCTTGTTTGTTGTTTTTTTCAATGAAGATCTGGAAACACTGACACTACCACAGCTTGTGAGAGCAACTCCCGTGTCAAAATGTGCTAAGGTTAAGACTTCTTTCACAAGGTCCCCCTGCTCAAGCCAGCACATGTCCAGGCCCGTCTGAAGTTTGCCAAAGACCATCTGGATGATCCAGAAGAGGCATTGGAGAAGGTCATGTGGTCAGATGAGACCAAAATATAACTTTTTGGTATAAACTCCACTCGCCGTGTTTGGAGGAAGAAGAAGGATGAGTACAATCCCAAGAACACCATCCCAACCGTGAAGCATGGGGGTGGAAACATCATGCTTTGGGGTGCTTTTCTGCAAAGGGGACAGGACGACTGCACCGTATTGAGGGGAGGATGGATCGGGCCATGTATCGCGAGATTTTGGCCAACAACCTCCTTCCCTCAGTAAGAGCATTGAAGATGGGTCGTGGCTGGGTCTTCCAGCATGACAATGACCCCAAACACACAGCAAGGGCAACTAAGGAGTGGCTCCGTAAGAAGCATTTCAAGGTCCTGGAGTGGCCTAGCCAGTCTCCAGACCTGAACCCAATAGAAAATCTATGGAGGGAGCTGAAACTCTGTGTTGCCCAGCGACAGCCCCAAAACCTGAAAGATCTGGAGAAGACCTGTATGGAGGAGTGAGCCAAAATCCCTGCTGCAGTGTGTGCAAACCTGGTCAAGAACTACAGGAAACGTCTAACCTCTGTAATTGTAAACAAAGGTTTCTGTACCAAATATTAAGTTCTATTTTTCTATTGTATCAAATACTTATTTCATGCAATAAAATGGAAATTAATTATTTAAAATCATACAATGTGATTTTCTGGATTTTTTTTTATTCTGTCTCTCACAGTTGAGGTGTACCTACGATGGAAATTACAGATCTCTCCATTCTTTGTAAGTGGGAAAAATTGAAAAATCGGCAGTGCATCAAATACTTATTTGCCCCACTGTATATGTGTGTGAAATTTAAATTGTATTTATTAGATAAATACATTTTGTCAATGTATATACCCAAATTACTAATAATTACTGATACACAAGCAAATAAACAAAAAAATATATAAATATAAACCCTAATCCATTTTTGTATATAAACTATTATAAATGCAGATGCATGATCAAACACATTAAGCTGTAGTGCTCAGGGAAACCCATTCTAAAAATATAAATCAAATAAAAAGATATAACTTAATGTGTGTTATATCACTTAATCTAACCACAGCTACAAATGGTTAAATTATATATGTTTTGTGTGTGTGTGTGTGTGTGTGTGTGTGTGTGTGTGTGTGTGTGTGTGTGTGTGTGTGTGTGTGTGTGTGTGTGTGTGTGTGTGTGTGTGTGTGTGTGTGTGTGTGAGTGTGTGTGTGTGTGTGTTTAAGTAACTACACTTACAAATCCACAAATCCACTTACAAATGACAAATAAATGTTCAATTGTGAAAGATAGAAGATATTATAATAAAGTAATTTAATATATTCTTTCACAATTGAACATTTAAAAAATCTATACTACTTATACTTACTTTTACTATATTAAATTATGTTGATCTTCACAACATAAAGAAGTGCTATAAAACTGATATATTTAAAGAAATAAGCTGTGCAGTATATCAGAGACCGAATCAGACAAATTAAGATTCGATCAGAACATGGTTGAAACATGAGGAGCCGAATTCCACAAACAGGAGAACAAGACAACATTGTAAATCATCGTAAATCCATGAGTCTGGAGCAAGCCTAACCAACAAGCCTCAAAAAAACAAAATATTTGCAACATTAAAACAAAAAGAACACATTGATAATTCCAACTCAAAAAGGAGATGGTCAAATTAGGGGCAAGTAATCAAGACTGATGGTCAAAGAGATGGCCATCACATGTAAATCTGTGGCACGTTAAATGTCTACTTTGAAACTGGCGTGTCAGCCCTTGGTCTTCTGCAGCGGCCGCAAAAAATACAGACATTGAAACCACTTTGTTTTTATTCTCGGCGGGCTGAACAGGCCAATCAGAATGAACCCCCTCCGACCCCCCATTCAACATGTTGAAATCGGCCGAAAACAGCCAAGACAAGACGGTGCGAACACACTGAAAACAAAAATGCCCGACGGCCCAACCGACCTTGAAACCAGCCTTAGAGACCTTTTAACCTCTCTGGTCTTCACAGAACATGCTTTTTTGTTCTACACAGAACTACACAGAGTGTATTTCCATATGCTCCTAAAATCATCTTAAAAGAACGTATGAGCAACTAAGGATTCCTATGCATAACTCAATACTATGTATGTAACCCACACATTTGACTATCATTGTTATAATCACTCATTGTGTATGTCTTTTTTTCCCTTAAATGTTGATTAGCTTAAGTCTTCACATTCATGTTTGGTATGTATGAGTTTGAAAATTCATGCTTTAAACATGTTTCTTCCAATCAAGTCTTTGTCAAATGTATAATAGTCTTGTTATAGATATCAGGTCCAACCATTGGCTTCCTAAGACTTCACTACGAACGACCACTGAACTGTCAGCCAATCAGCAACCTCGGGAAACCCCCTTTCTGCAATGACAGATGACAAAAGGGAATCCCTTAAACACAAAAGCAACGCAAGTACAAACCCCAGATTCTTGCTGAGCTGGTGTATTCAATATAATTTTAGACTCATTGAGAAACTCAATGCGAGGGTTAAATAAGTGATTGATGGTACAGGTCTATGCAATAGCAAATATTGCTATAAGCTTGGGATTTCACATTTTCATCCTCTTAAACTCATTCTTTCCTCACTTTCTCTCTTCCTGCAATGTGTGAATGTGTGAATGGTGTGTTCATGGGTTATATTAGTTTCTGTCTTAGGTTTATATAAATAAAGTCTTATTTATATTGAAAATAGAAGTATCTTGGGTTTTGTGCTTACAAGTTAATGTCTTAAACTGCCGATCTTGTTACTGTGCTATTAAATAGTGTTTTCACTATATTTTGGATTTTAATATCCAGTGCAGAGTTGATGTTATACGGCTCGTTCAGTTAATCGCCGTGAAACAGTGAGGCTGTTCAAATTCCCTATAAAATCATAAATGATTATCTTTGAGCTAAATTGAACTGTTTCCCTTACATATGACATATTATACTACAGCTGAAATAGCATATTATATTGAATTAGCCACATCTTAATGTTCAAACCACTGGCCACGACTCCTACAAAATGCGGGATGTGATTCGTTCCTTAAGTTTCTCTCCCCATCTATCCACCTGAACCAATCTCCCTAACCCCCTCACCTGCTTTTTTCACCCGGTAACCTCTTTGCACTTATCAGAGCCTCCTCGTGCAACTTTTTTTATCAGGTCTAACAGATGTATTGAGGTTGCCTATAGACCGGGCTGGCGTTCCCTCTGCCCTGCTCAATAAATGAACAGACATCCATCACGCTTTAATTGACACAGTTAATCAGCTTTATAATTGGATGGATTCTGCCTGATTCCGCGCGGCAGTATTCTGCCTCCACAGCACCTCATCTCTGCCTCGCTTTCAAGTGCCTTGTCGTGGAGGCGGTGGGGAGAAAGGTAGGCGAACTGCTTTCGGTATCAGATTCCCTCACCCTTGCTCCCTTTTTGCTGTAATCAACACAAAACAGAGCGAGCGATGTTCCTGCTGTTCCAGAGGCTGATGTAAGGTGTGTCGAAACATGGGTTTCTGGAGGTGTAACAGAGTGGGCTCCAAACATCCTGTGCTGTCTAACAGCGGGGTGTCAGGCCTGGCCTGAGGGGACCAAACTCCGCCTGTGGGTAAATCTCAGAGAGTGCCTCCCCTCCTCTCACGGTGGGATACAGCCGACAACCTGCAATTCTCCTATCATGGCTGACAGAAACAGGTTCAGACTTGTAACAGGGACGGTAGTGATTCTGTCAGGTAGATCCAGTGTTGAAGTTTAGGCTAGGTCTCTGTCTGTGTTGTGCTAGTACTGATAAAACACTAGTATTTGGTGTAATGTGGAAGCGTATATGAAAGAAAGGTGGAAATTGACAGCAAAATTGGTATTGGTAGTTGTTTGTAGTTATTTATGAAGATAAAAAATGTGGAGGTCATAAGGTCATCAAAAATGTCTAAAATCGAATCTGCTGAATCTTATAACAGCTGTAAAAATTGAAAATGGAAAAAGTAGGTATTAAAGAATTAGTCCCTTATTATAAAAGACAAAGAGCTGATTTGAACTCAAATATTACAATGTTATTTTCATTATTGCTAAATGGCTAAAAACAAGGTGCTTTCAAATGTCTTAATTTATTCTATTCCACAAATTAGCCTGATTATCAGTGCAGGCTTCATTAATTCAGCAACATGACTTTTCCTTCCTATCATCACTTTTTACCCAGCAACACCTGGGTGTAATTTCACCAGGTGGCGATGCGCCAAACTGTTAATTATCCTGACTAGATGAATGGAGGTTATGAGCATCCACACTGTAGCTATTGTATTGTCAATGCATTGGTATAAAAAATCCATGTAATAATATACAAATAAATATTTATTAGTATTTAATATTAAAAAAGTAAAAATAAAATAGATAATTGCATAAAATATAAAGTCAGTATTGCTATAACTGTGTATCCGTAAGGGATAATCAATGGTTTGCCGTGCATTAAAGGGTTTTAAATGCACAACGCAGAGGCAAATGACCACCCGATGCGAAGCGTGGAATCCTGTGGACCGTGGAATCCCACTTATTCCATGGTCATTTGCCAAGTCATAGACAAGTTCAAACAGAAAGTTCAAAGTTAAAACTCTTTGCAGCGCAATATTTGACCGAATGGGTAAAAATGTTATTTTCATCAGCTATGGCACATTAGCTCTGCCCGCTTCAAATCAGACACAGATATGAAGTAGTGCGGTAAGATCACATTTATTTGAATGAATTATAGCATTTATTTCAATTAATTATCGAGAGAGAGAGAGAGAGAGAGAGAGAGAGAGAGAGAGAGAGAGAGAGAGAGAGAGAGAGAGAGAGAGAGGAGATGACAGTTGTGTGTGCGTTTCCTGCATACTGGGTCTGCGGGTCTCTCTCTACAAACAAAGAATTACTTCAAAAACAGCAATTGTACCACCTCGTTGCAGAGGAATATAATGTAGCGATCTATCTAGGCTATTTTATTAATAGAAATTGTGTAGAAGCATTGACAACAGGTTTATGTGTGTGCGCAGCGCAATCTGTAATTCTCTCTCTCTCTCTTTCTCTCTCTCTGTGTGTGTTTGTGTGTGAGTGATGTGTGTTGGTTAGTGTGCATCAATTAAAGCAGCGCATTAATAAAGAACGGTGATTAAACTTTGATTAAAATTGGAACAACCTGTGCATTAAACAGTTTTACTGCATACCTGCCAGCTAAACAGAATCCAGTATTTAGACAGACCATGGAATAAATATGGTGTATATATATATATATATATATATATATATATATTTCTGTCATGACAACACTCGGAGGGATTGTTGCATACATAACAATGTTAATGTATTTGGTCTTGGTGAAATAGATCTTCTACGCTGCTGCAGCAGAGCATGTACCAAGACTTGCTACTGTCAATACATCCACAGCATGCTGCTGTGAGCATGTAAGAAATACTGCTGCTGCAAATATAGCATAAATGAAATATAGCATACATGAATCACTTCGTAGCAGATCTATATAGGTGAAGCTGGGGAAGATGGAGGGTTTCTGAAGCATGCTGCGAACTGCTACAGCAAGCACTAATCAAATATTTGAATGCTGAGCAGAGAGCTCATTGGCTACCGATACAGGAGAGAACCAATCAGCTGTGCCATGTAATAATGATGTCATTAGGTCAGATTGAGTTAGACCTATCGGACTGAGCCATCTAGAGTTTCATGCCAGAACTCTGTACACACACACACACACACACACACACACACACACACACACACACACACACACACACACACACACACACACACACACACACACACACACACACACACACACACACACACACACACATATATATACTCTAAAAAATGCTGGGTTAAATACAACCCAACACTGGATAAAATATGGACGAACCCAAAGATTGGTTTGTTTAGACCCAGCGGTTGGGTTACTGCCTAGAAAGTTGGGTTAGACATTTAACCCAACTGTTGGTTGAAAACAGCCCAGCATTTGTTTTTGTCAATATTTACCCAGCACTGGGTTGTATTTAACCCAGCATTTTTTAGAGTGTACATATCAAATATTTATTGATAATGATGAATATTTTTATTATGGAGTCATTGTTATGAAGTGAATGTTATTATAAAGTACTTGTATATACATATGGTTAGAAGAAAAAAAAAATTCAGTCTAAAAACATTACAGCATTCTTTGGTGTAAATTATATTTATGGAGACCTAAGACGTTTATTATTAAAAACTCTGCCCCAACAGATACATCCATTATAAATATTTTCATTCCCTGGTAAAAAGCGGCCTTTCTTGTTCTGCTGCTTGGTGCATCTTCCTTAACGGATTTAGATGTTTTTGCCCACCCCATCCCAAACAGTACATGAAATCACAGATTATTATAACACTAACAATTAGAACTCAAGGATTGTTTGAAATGTTAATCACTTCTTACAGGAATGTCTTTTCAAAGACCAACTTAAGAGACACTTTTGATGTAGAAACATACCATATCTAACAAAACTGATTATATTAGAGGAACATCATAGGAATATCAACCTGTCCTCCTTGACCATATCCACATCCTCAAGTAAAGGATTGGTCCTCCTTTGGATTTCTGTGCTTTTAACTTGCTTTTAACCCACAGCAGGTGCTCAAGGGCTAATTTACGAGGACACTAAATGCTACTTTTATTTCAACAAGAGTTTACTCTAACAACTAATTAAACCCTCCGAGGAAGGGTAAAAAAAAGCATTTCCTGTGCAGCAGAGTAGCCAAAGCAGGCAGGATTTTCTGCTCATTACTGCATAAAACAGGTCTATTGTCTGGCGAAAGACATCTGCTGAGAACAGATTGGGACAAGTATTTTTCTGCGGCCTGCATTCCAATTTTAAAGGATTTTTGCCTATTCAGTGTGCCTGTAAGTGTGGGCTTTAAAGAGTTTGAGCTGGTAAGACGTGTGGGAGGGCTCAGATTAAAATCTGAAAGGTGCAAAAACTTAAAGAATGAGGGGAAGGACTCCCATTTGACCCCAGTGCAAAACAAAATACTACTGTACTGTATGTTAACAGTGCAGAAAAACCCTGAAATAAAATGCCAATCCCGCCACTTTGATCCGAGAGAATGCAAATACTACACTTTGATGCCCATCTGCTTGGCCGGACCCCCAACTGAGCAAATTTCCCCATGGCTGCCATCGTACCAGCTTCTGTGCTTTTAATTTGAGCAATATGGGCCAATTAATAACCTCCCAGAACAGAGAAACGTAAACATCTAATGATAACAACTAGGCCTTGGACTCGACTGGTGGGTTGCAATATTCAGTATTTTCCTTCTTTTGTTGTTACTGTTTGCAACATTGGCATTTTTTGCACGTAAAATCTCAACGCTGCAGATATGCTGGGGAGGTTTGAGATGATGCTATGATTGGACATGCCTCCATGTGGCCCTTAGTAGAAAAGCTAAAGATTCTAGAACTGTGTTGACTCACAGCATGATGAATACAAACTCTTCACTCTTGACCTCTACTTCTGCACAAACTAATGGGAGTGTTTGCTCACATTCTGCCTCTCTTTATCTCTGTCTCTTTCTGTCGACGATCCGTAGAAGCAACAGTCATGGCCGTAGCGAGATTAAACGGAATAGCACGTGAAGCGAGTTGCCGAGACGAGTCCCTGATTTCTGCTGGGAGTGAAACGGACCCAAATGAACTGTTAATAAAGAACAAGTGTTCGGCTCACCACATTTCATGATAACCAGTGGGTAAATTACAGGGCGAAACATTAAAAGCGCAGCTCTTTTCTGTTGTTCTGCTGTCTCTATGGGAGGCCTTTAAACTGCGGTTCCTCACAGCTGATATCACACAAAGCGCTTTGGACGACAGACAGGGTGAATAATTCAACTGTGATATGGCCAAACATATGCAAGTAAGTCAATGCAAACATTTCAACACTGACTATGAACACAATTAATGCGTTAAGGGGATAGTTCACCCAAAATTACAATTCTGTCATTAATTACTCACCCTCATGTCATCCGTAAGACCTTTGTTCATCTTTGGAACACAAATTAAGATATTTTTTGAAAATACGAGAGCTTTCTGACCCTGCATAGACAGCAAAACAGCAACCACGTTCAAGGCCCAGAAAGGTAGTAAGGAGATTGTTAAAATAGTCCATGTGATATCAGTTGTTTAATTTTACTTTTATGAAGCTACAATAATACTTTTTTTTGTTTTTATAACTTCATTCAACAATTTATTCTATTCAAGTGTCAGTCTTTAATGTGCATTCACGAGAGTACCATGACACATATGATTCAAATGTGATTTACACTGAATAAATCTGATACAGTACTATACAGCTTATAGGAATTGTCAAAATATCTTACGGAAGAAGAAGAAAGATGTACTAAAACAAATTCAAACTGTTTATCACAATCCAAGCCACTATAGAGAATATTGCCGAACTATTTATTTAGACTTGTAACATAATTTACTTTAATGTATTTATGTATATGCACTACTGTTCAAAGGCTTGGAGTCAGTTTTTTTTTTTAAGAAATAGGATGAATTAAATGGATCAAAAACTACAGCAAAGACATTTATAATATAACAAAATATAACAATTTTCAAATAAATACTGTGATTTTTAAACTGTCAAATTAATCAAGAATCATGGTTTCCACAAAAATATTAACCAGCACGAAAGTTACATGCAAATCAGCATCTAAGAATGATTTCTGATAGATCATGTGAGACTGAATACTCGATAAATTCAGCTTTCAAATAAATAATAATAAACTACATAACAAACTAAATTCTTACTGTTTTTATACTGCATTTATTATATAAATTCAGCCTTTGTGAGCACAAGAGAAAAACATAAAATCTCACCAACCCTAAACCTTTGGTGATGCACTATAAACATAGTACACAAACAAATCAATGCATTCCAATTTTAGCACTTTAAATCACTGTCTGGCCAACGCAAACATTTTAAGATTTAAAAATCATATTTCAAGCAGGATTTTTCTAGTTGCGACACTTTCACTCACTAGCTGTGAAAACACATTACACCATTTGGTCTAGAAGCTCTTCTGCCCCCAGTAGGTCACACAGAACCATCCTGAAATCACACAAAGCTATGACTTCTCCATAGTCTGCCCTCTGGCATTTGTTTGAATCAATCGTTTCTCACAGAAATAGTTGATAACGGCCACCAGAAGCTCTGATATAAAAAACAATCATTAGAAGAGCAGCAATAATGCTGCCGCTCCCGAGGACGCCCATGCCAGTGCTGCTGTGGTACTATGGCAACAGCGACTGCAGGACTGAGAGGCTTAAAATCATTAAAAGAACAGATGAACAAGACGAACAGGAAAGGTTGTGTGAGGAAAGAGAAGCTGGAAAACAAACAGAGGGAACGCAACCCAGGGGACATCAAGACCTTGGACAACTCAAGATTCTCTGATCTGGAAAAGTGACCTTCCAGTGAAAAAACACGACCCAACGAGACACAAACCCTGCCTGAAATACTAAACAAAGCATGGTGTTAATGTAGACCTCCAAGGTGCCCTTCCCAGATTCTTCCCTCCTGTTGTGTACTAGTTAATGGGACTCTCACTGATGCATCCCAGGCTTCACATCACATTTAGTGATCAATAAAGGAAGTCTGTGTTTTAATCGATTGATTAATCAAGGGACAGAGATGGTGGTACTCACTCTGTGGGCACTGCTCACTGGTGCAGTTGAGAGATTGGAGATCCAGCCCCTGGCATTCTTTCCCACCCGTGCTGGGTGTAGGTTGAGCACATTCCCTGCTCCTCCACATGGTGCAGTCGGCTCCGCATGGCAACCATTTACTCCACTCGCTCCAACCTCCGTCCACTGAACACACACATACATATACACACAACGGAAGTATCTTTAGCAATCTGTCACACATTAGGGCACAAGCATGCTCAAAGTTAAGTTCACAAACATAAATGTGAACACCTCAAATATCTGTATGTGCAGTAATGACGATGGAGGACAAAAGTTGTTTTTGAAAGATGTCTCTTATCTTATGCTCACCAAGTCTGCATTTATTTGATCAAAAATACTTTATAAAGTAATATTGAAAAATATTACAATTTAAAATATCTGTTTCCTATTTTAATATGTATTTAAAATGTAATTTATTATTGTAATGCAAAGGTGAATTTTCAGCGGCCACTACTCCAGTAATTAGTGTCACATGATCCATAGTACTGTCATACTGATGGATGCAATGCCTGTCTCTATGATACACTACAACTACAGGTGCATCTCAATAAATTAGAATGTCTTGGAAAAGTTCATTTATTTCAGTAATTCAACTCAAATTGTGAAACTCGTGTATTAAATAAATTCAATGCACACAGAGTGAAGTAGTTTAAGTCTTTGGTTCTTTTAATTGTGATGATTTTGGCTCACATTTAACAAAAACCCACCAATTCACTATCTCAACAAATTAGAATACTTCATAAGACCAATAAAAAAAATGTTTAGTGAATTGTTGGCCTTCTGGAAAGTATGTTAATTTATTGTATATGTACTCAATACTGGGTAGGGGCTCCTTTTGCTTTAATTACTGCCCCAATTCGGTGTGGCATGGAGGTGATCAGTTTGTGGCACTGCTGAGGTGGTAGTGAAAAAATTACTGAAATAAATGAACTTTTCCACAACATTCTAATTTATTGAGATGCACCTGTGCACGCAGATGTGCCGCCTCTGCAGCTGCAGTTTCACATATGCAGCACATCAACCACCACATTTAAAAACACTATTCCTAGCTTTTTAGCTAAGCAAGACTTGAATACAGCTATGAAGTATGACATTTTTTAACACTTATTTGGCATTTCATTTCTTTCCCTAAAGTCCAATTATGTCTAAGTAAAGTAGTTTTTTTAAAATAAAAAAACAGTCACATTTCTGTTTTACATAACAATTTTCCACATTCTCTCTAAAGATGGAGGTCTTAAAACTACTGCAGCAAACAGTCTAGGTATATTATGGTATTAAACAGATTGTTCTGCTACTCTGCCTTCCTTTAGGAATATACCAATGTTGTTCAGAAGTTTGGGGTTGTTAAATTTTTGTAATGTTATGCTCACCAAGGCTGCATTATATTTGAATAAAAATACAATAAAACAACAGTGATATTACTGTTAAAAGTTCAAAAGAATAGCATTTATTGGAAATACAAATGTTATGTATCATTATAAATGTCACTTTTGACATTTAATCAATTTAATGCATCTTTGCTGAATGAAAATATTAATAAAACAAATCTTAAATCATCTGGGTGGGCCAAGAGTAGTCCACGAATGGTCTGCGTGGAACAAAAACGTAGCTTTGCATTCAAAATTTTAAAGCATGTCTATCATAACCAGATTTCAAGTGTGAAAAGCCCATAGGATGATAAAAGGCAGGTGGAAAATTCTGTATGCGTATTTGTGCCAACGACACTAAAATGTCCTATTTCCTCCTAAGCCATGGAAGAAGTATTTTATCTCCATTTCTCATTCTCACATGGCCGCGTTATTCGTCAGCTGGACCGGAGGCCACTTTGGAAGTCTTATTCGGGCTGACGTTGTGCCAGGTTGGAGAAGGTTACTACAGGGCTAATGTGAGCAGCTCTGGTAATGAGCTCTCTAGGGGCGCTGAGCTGCGCCCTCACAGGACCAAGAGCAGAGGTGAATTATGGAACTTGGATACAGAGTTACTGATGACTCCATTCGACAGACCGAGGATCAGACACACAGGGCTGTTCATTAACCCTTGGCTTTATAGCATATTCACTGTGTAGTTCTGCTCCGCTAACCTGACCCTGACAGTACAGTGAGGTTACTGCTTGGCCAAACAACCAGCTAATAAAGTACTTGCATGCCTTAGCGATAAGAAAGATCATAAATGGCTGTGATTAAAGGCAATATTTAGTCATAGCCTGCCATACTAGAGTGGGTTTTTCATATTTAAATATACAGAGAGATCATTAAGTGACACAGAATACTATTAATACTAACAGCGAATGTGTGGAGTGCATCTAAAAGAGATGCTGACACAGCTTTTGATCAAACATTTGGCAGGGAGAGTGGCGAGGCAATACAACAATTGTCCTTGTTTGCCATTGAGTGGACTCATTTGCGAGCAAGGCAGGCTTATATCATCACACTAGCCTGACTGAACAGGGATCTGATGCTAAATGAATACATTACAAAAAGAAGCGTGTTCCTGTCTCTGATTCTCTGCATGAATTTTAAAAGGCAGGTGATGAGAGATCAACAGCTAAGAGATGGAGAAAAGATTCTCTTTCTTCTCTTGGAAAAACTGTACAAAGCAACTAAGAGGACGTATCTTGACTCATCTGAGAAGAAAAGAGTTGCATATAAAACACTAGCAGTAATATAGACATTAAAGTCAACATAAAACGGCATTCTCAACCCATTTAACTTTGATAACGATATTTTCAAATAAAAAGGATTTGTACGAAGCTGAAAAAATAGTAGGGCTTTATTTGATCCCTTGGGAATTGACTGGATTATGAAAAGTGGACATTCTGAAGCAGAACAAAGCTGGACAAGCTTGCAGTTGATTGTGAAGGACTACTTGATCACTTTAAGCAACCTAGGCCCACTGGAAAAAAACATGCCTGCAGTTACATTTGTTTCATTTTACATGTTTTATTGACACTTTCAGAGTGAAATGTTTAGTAAGTGGTGGTAAAATTGCATTCAGTTTGATCCAAAACCAATCAACGTGAATCTGGCTATGCTTTATTATGCTGAATGCACTAAAAGGTTAATGCTCTATCACGCTTGAACATAAAATACTACCTACACTAAACCCTACTCTAAATCTAACCAATAATGTTAACACATTTGTTGAAGCAATTCTTTGAACACTTGCAATACTGTACCAGGTGAGCTACTGAGCAAGTTTACTACATTTGAAAAGCCATATATATGGAGCTAATTATATAATGTAAACATAATGTATTAGGTTACAAATCATTCGCCATGATAAAAGTGTTTTGAGGTCATAACATTGTGCAAGGAACTGCATGTTATTATTTGAGTATAGGAGCGCATAAGTCTAAGTGGACGTCCATGACATGCAGAGTCCCACAAGCCTCAGTTCCCCTTCGGAACTCGAGCTGCGTCAATAAGCTTTGGGAACGCCCCTGTATTACCACGCTGTGTGTAAACATGTGTGTAATCAGTCCAACGGAATGGCTAAACGTCACAGGCAGGGTGACGTAGAGACCAGAGAGCTTAAAATTATTATTATTTTAATTTTTTTTATGTAAAGCACCTAGAAAATTAGTACAACCCTGTCCCAATGAGACAGGGTTTTATTTGATTGGTACATCTAAAAGCTCAAAGTGCATCCTTGAACATCTCTTTGTAAAATATATCATAATTTGCTATTGTTGCGGTGAACTTTATTACATCAAATAAAAAAATATATTCAATCACTAGATCTACAGCAGCAGCCTAAAACAATGCTTAAACAGCAATTTATTAAACGGTTATTAATTCATATTTACCAGTTGGTAAGCACTGACCAATAACCTGCCATAAGCGATATCTACCAAAAAGGAAATTCATTTCATAGGGCACTGCAAGTTATTGATGAAAGATGACAAATATTTTTTTCCTTTGCAATAACGTGCACTGATGAATTGTGCAAAATAAGAGCAGGAACATTTGTGACCCTCTCTGTGAAAACCCATCTAAAGTAATTGTTTTGTGATTTGCTGTTTTCTACAAAAAAATCATATGGTAAAGAACATTCAGTGAAAAAAATGACCTTTATATCTTTAATATTGACTGAGTAAGGTCATGTCAAAGATTTAAATTATAGTTAAATTAATGGTATAAATCAAACTTTGTGCTTATTTTCTCATAATTAGATTTTGAGCATAATTGGATTTCACAGAGAGGGTCACATTTGTTGAGAAAGTAAATAGGGTCACTTTTGATTTCATGTTGACTTTAAACATGAAGTGATGAGAAGCAGAAATAGACAGTGATGGCCAATTTCCCCTTCAAAAGATGCAACAATCATATCTTAAACCTTCTTAACATGAGTGAAGGATGCAATAATAAGAAACCAAAGCCAGCAAATAATTGTCCATTCAGACTCCCTGCTATTAAGATAATATCTTTGATTTGTGTGTGCATGTGTGTCATGTCAGTGTAGGGTGCCTGTAACACAATAACACAGTGGCAGGTCTATTTGGACGTCTTGTCAAGGGCACATCTAAAGGGCGTCCAACTGCTCTTTACAAGGGCTGCAGGAAGCCCCATTTCCACTCGCGGTTGTTCGAAATCACAATGGCCAATGCTGGACACCTCCAGCTGCCTCGTCCTTGAGCGGGGAGGAGGAACAGAGCGGGAGCGGCACACAATTACCTTTTAGATCAGCAGGGACTAGACAGAGTCAACACTCACATCTGTAATCTCACCTGGACCTAAACATTCCATGTTCAATAAAACAGAGACAACAAGATTACTGGTGATGCATGGGCTCTGAGCCAGAGTGGGCGGGGCCTGAGCAGTTCAGAATGATGTCACAACGCTCTCCTGCCTCTATCTTGTATTCAAATGCATCATGCAACATTAACAGAATGAACAGTTTTTGCAAGAATCTAAAAGGGTTTTGGGATTCAAAGGATGTTTTTAAGAAGCATACTTCACGCGAAACATTGCCTTGGCCAAAGTGCCTGCCAAAAAGGGGCTTAGGGTGATTTTACATCAAAAAGAGGTTAAGCACAACATCTTCTAAAAAATTCAGCAGTCGTGCACCTTAGTATTGTTTGGCACAATATTTAAATGTCCTGGACAACTTTATATGCATACATCTATGAAGTAGGGCTGGGTCCTACTGAGACCTTTCCAAAGACCTCCTACACTCATGACTTATTACATTTAAGAGACATTTATATGACATTTATAGTCATATAACTTATGACTTAACAAGTCTGCACATGTGCATTCTCTTCTTACAAATTACACAGTAGCTTTGAATCAATTCAATTGATTCATTAAAAAACAATGACTCAAAGTTACTCTTTATGAATGAGTTCTTCAATCATTCAATCAAAGCGCTGATTCATGAAACAATGTCTGCAATATTCTGCATGACAATATTACCTAAACTTAACAACTACCTTACTAACTATAAATAAAGCACCAAATTAGGAGTTTATTGAGGCAAATTTGTAGTTAATAGTTGCTTAGTGAGAGCTGAACCTTAGAAAAAAGTGTGACCAAAATATTTATTTTTTTTTTAATTATTTAGTATTTAATGTTATATATGTTAACATTATGTAGTACTAATAAACAGCCAATATACTAATGATATGCATTTTAATAAGAAACTTAATAGTCATAATTGGTCCATATACTAAAGTGTTACCAGTTTTTTTACTTGATTTTCTGCAACAATGGCAGTTTCTGAGCAAAGATTGTAATTCTATATTTCAAATGTCATCACAAGGCTTTACATTTTTTACAATATATAACATTATTTTAATTGTATTGCCCAGCTCTAGTTTTAAGTACAGTTTTTTTTTAAAGAGTAATATAAACTAGTAAAAGTAAAAAGAAACCAGAGGAAAAAGCAAACGGGCCACTGAAAGCAAAGGCTTGCGCAAAATAACATGGTCAAAAAAAAGAAACAAGAAAAAGATTTTCATCTTTTTGGCACTGAGCCTTCTTCCAAACCTAATTCATATTTATATAAGCCAACATTTTTTTCTGTTAAAAAACTTGAAGGGGGTGGGTGGATACTAAGAGATAAAGAGCAGCGGAATAGGCGAGCAAGCAGAGAAGAGGAACACATTTGGTGTCCTGAAAACATACCGCAACGTAAGCAGGAAGGCCTGTTTGTTCTCCACCAGTTAAGACACTGGCATGGTTCCATGCTGAACACATCAGACTAACCATAATGCATCAGTGCAGAAAAATGAGCATTTTCTGATGTTAACTTTTGTTTTGTTCCCCCTTTGTAATATTTCAATTTCATGTTAAAAGTGCTAGTTAAGAAGCCAAATGAATCTGCACTTGCTCTGTGCTTTAAAAGTACTTTAAAAGTCAAAAGAGAAAAGGGTTAGTGAAATGTGAAGGTTCAATTCAATTCATTATTTGTATAGCGCTTTTTACAATACAATCGTTGCAAAGCAACTTCACAAGGAAATTAAGTTTCTAAAATAGATTTATATTGTAGAAACTCAATATAATTAACTTATGGCAAAATGTGGTTAATTGGTTAATTAAATGTGAAGGTGTCTGAGGGATTGCATTCTATATTAGAAGATTTCCTTCTTAGAGACCATTAAAGTCACGAGGCTCTCCAGTCATAGGTGAGGATTGTCTTTGTGCTAGATGAGAAGTCTGACGTCTCTGACGTGTCGGGTTTAGATGAAGCAGCCTCTTCACCGTGCTAAAGGTCTAACCAGCCAATGATTCAACAAGAGCTGGTACAAGAGGCTCATCAGGGTCAATTAGCCCTTTAAAGCCCACTTATTACATTAGACTCTTCACAGCTGAACTCATCCAGTTGATTGGCCAATTGTGTTAAGTTACTGGTTTGTTCCTTTTGAAAAGATTTGAAAGAAGAAAAAAATCCCAAGTACTATTGATTCTTGAGACTATGGTAATAATTTTCCATGAGAAAAGGAAGGAGAGAGAGAAAGAAATGGCAAGCCAGCACATCATGCAGATGGGTCCTCAGGTTCAGAACTGAACTGTAGAGTTTGGTTTTGGGATTATATGGACAAATAATGCAACGGTGATTTAAACTGCAATATGATAAATATTTAACATTTATTATTTCTCCTGCTAAGATATCAAGGCTAAATCGAAAGACTTACACTTCAAAGGCTCTCTTTGCATTCACACTGTGCTTGAACTTGTGAATGTTGTTTTTGTATCTCTTTTTGATCTACTTCAGTTATTATAGTGTTTCAGTCCAATTTTGAATTATTGTACTTAATGTATATTTAAATGTAATTTCTAAAACCCATTTACAATTTCTTACTGAATTCAATCCCACTACTACTAATAATCCAAGAATGTAGTCACACCACTATAGATATGTAATTACATTCACAGCCTAATGTCGTTTTTGCGGTTAATAATAATCACATTATTTTATTTCAATTGGTTGTGCAGCCTTGGTGCTGAGGATAACATTTGAGCGCCTTGGAAACATTAGTCCAATGTTTTCGCATTACAAAAAGAATCCAGCTTCATCAGCATTCACACGGCATCGCACGCTCGCCGTATTACACAAAGAATCACGTCACGTCCTTTAAAGTCGCCCTGTCCCGAGGATCAGTAGAACAGCGGCGATGGACTGTGTTCACACACAGAGTCGTTTATCAAAGCTCTGCTGTTTCTCTTTCTGTCTCCTGCTGTCTGACTGTGCTCTGGGAACACGCTGCCTCTACCTGCAGCTAGTCAGTAAATGATGATTTATACCTCCTGCAGTCAGAAGTCACGTTTTGATAAATCGAGATGAAGTCTCAGATGCAATTTTAGGGCCTGCAGTTGTCCGTGCGTGTCTTTGTATGGTGATAAATGGAACGGGATGGTCACTCTCTCTCCTCCTTTTCTCTCGCTGACAGGATTTGGGGTCCTCTGGTGAGCACACTAAAGCAGGCATGTGCTCGTTTTTGACTGGAAACACAACTAAGTCATCCTTGGCCAGGACACCACTGCTCCCTCGCTGCGACCCATGTCAGGATTAATCAGTCGGAGTGTGAGATACACGGGGGGAATAAAGCCACCACGGGAACAAAGTCCAACTCGCTCGCTTAGCATGACCCTAATAAAAAAACCTTCACTGGACACCACTGTGAGCCTATTTTCTTCCGATGTTTATTTTTCACTGATTATTTTCAGCCTCTCTCTCTGTACTAAGTTTCCAGCAATAAGCAACTTATTTATCTGCTCTGAACAAAACTGAGGTGTGACTCAACACAATCAGAACCAATCAGAATGTATTCAACATTCAACACAGGACTAAAAACAAATCTCTGATAGCAGGTTACATTTATTAGTAACAATTACTGGAATAAACAATTATTTTGAATGAAAAATAGCTAATTTCCTTATAGCTTCAAAGCAAAAGCGGCATCGATTATAGAATACAATAGCTTCAAATGAGGCACATCCAGTCAGAAATGAAGTAACATAAACTTCTATTTGCACTTTGTTTGAATGAAAAATATCTTAATAATGAAAAAAAAAATGATTGACAAACAAATCAATTTCTCAAATATTTGTTGCACACTAGAAAAAGGTTTGTAATTTTAACAGTTTGTAATTTTAACCTTACAGTAAAATTCGTTAACAGTAAGTTCCCTTAATATATACAGTGAAAAACTGTAGTACTGTAGTAGATCTAACAGGATATTTTATGCAATTTTACATTAAAATACTGTTTAATGTACAGTTTGAATAGTCATCTTAAAATGTACAGTAAAAACCGTAAACTGACATCCCCATTATTGTGGAAAGGCTACTTGATGAAATTTAATTCATCATGTGCTTCCTTTATCACTTGTATTATTATGCTGGTTATCAGTATATTATACAAGTACAATATATATTGTATTGCATTGCAAGGAATATAAAAATTATATCAGTTAGTTTTTACTATAAATTTAAGTTCAGCCCTGTAAAACCTAAAACATTGCTATCTTATTTTTTACGGTAATGTGCTGCCATTTTTTTACCGTAAATTTTACGGTATTATTTTTTATAGTACACTCTCTACTCCTCATCACTGCTTTCCTTCAAAAATTCTACTTCCAGTGTTTCTCTTTAACAGTGTTCATGCCTATATTTCCTTCCCCGTCTCTCTTCTCCCCCAAAGAAATTCTATTTAACTTGTAATCATGTGAAATCCATCCCCACAGAGCTCTGCCAGAAGCGTTCCCTCATGCGTTGTATTTTTGCTCATAAAAAACGCCATATTTTGAGAGCACGTTACTTACAGCGCAGTGTAAAGGTGGCGTCTTATTAAATTTCACTGGATGCTTTGTAATGAAACAGGAGATTGGCTTAAGTAGATAAACTCTCTCACTGGAGAAGTGGAGGAAGAGAGGGGGTGAGCGAGGGAGACGAGCTGCAGCTGACAAAAGCTTCGATTTCCTCTCCTGTTTACTAAGCGTGGATATTTTCCGCCGGTCAGCAGCGCCTGCATAATGCCATTTTTGTCCCTGCTGAAATACACTCATGAGCTTATCGCAGTAATCAAGAGAATCCCTTCCCCCATCTACCTGAGTCTAATGTCAGCCTGTAAATGAAGCGGCCTGACTTTCATTTCAAACTGCATGCGATCGATAAGCACTGAGCACTCTTCCTTTCTCTGTTCCCTCTCAAGCCTTGAAAGTACAACTAACAGCAGTGAAGGAGGTCAGGGAAACAACTTAAGCAGTGACATAGCACACTAGCATCAAATCATTTGCTAATCTTTGAATTTATAAAATGTGCAGAAGTGTAAATGTCACTCTGTGCTGCCCTGTCTGACTGTTTAAAAGACAAGCCTTTTTAGTTTTCTGCCACCAGCTTTGAACAAGGGTCCAAAATGAACTCTTTTTTATTGTTTTCTGTAAAATTGTGTTTAAACAACTTTCAAACGTTGCTTTTCTGTTAACATTTTAGTTTATTTAAACTTTTTTTCATTAAATTCAGCAAGGATGCATTAAATTGGTCAAAAATTACACTGTAAAAAAATGCTGCAAAATATAATGATCTGTCAAAGAATGCTGAAAATATGTATCATAAATATTAAACTTTATATATATGTAATAAAAATAAATGTTTCTTGAACACCCAATTAACATATTAAAATGAACGATCATGTGACACTGAAGACTGACTGCTGAAAATTCACAGAAATGAATTGCATATTAAAATATAATAAAAATAAATCAGTTATTTTATAATTATAATAATATTTAACAATATTACTGTTTTTATTGTGTATTTTTGGTCAAATAAATGTAGCATTGGTGAGCATGAGACTTCTTTAAAAAAAAAAAATAAATCATACAAACCCCAAAATATTTAAACAATAGTGTACATTTAAATTTGTACTGCAATTCTGCAACCTGTTTGCTTCCTTAAATCCAAGTAAGTATTGGGGAATTTTGGATAAAGACTTAAGGTAAATACTGAAGACTTATTTCTTAATTAAATTCGGTATAGAATAAGTTCCAGAACTCCATCTGGGGATAAATGTAAGAAACAACATCATAACATAAACTTAAAATAAACCCAGCAAAACCCACAAAATATGTTTTCACCACTGGCAAGCAAGTCAATTTTGGACCCTGCTTACAACCGAGCAGAAAAAGACCTCATGCAGCAAAAGCGAAAGCAGCACAGAGCACAGCAAAATAAACATGATGTTCAGAATGGACACACAAGCACTGGTTTAGCTATGAATAATTCAAAAGAAAAAAAAAACATGAAAAGTTTTGCTAAAGCACAAAAAAGCTAATGCCAACCAAGCTAGCCGTCCTACAGAGAGGGGGCTACTGGTGCCTTAGAGCAAGGGACCGTGCAAGGGTCTGTGTGCTAATGCTAATCTAGCTCTACTCTGCAGTGAGCGACGCCCGGTGGACGTTACCTGGACAGGTGGCAGTGCAGGCACTTTTCTGGACACTCTGGCCCTCGCAGGACGTCCCGCCGTTCAGGGGAGTGGGGTTGGTGCAACTCCGGCTCCTCTTCTGCCACCCCCGACCGCAGACAGCACTGCATGCTGACCATGTGGCCCACGTGGACCAGCCACCGTTCACTGCTCGTGCGCCCAGTGCAAAGGAGAGGAGGAAACGAACACAGCGAGTCAGGATTACCCGACAAGCACGAGGATGATAAGACAGCCACAAACATGAGCTCTGTGCTTAAAGGCAGGCCATGGGGACAACGGCAACACCCGAAAGCTATGTTAACGTCAAAAGTTATCGATGCTATGCTAACTCTACTGTTGATTTGAGGTAGTTGTGTAGCAGCTGCCATTTCTGTTTTTTTGTTTCATTCAGTCTAAATTCATGATCAGTTGAAACAGCACTTATTTTACACTAAGAACAAGCAACTATTTGTATGCTGCCACAGAGGATTGCTTGTCTATTTTTATTTAAATTAATTATTCAGCCAGTACATAAAAAAGCATTAAGAACTGAACTGATCTCTTTTAAATAAATTACCAAATTTTTAATTAAGTATTAAAACTTATTGCAAATCTATTGGAATTGTATGTTTCAACCACAGAGGGCAACAGAAAGACTAAACTTCTCTAGTGTACTTTTAACGTAGTGTACCTTTTAATGGCTGCATCCGAAATCACATACTTCGCTACTATATAGCAGGTGAAAACAATATGTGAGCAGTATGTTCAGATTCACAGATTTGAGAATGCGGTGAAGCAATGCAACTGATGCTGAAAGGTCACATGACAATGGCAACATTACAAATATAGTAAGTATAGTATTACAAATATAGTATACTAATTACTTATTCAAAAGAAGAACATGCTCAGAGAGAGTGTGATTTCGGATGCAGCCAATATTTACAAATGGTGTTGTTTACTCTATAATTTGCATGTCTACTTATACCAATTTTACGTATTTAGGTTGATCTGAGTACCAATTGCTATAGCACAGTAGGTGGGCACTATTGCATTAACAGAATGACCAGCCAATCACAATGAAGTGGAAGCACCACTCTGACATGTTTATATACCTGCATTTTGCCACTCCCCAAGTCTGACACTTCAAAGGTGTATGTCACTTGTATACTAGAAGGGGCAGTCACACTAGATGATACAATGTCACACTCCACAGCATCTATTTTTTTTACATTTTATTTAATATATAACAAATAATAATAAATCCATATATAATGAACGTACAATCTACTTTCCTGGAAGCCTGCAACTTTAAAGTTTGTGTTCTCATATTTCAGCTAATAGGTCACACTGTGACATTAATCTTTTTTATATAAATTCTTTCGTCACAGTTCACCAATCTTGAACTTTGGAACACAGTGAAATGCAAAACTTTTTTGTTAGAGCTTGCATTTCTGGTTTTCAGCACTCCCATGTGTAGAACTTTATAGTAAATGGCATGAAAATGTAGTGTGACCACCCCTAAATGCATTTCTTGATCTCCTGTTTTGTAATATTTGTTTACATTTTGTACTGTTAATTATTTTCTCATCCAAATTGCTTGCTGCTTCTGAAAAAAAAAAAAAAATCTGGATGTGGTAACAGAACCAAACCTTATTTTTCGGTTGCCCTTGTCAAGTCACAACACTATCAGTCAATCACCTTTTATAAGCTGTATATTAATAAAAGTCATCGCTAAATCTACTGAGCAAACTGGGGTACACATGGGGGGTTGGATGTCTTAAAGGAAACAGCCTAGATTTCATCTGACAACGTTCACGCGGGGTGTATATTGGTTTTCTGCTCTACACCGTTACACAGTATGGTTTTTATAGCACCAATATCCTGGCTCGTGAAATGCATAATCCTGCAATGATTCCACAATGATCCCGAGTCCAAAGTTCATGCAGGGTTTTTAATCAAGTTCCCAGCCTCCTCACTCTTGGTGGGAGAATTCAGAGCAAATCTGATTTCTTCTTCCCCTGGTAACTCGTCCGATTTGTTGTCCTGAAGCCTTGATCGGCGGTCAAACTCTATATTGTGCCTGGAGCTGTTCCGTAATTCTGCTCTGGTCAGACCGAATCAATTCTTTAGCCTCTCTTCTACCACTGATTGCTCACCACGAAGAAGGAAATTGCGCAGCAACTCGGGTCCTGATTACCTCTTAGTGCACCGTTGTGTCAAGTCAAGTCCAGCCTTGTTAAAATTCATCTCGGCCTCTGTCCAGCAGCACTAATAACAGCTCTCACACCACCTATGGTTCAGCAAATAAGCAAGCCTGCAAGACTTCAAATTAGTAAACTGACATTTTAATGTGAAGCCATGGGGAAAAAAGAATAGCATAAAGGACCATGCCTAATAGTTCTTTTGATCAAAAGGTATTCACATGGAATTTTTCTTTAATTAATTTCTACAATGGTAGCAAATTGCTTGGGGAACATTGCACAATTTGAAACCTCCAAATTGTAAGGCACTGCACCTAGCATTCATTTCTCTTTTTCCCTGTGTGAGGGCTTTATTGATTGACAGCATAAAGAGCAAACAATAGAGCAAAAATTTTCTCTGCTCACTTTTGCAGAGCCTTCTGTCAAAATGTTCACAAATTAGGCAATTCGATCAAAATGCAACAACTTATCTAATCTCGCTTCGTCTGAGAAATAATTGTCAGTTTAGTTCCTCTATTAAACACAACACGCCGATTGCTCTGATTGACTTGCAGTCCTGTATTAAAAAAGTACGTCCGCATTTATTCCTGTTTAATGCAAATCCCACAGCTGTCCCTTGACTTATTATCTTTAGGCTAGGCTTCATAATAAAAACAAATACATTATCTATGACAAAAGACTTCAGATTCTCCAGTGTTAACATGTCCGTCTGTGGTTTAGGAGTATTCTCAGTAGATCTGTCCCAGTACTGTACTACGTGTCGTGTGTGATTGACTCTATAGAGGGATCAGTAGAGAGCGTGTACAGGGTTGTAATGCATGCTACCTTTAGTACGACGCTTGTCCTGGGACCCCTCTGGGGTTAGCGATGCTCTGCCGCTGTGCATTTTAATAAAGGTCAGCTAGTTTATAAACCCCATTCATTAGTAACTTTCTGCCATTAATTCAACAAGCACAACTACAGTGTGAGTGTTTGTCAGCTCTGTTGAGATTTCTGAAACACTGTCTGGCTGCTTTGCTCCCAAATTGATATGTTGTAATGTCGCTGCAATCATTCACAGAATGGACAGTTTTAGAGGAGCTAAGCTAAAGCTAATACGAAATAACAACAGAATGTGGCCATGCTGTAATGCTTAGTTTTAAGATGGCTACAAGAAACATAATAGCCACAAATGTATTTGGACACTTAAGCCACATCTACAAAGTGCATGTAAATATATTTTATAACATGCAAATGTATTTATATTTACATTATGTAATAAAATATTAAAGAAAGTAACATTCATTTTCAATAAAATTATTCAAATGACAGGGTTCTCACACTTTCCGACCAATTGCTGACCACATTCTTTTCTAGTTAATTGTGACTGAAAAAATTAAAGGGTATCACTTTCTAGATAAATCTCCATATTTACAGAAAAGTATTCACAAAATAGAAATTATGTGGAGCAATTTGCAAAACAACTTAAATGTTGCATGCTGTTACAATATATATATATATATGTGGTGTGTGTGTGTGTGTGTGTGTGTGTGTGTGTGTGTGTGTGTGTGTGTGTGTGTGTGTGTGTGTGTGTGTGTGTGTGTGTGTGTGTGTGTGTGTGTGTGTGTGTGTGTGTGTGTGTGTGATCACACTTAACTTTCTCATCTAAAAAATTGAAAAGATTGAATTAATTTCCATGTTTTTTCAGGCCTATAAATAAATAAAAATAGATAATGTTCAAAATCAACTGAATGGAGACTACAGACAGTGCTGTTATAGTTCAACACTGATCAACTTTCACAAAGCAGTAAGTATATTTTGTTCTCAAAGTTTGATCAAAATAGAGTTGTCCATCAAAGCTAGCCTAACTCTCTCAGTAAATTACCCCTGACTCTGGGTCAAAACCATCCCAAACTTTTGCCAGGCTGTTGAAAGGTGAAGTCCATTTATCTGTTATTTAAGAATGGAACAAAGTATGAGAAGAAACACACCGTAGACAATCAGAGAAGCCGAGGAGCTCTTTCGTCGAGCTACAATGTTCTTGGCCACGCAGGTGTAGTTGCCTGTGTTCGGCCAGGCGGGTTTGTTTGATGATGAGATTATGGTCCTCGGTGATGAAGAAATTGGGGTCAGTCTTGGGGTCAATCAGCTCCTCGTTTCTCTGCCACTCCACCTAGAGATATACACAAGAGAAAACATTTCACAGCTTCAATCTGGCTCAAACGGATGGAAAACACTCTGTATGCTCCCGGATCCAGCGGCCATTCTGAGCAGATCCCAAAGACCCTGCCTGGGCTGAAGATGTTACATTTTGGCAGGCACTGCATTGGATAAGCATTTTTTAGAAAATTGGATAAGCATTTTTCTGTCTTTCTTCCCTTTCTTTTTTTGTACAATAAAAAATTTCAGAACATTTCTTTAGCACTTTGAAATCAGAAATAGACCTAAAAACAGGAATTGGGATTATGATAATACTTTGGTAATGAATAAATATTTGTGATTTCATTTTTACTTATCACGTTGATTATTGAATGTTAAGACGTGAGACTCAGCGGCACATATACTGCAAGCATGATCACCCTGAAATAACCTAGCCCACTGTCTTCCTATGATGGACAGATTGTTACTATGTGGTAATTGGCAGGGCAACAAATATGGCATTAGTAGCAACTTTACACAATATGATGTTTAAATTGAATTGGAATAACACTTGCTCTTTTTCCGTCTGGTCATACAGATAAAAGTCTAATACATCCCTTCTACGTTTATTTTTTGAATAACAACGAAATATTAGGTCTCAAACTTTTAGAAACTCGAATATATCTTTAGCACTTTGTGTCACTGTGCATAATAAGACAGAAACAATTCAACTAATAATAATTGGTAATGACAGTTATTAATGTCAAGTGAATATATTGTGTGATTTCATAAATTATATATTTAGTGTAGTATAATTCGTTGATTATCACAGAAATGTATATATAATCATATAATTTCACTTTTCTGCTTTTAAACTTGGCAACGTTCACTGCAAGAATTCGCTTATATTGTAACTATGATTTATAATAATTAATAATAATAATCTGATAAATTAGTCAAAATTATTTAGTAATAATAATTATGCCGAAAATGCTGAAATTGTATGAAACCAGGAATGTTCTTTTGAAATTGACAAAAAAAAAAAAATGAATGAAGTATCAGTCACATTGGTAGTGAAATTGGAATTGAATATTTAATATGACAACATAGCACAAATACATCGCTGCTGTTAGGTTTGGAAGTTTGGATGGCCATTTTGAGCTGCAACAGCTGGTCACAGGCTGGTCTAGTCCTTCACCAGTACAAAAATACATGTATTATTAATGGGACTCCCAGAGCTGCCAAATCACATTGTGTGGTTCCTCATCCAATCCAGCTCAGGGAACAGACGGAATATGGTGAAAGACGTCAGGTCTCCGGCTCGATGGTATATTTGTGCGAGTACATTAACGAGAGGGATAATGAGGGAGCTGTTGGGTGTTCAAATGTTTACTTGTTGCTCTCACCTCTGCAGGAGGAACACCTTCAGGAGGATGACAGCGCAGAAGGACTTCCTGATCCAATGCAACTTCCTTACCCAGCGGTTCCTCCTCAAAGTTCTTCCTCAGATCTGCAGAGCAAAATCATTGAATTTATTAGTTATTAGGTGCATTTGGAACATATATGTTTAAACTTAACAAGCACAACTGTAACTAAAACGTTTAAGCTTCCTGATGTACATAATGAACTAAAGATAATGTAATGGTTGCGTATACCATGCAATACGCAATAAAAACACAGAACTTGTAGCGTACAGTATATTTAATATTAAATATGTTTAATAATTACTGTAACATTAAATTGGTTAGTATTCTCAGAGAAGTGGCATGGTGAGTATGTGTTCTGACATGTTGTGCATATGTGTGCATGATATGATGCATTATGCTCAACTGCAATTATGAAAACACTATTTATTCAATTATAAAGTACGAACATGGTTAAATATGACTAACTCTGGAATGAGCAATATTCAGTTAATTAAAATGTATGAGACTGAATCTGCATGATAAATGCATTAACCTGGTTATTGTGCATTTAAAACACATTAATTGTATTAATACTACTATAAAAATATTCTGTTTTATTTTTGCATCACAAATTTGCATCATGTTTATTAGTTTATGCTAAATCCAAATGTACATACATTTTATTTTATTTTCAATTCAAATACATGTCTTAAATTCAGGCCTTTAAGTGTGTAGATTTTATATAGACAGATTTTCACTTTGCTGCCTTTAGTTTTAAAATTAATGTCAGTGTGAAGAGGGCATTAATCAAAATTCTAGGGGAAAACATTGAGTTTTTAAACATATTGCATATTTCTCTTTTTTCCCCCTATGGGCTCTGAAGCCAAATTATCGACTAAAATCCTGCAGTAGTCATAAAGTGGATCAGAATGTATCACCAGGAAGGTAAACTGCCAAGCCATTTAATCTAACATTATCTGTGTCATATTTAGCCATGTGTTTTTTGGGGTTCAGAGCTCCTCCATATATAACTCAGGGCTTTGTTTGCACCATGTACGTTTACCAGGAGCCGTGAGCGGCCTTTCTCTCTTGGAAGGATCCATATCACAGACCCGAGCGCTTATTAGACCCTGCTTGGTTGCTTCAGAGAATGGTTGTTTGCAGCCCCCAGGCAAAGCATCAACACAGAGGAATTGCATTATCTTCCTCCACTACTCGATACAGCACCAAGGCTGTGGTATCCGCACGACCCCCCACTCTACCTAAAACCCCTGGGACAAGTGTTGATGCGAGTCGAATTGTATTTGCTCGTCAAAATTGCATTACTCTTGATGGAGGGCTTTCTTGCCCTCCTGACTACGGATGGCACAATTTCAAAACAATATTTGCATAAACGTTTATAGCTGTTATGACACGAAAAAGCTTTTGGAAGAAGGTGTCCATTGAGACAGCGGACTCGTCTTCGGTTCAGATGCTGGGGAATAAAATCTCTCTCAATAACGGCGGCACTGCCAGTCATTTCGTTTCCTCAAAACAGATGTCATGCCTGTCTTCACCAATCAGGCCTTGGCAAACATTAAGAGGTGAAGAGGGGTCTTTGACATTCGATTTAATTAAAAAGGATTTAATGGGAATAGGAGAGGCACAAAGGATTAGATGACCATCAAGTTCTGAGATGACATTGTCATGACTTTGAGAGGAAAACTCTCAAAGTAAAGAGGTTTGTTAAAGGAATATTTCACCCTAGTGGAATTACAATGAATATGGACCAAGGCTTTCAAGCTCCAAAAAAGACTGAAGCACCATACAAATGACACAATAGTGGTCCATATGACTCGTGCGCTATATTGAAAGTGCTCAGAAGTTGTACAGCACTTTGTGTGGAGGATATGTAGCACACAAACCATTTGAACCACTTTTATAGTATCTTTTCAGAGCCCCTGGTCACTGTAATCATTCTTGGGTGAGCCGTTTTTTTTCTAAGGGAAGAATTTCTTTAAAAGTCCTTCTCATTATCCAAAAGTGAATCTAGATAAATATCCATTCTCAGAATATTTATAAGCACCATACTGAGACAAATCCCAAACCCTGTTTAATCACACAATGCTTTAATCATTGTTTTAGACAAAATATACTGTATACACATGGCTGTATTGTATCTTCTTCTAGATGTTACTTTAAAGTAAGGACGTCTTCTCCTCTGTTTTGTGCTGATGTTTGTTCTGAGTGAGGTGGTGCGGTGGCGTGGTTTCCTGGTGTTTAATCACACAGAGGTATTAAAACCACCAGGCCTCTTGAGGCAGTTACAAAGTGTTATATTGCAGATTAGCAGATTTCCTTGCCACAGGCTCTTCCTGATCAAACTTCCCAATCAAACATTAAATATGTAATATAAAACCAACTGAATCAATCAGCCTTGGGGACAAAAGGAACATAAGTGGTTAGATTGATTGGTTAAATGGAATTACAAAAATAACTTTTAATATAAAGTATATTGTTATCAAAACACTCTGTGGTGGAGTGACAAAAAAGAGCAAATGCCACTGTGATGAAGAGCACTTTAAAGACATTAGGGACAAACTAATTTGGTTAGTCATGCTTTTTACCAAAACTTTTTACACAGTATTTGAGTATAAATGTATTCAAATAAATGGAGTTAACGTCTAAGGAGGAAACACTTTTTAAGTATTGTGTTTTCCACTAACAGCACCCATGGAGGTCAGTTATTAATGTTATTTGTCCTTTCAGGGTCTGTAACTGTTTTGCTTTGGGACTGAGATTTTACATTGGGGATTAAATGATGTTCATACCAATATTTTATTTAATTCAGTTCACAAAATAACTAACTAAATAAATAAATCAAAATACTGAAATTAATTATTAGTATTTTATATTAAGCCAATAACTGATGGCACAAAACACATTTGTCCATCTAAACCCATATATAATGTAGTCTGGTTTGCTTGTATTGTGAAGTTTCTTTGAATGCACACAATTTAATTTTCGATAATAATAAGAAAAAACCCTTCAAATGTTTTCTTCCAGTTTTGTTGATAATAACTTTGTTGATAATAGTGTGTTTTTTATTACTATTATTATTTATACAGAAATTATGCATTCAATTGTAGTAAAGACTTTTATATTGTTACAAAAAAAAAAAAAAAATTATATTCTTTCATCAAACAAACCTGAAAAAAATATTTCATGGTTTTTACAAAAATCACAACTGTTCTCAACATTGATAATCATAACAATGGTTCAGCAAATCAGCATATTAGAATGATTTCTGAATAATCATGTGACACTGAAGACTGGATTAATGATGCTGAAAAATTCATCTTTTTCATCACAGGAATAAATTATAAAATAAAACAGAATAAAATAAATGAACAGTTATTCTAAATGCTAATACTATTTCACAATATTACTGTTTTAATGTATTTTTTTTACCAAATAAAAAAATAAAATAAAACTATTACCATCTCTGCAATATAAATATTTCTTTATTTTGGAACTGTATTTTTATTATATTTGTATTATATCCGCATTATGCTACATGATTAGTTGCAATTTATTATATGCGTTTAGCTTTTGCATTTATTTCCCCCCCCTCCAATCCAGATCAACACAGACCTGTGACCATTTTGGGGAAGCCCCCCTACCAGTTAAGAACCACTGTGCTCACATTTATCACACTATCACAGATCAGACGGCATTCGGTCAAAATGTTTGCTTTCTAAAATAGCAGAGCTGAACTCACAGGCGATGCGCACATATGCCTTTTGGCTCTTCTGGGTTCCTGTAGTGCTCCAGGCCACACACTGACACCAGTAATCCTCCAGACCGAAGATCTTCTCCACCTGCTGTCTGGAGATGTCAATCTTCACCTGCATCACCGGCAGTCCTGGGACCAAACCAGACAAAGCAAACATGTTCAGCTCAGCACCAGAGACAGAGAGAGGCATTCAGAAACAGTCCTTCAACTGAAGCCAGCTGAGGCCAGGCCCTTGTTTATTTGCGTCAAACTTGCGGTTAATGTGTGGGAAATTAGTTGGCAGAAATTAGCAGCTCTTTACTGGCAGTGGTGCATCAAAACGTTGGCAACAATGCAAAATGTATCACAACTGTCAGACTTTTCACAGACGTGGCAAACTGTCCACTGTTTCCAAAGGTTTTGTGCAGGTTCACCATGTCCAGTGAAGAGCTGCCAAGCATTTGAAATGAGGGGAAACAAATGAACAAACTAAGTTTTGTGCAGATAAACATTTTTGTTGCTTGGCTAATTCATGGAATACTGACAGATGATTGAACACTGTCACAATCATTGTTAGCTAAATGCAGGAAGTGTATGACATACGAAACCACCTCGAAATAGAAAATCCCAAACTCTAATACGCTTTCTGGGATGAATTAATAAATAAACAGATATTAATATTTATGTGAGCTTCCAGTGGGAGATATTTTTCCTGGTTACTCAATCTGTGCGTTTCCATTCAGACATGAGCGGCTAGGATTATCCCATCAAAGCTCAGAGGTCTTCTCTGAAAATAACAATTAAAAGAGGACAAGAAAAAAAAGAGGAATGAAGTGATAATTTTTCAGCTGCAGCAGGGTGAATAATGTCTATACAACTGGTGTGAAGTCATTCAACAAAATTATTCATTTTCAGCTGACAATTACAAATGAACATCATCAGAGTTTACCAACACCAACAGCACAAACGGTATAATGCATAATAAAGCTCTCTTTGAGAATGAAGGGAGGGGGTTAGACAAAGATCATTTTTCTTTTCATTATCTCTGGACCATATCCTCAACCCCTAAGCCTCTCTGATATTTTCTTCCATAGCTATCGCTCATCTCAACACGAAAGTGTGACCTTGAAGATGTCCACATCCCCCTCAACAACCACCTTCCTCCAAATATCTCCCATAATCTCTCTCCCTCCAACCTTGATTATCTCTCCATCCAACCTTGTTCATCTCTTTTCTCCCTTTCTCTCGTTTGGCTTGTAGGGCCCTATGAAATCAGTTCATGTTTTTCCAAAATCAGTTTTTTTTTCTGGATTCAATTTATTTTTTCATTTACATTTTTTTCTAGACTCTGATTTAAATTAAAATGTATTAATTAAAAAATATGTCTAATGAATTGAAACCACAAAACTTACACAATTCAACAGCAATTTATTAAAAGTTTAACAAATATGAAATATGAAATAATTTTTTTTTCTCACATTTAGTTTTATTTTTACCAAATTCTGTTTTCCATTCATTTTCTGGATTTAATTTTAATGGTTTTATTAAACGTTAATCAAAAGCATCACGTGTTGTGTATTTTTTTTTCTGGTAAATAAAAACAGGTAAATAAAAATATTGTTTCTGGTAAATAAAAAATATATTATTATTATAATTATATTATCATTAAAATAAGTAATATATTTTTGTCACAGTTTCTTCAAGTTAAACTGAACTTTTATTTTAAGTTAATTCTGTTTATAAATGACAACAGTTTTTTTTTCTCAAAGAAACGATTAAATGATCATGAAGTGACTCTCAACGCAGTTATAGACATAGTATTAATGTACTCAAATATTTTTGGCATCGCGTTGATATTGAAAACGTATTGATTGATTGCTTCATCAAAAATGCTTGTTCATTATAATTGCATTCAAATGCTTAAACAGATTTCCGGGCATTTCAAATCTTTTGCCAATGTACCTCTCACAGTACATCTGCAATTTGTTGAATTGATGTTTGTGCATGAAATGAACCTTCAAAATAATTTTGGGGTACCATTCAAATGTTAAAAATAGATTTTAGTGCATCGTGTGTGCCTTCAAATGCTCAAACAGATTTCTACCTATTTCAAATGTTTTCTGTGCATCATAGTTGTGTTTGAACTCATAATTTGATTTATTTTTGTATAATTAAACATTTAAATAAATTTAGCGTGTCATAGATATGTTCTCACACTGAAATTGCTTTTGGGGCATCAGACAAAGGTTCAAAGCAATTTTTTGTTTTAAATGTTCAAATTGATTTTTGTACATAATAGGTGAGGTCAAATTTGTACATCTATTTCCTGTCCATATCTGGACATTCAAAAATGTTCACATTTGGTAGTGCATATTAGGTACATTTAAAAACATTCAAATCAATTTTTGGGTACAATTAAATGTTTGAATAGATTCTTGGGCATCCTTCCAATATTATAATTGGCATAATTTTAATGCATTAAATACATTTTTTAGAGCATCATAGCTGCATTCAAATGGATTTTTGGACATAATTTCAATGTTCAAATAGATTTAAATTTTTATTTTTTTGCATCAATGAAATATTAATATAAAAAATTTGACCGTACACTAGGTTCTGAACACATACTGCACTGCATGAGCAGTCAAGCATTTAATGTCAATGCGTCATAATAAGAACAAAACCACATTCTGCAATTTGCTGTGGTGTGGTCAGATGCTCCGGCAATGTGACAGAAATGCATCATCTCAAATCCTGCTGGTCATTTGAGTTCTTGCTCCAACCTGTCTGTCACAAATCAGTGTACATCACATCCATCCCCACTTGGCAGAGAGTCTCTGGGAGGAAAGAAATAGGGCAGCACGGAGAGCTTGTGTCTCACTATCTTGGCAGACATTAGGAGCACATGCAATTACTGTTAGATTTAAACCACCCTCCAGTGTTACTCAGGGCGTCAACATCAAAATGGACCTCTCAGACAATCTCGCGCTCCTCTGACACAACGTCTGGACTTTAATCCTTGCTGATGGCTCGAAACACTTTTGCAATGGGTCAGAAATATGAGATTCAATGCACAAATCTCTAATCCAGACAAAAATAAGTGCCCTGAATATAACACACACTCTCCGCTCCGCTCGCATTGCATTTAATTCAGATTGCGTAACAAATTCAATATGAGCGGAAATAGTTATGATATTAGACCACTAAAAGGGGTGATTTTTTCAGAGAATGTAATTATCGTTCACATTAAATCGTAAAATACAATTAAGGGAAACAGGCGTAGTCCTGAAAAAGTCAGAGGAAAAGCTATCTTAAACACTGATTGTTTTATTAATTGCTTTTTGTTTCTTTTAGCAGCAATTACCCGGATTTCTGACCTCATACTCCCTCTGCGCTTCACGACGAACCGCTGAGGCCGCCACATTCGGTTTCGTTGACTTTTGTGAATATGCCACATGGCCTGCACCGCTACTCAGGCGTGAAAATTCACTTTTCCTGCATGACAGATTTAGCTGCATGATAGGCCAGGATAATACTGTAATGCAGATTTTTCTAATGAGTAATTAACAGAGTATGACGTCTTTGACTAGGAACACCTTCACCCCTGAGCCCTTGCGCGAGGTCGCTGTGGCAACCCTCCCTTTGGGTCTGAGAGGTCACGCGGTTAAATAATAATTGACTATAGACCGAGTGTCACATGCGAACACCTGCTTTCAATACTGTGTGAAACCTCCACAGAGGGAGGAAATTATTCCAAAATGAAGACACATTTATTAGACCCTCAAAGAAAAAAGGCTCTGTGGAGATGGGATCATAATTCTGAGTTATTGCTTTATGCTTTTGTCGTGTTGTGCATCTGCATACTCAATACATGTGGCACACCTTCAAAATTAATTGTTAAAAATTCATAACCCTTCCCATTTTTCTACGTTGACATCTAACAAATTATTAAATACACACGTAAAAATTCAGAAAAAGAATAATAATGCAGCTGCTTTCCATTCTGGGGTGAGCTGAACCGAGTGAATTTTTCATAACAGACCACAAGGTCAGCCAGTTCCCAGGCATTTCCCAGAATTCAATGCATGCATCATAAGGAATACTGAGAATAAAAAAAAACACACAGAAATACTTTTTTCCCCATTTTTTTCTTTTTCATTTTAAACGTAAAGATACAGTGTTTTAAAAATGCAACACTGAGAGATGCTGCAAAAAAAAAAAATCTGCAAACATCAGTCTTTAACTCGTGAAGTTTTATTTTTGGTGAGTTAAACCTTTTAAGCCAGGACCCACTAGAGGGCTTCAGCAAACTTCCATGAGTAAAGGGTAACAATCTAACTCTAAATTAAAATGCTAAAAATGTAAACTAAAGGTATTTCTCATATAATAATATAATACAAATATATAAATAATACAATAAGGTTTTTTATTATTGAAGAATATTCTGTTCTTTAAACATAAAACATATTCCTAGTACTCTGTACTCCTAGCTTCTGTTAATGCAAAAATGACCCAACACTTAGGCCTATTGAAACGTATTGTAATTATTGCTTAGTAACATTATTTAAAATAAAATAAGGTAGCTAAAAAATATTGTACATTTCCCAACACTTAGCCCCCCCCCCCAAAAAAAAACAAAAACAAAACAAAACTGCCATCATCTATTCACTCCTCATGTTGTTCCAAATAAGAAAATATATAGTTTGCAATCAAACTAAATAGTTTCTAGACAAAATTACACTTCTTAAAATATATTTTTGAGGTTTGGAACAACATGAGAGTGAGTAAATCATTACAGAATTTTCATCATTTCAGTCTTAAACTATCCTTTCATTTGTGATATTTGTAAAAAGCCCAGAGTCTCACAGGAAAAACCTCATCCGGGGAACTAGCAGGGTCCTGGTCGGATTCGACGGTGCATTTACAGTAGAATCCAGGGATATGATAACATCCCGATCCGACACACAACACCATAACTTTATCTCAGTCCAGCGTGACTTTGCAGTGACTGCTCTACATATTATTGCAGCGGCGAACATCTGTTCCTTGTGTCTGCACCAACAGCTCCCAAAAGGAGCGGCAAACGCTGCTAGAAGAGCGACTAGGTGGCAAGAGATGCAATATTTAAGTATGTTATCCTTCCAAATGTGTGAGTAACAGTTCTCATTACTGCTATAAAGGGCTTTTATTGTGATGAGGATGAGGCTGCTAAATCAAACAGCACGTATGTGTCTAGAAATACAGACAAGGCTCACGGACCCGCAGTGACATTGCTGCTTTTATTCTCTTGTGAGTCGATACGGAGGCTTGACTGGCGCAGAGACTTTTATTTTTTTTCACTCACTCTTGTTTTTGCTGCCGGTGACCTCAATTCCACGGGGGTCATTTGCTTATCAAAGGCGCAGCCCAAAACTGGCAGGTTGGAGTAAGTTTTCATTGTGACTGAGGAAATTCAATTAGGCCGCATCTAGAGTGCGAGGAGCTAAGATTCATCAATGGGAGCTGGGATTAAGGGGGAATGACTTACACTAGAACGACACACAACTAGCAGTCAGAAGGTCAGCGTGTGGACTTTCTATTTTTCTATTGGCTTGGAATATAGTGTCATTCTCCGATGCGCTGGATCTTACAGATAATTGCTTCCATCACCTGTATGGACACACTAGTGGCAATAATGATGTTTATCATTAGTGTTGAATTAGAGAGGTAAATACGCATTTAAAACACATTAGTGTTTTGAACTGTGTTGAATAATGTAATGTTTACCATGTTGTTTGACAAACATATCACTCTCTTTCAATGCATTGCACTCTTTTCATTAACCGTTATCGCTTCTGGACGTCTGAGGCCTGAAACAGCGGCCAAAGCTAGAGAGGTAAACAAACAAATGAGTAATCAGAGCAATTCGAAAAATGTCATTAAAACGCTGACAGAATTCAGAGCTGGGAGCCAACACATCGAGCCATGATGCTTATGAGGTCACCGTGAGTTCACATATGCCTCTTCCGTCTTCTCCACTCTTCTCTCCCTCATTCTTATTCCAAAAGTAATGACACAAATTAATCTAGATTACATTAATACAAATATTAAATAAAATAAAAAACAATACAAATAATGAAACAATAAATACAATTATTATTTAATACACCTGCTTAAGTTTGAATCTAAAAATAAAGAAATAAATACAATAAATATAATTTTAAGTTTAATACAATTCTGAAACAATAAAATGTGATATTACAGTAAAACATTAATAGAGAAAATAAAAAGTAAATAAATAAATCAATAGTTATAGGCTAAAAAAAAAAATTAATACAAAAATAATTAAATATAAAACAAACATACAAAAAGTAATTACATTATATAAATGATAAAAACAATCGTATTCCAAAAGTAAATAAATTAAATACATTAAGATATATTACATTAATAGATTTATTAACTTAAATTTAAAAAGGATACAAATAATGAAACAATAAATAAATAAACGCACATGCTTAAGTTCAAATCTGACCAAAAATAAATAATAAAATAAATAGATAGATATATAGATTAAATAAATGTATAAAATTATAACATTAATACATTTGTGAAACAATAAAATATAATATTATAACAAAAATACTAATAGAGAAAAAAAAATAATAATGTATATACATTAATACTACTATATATTTTTTTAATTATTAAACATAAAACAAACATACAAAAAGTAATAAAGTGAAATAAAATAAAAATAAAATAAGCCCTCTTCAAGTATCAATAAATGGTCCGGGTCCCTCCTTCACTAAATCTATGGAATGTTTTATATCGCTTTGAAAAAAAGAAAGAAATGAAACGAAAAACTCCAAATGTTTTTTGACATAGAGGTATCCTTCAGAGCATAAATGGAGCATTGAGGTAGTAATTTGAACACACTTCTTGGGTAGCACCTCTAATAATAAAAAGTCCCAAATAATGCCGCACACAGACAAAGCATCAAAACTAGAATCCATCCCACCCCCCAAAAAAACCTTTCAAACTCTAAGTAGCACATAAAAAAAGCCATTGTCCTCAGGCGCTCTGAAGCTGGATGTGTGGTCCATGTGGACCAACAGGCAGGATGAGTCTGTCTCTTTTCCTGCACTAATAAGATACTGTAATCCTCGGCTCACTCCACTGAGCAGGAGTCTATGAAGAAGAGAAGAGACAGACGGACTGTTTCAAGGGCCACATTAAATCCATCAGCCACGGAGGGGCCTACGCAGGCACATCCAGGGACCTCCAACCAGTGCACTTTTTGGGTCAAGGCTTGGCTCAAGGATTTTAGTTATTACAGGAATATTTTTTTGCTAGTTCTAATTTGATTGAACTGTCCATTTGCGACTGTGAATGCGCCGTTCAAGGCCCCCCGCTCGCGCTCGCCGTTCTATTATGGATTATTTAAGGCTGGTGACCCAGCATGTGGCTGCGGCACCAATCAATCCAGTCTAGTTCAGGCCAATGCCAGCTCAAGGTGAAACGACTCGCAGGTAGGTTAGAAAAACAACTGACGCGCATGCTAACGTGTCAATCTGTGGCATAAAGAGGAAAAATACACTGATACTCATGTCTACAGAGTCCTTAAATGGACTGTGACACACGAAAAAGCAAGCTAGAGTGATTTCAAGCGCCGTGAAAGACAACACTGTGATTTTATGTCGACTTTTATGTGACTGATATTAAATTAAATCCTAACTGTCTGTAACCTGATAAAGCCCTTGCAACAGTGAAACATGCGTATATCTGCTAGACTATTTCATAACAGAACATGAATACACACCTGAGTTTCCTTTATGTACTGTAAGACTCTTTGTTTTGTAAGATTATTTCAACAGGCAGCTAGTGAAGGTTACTCAAGGTGTAATTTGTCATTTGTCTGCTGATTGATTTTTTTTTTGTCTTATGGCATCAAGATCTGCGCGTAGCACCATATTGGCATGTCACTGTTGATTGCGGTTATTTATTGGATGTTTGATGCTAAATTGCCTCTGGAGAGAGTCTGTTTGATGTGATGTAAGATCAGCATGCGATGATCGTGTACTGCAACAGAAGGGGGCTCTGTTTTAACACTCGTAGCATCTTCAGTGAAGAGAGGACAGGAATTCACAGATCCACAGAGGCTGATGAAATGATCATTTGCTTTAGTATTTTTAGAAAGTTGAGTAAAGAAAACACTGTCAACACATACTAACATCATTCGCAGGTGACAATTGTATCAAATTTAAATGTATAATTTAGACTGGCTTAAAAAAAATATCTGTGTGAAAAACAGAGAATTTGTTTTAACAAGTGTTTGACTAAACAACTCAAACAGTAATTGTAATCAGTTAATTCATTAATGGACAAATTCCTGAATATTGAATATGTCAGTATTATAGAAGATATATATATGTAAGGAATAATTGACGACGGGCCGTTTAATTATTAGAAAAATAATGCACACCCGAGGTGTAACGTCCACTCCGCTTCGCGCCGTGACCGCATCACCACCTCGGGTGTGCATTATTTTTCTAATAATTCAACGGCTCGGAGTCATTTATTACGCTTATACTTCGGTTGCCACACCTCAAGACACCGATCAGATGATATATTTCAAGGCATTCTTCCGTTTTGTCTACTTCAATCGCTATTGTGAGTAGGATTATTTCTTCCGCATCTCATCCAATGCCTCCCTTGCTAATTCCAAAACATAATTTTAAACGTAATGGAGGCTTGAGCTGTTGATAGCCGACTAATGCAGTTAATACATTTAATAACTAAGTTATGAGACAGAGAGAGAGAGATTAATGTTAACTCTGTGAGTCAGTGATCGGCAGCAATGTCTATAGTGAGACTTCAAGTTAATTTTCTTCACGAACAGAGCCTTTGTTGTTACTTCGCTTGTGAGAAGTCATGTAGTTTTTAAGTTCTTAAACTTACTGATAAAATCGTCAGAGTAGTGCTAATTACATTAGCGCTTATGTTAAGGTATGTGCAAACTATATGTGTGTCTGTGCGGGAGAGAGAGAGTAACGTTAGGCTATGTGCTTTCCGTACATAATAATGTAATTTTGTGGCAAAAACACGGACTAGATCTGTTGATTTTATTCTTTTGTTTACTGTATTTATTTGTTTGGCCAGTGTGTCGTTGTGGGTTTTGGTTATTTTTCTGTTGTAAGACCTTTGAAATAAACAGAAATAATTTGGCGAAGTGATACGGAACTGTAATGCGGTCAAGAGAGAGCTGCCCGGAACTACGTTCGCCGTGCGTTTCCCCGAAAATAATTGCACACCTCAGAACGTTCATCAGCCAATCAGATTCAAGCATTCAACGGCCCGTAGTATATATATATATATATATATATATACACACACAACAAATATATTATGACTACCACTGCATAATATTATAATGTGCACTATAAACTTCAATAAATAAAACTATACATTTCAATAAACCTATCCCAGCTGAATATGGCATAACAACAACAACAACAACAAAATAAAATAATAATAATAATAATAATGTAGTGGTCTTATTGTTATTTATAAAAATGACATTTAAAAAAAATATAAATATTTGAATATTTAAAATAGTATTAATATTCAGGTCATTTTCCCCTGTGACAACTAAACAAACAAACTAACTAAATAAAGATATAATAATTATTATTATAAATAATGTTATTATTATTATTATTATTAGTAGTAGTAGTATTAATTAAATAAATAAGTAGTAGTAATAATAACAATAATTATTATTTTTATTCGATACGTCAACAAAGCCTCAAAGAAAATCATACATTTTATGTTTCTAATTATAGTGTGAACAAATTATTTCCTAAGGTGTGGATGCATAAGCTTAAACTGTGAAAACAATCAAATCATTAATCACAATTACATAACAATTAATCGCCAGGCAACATTTCATATAATCACGACAGCACTATATGGAGTCAATCTCTCCAATGATTATGTTTCCTGAGGGTCATAGACAGGTGGGCTGCACCTAGGATTTCACAGCAGCTTCTGTAAGTGTGTGTGTGTGTGTGTGTGTGTGTGTGTGTGTGTGTGTGTGTGTGTGTGTGTGAGTTGTTAGTTAATTCCTCTTCTTGCTACATTTACTGGCCGCATGAGCCATGGTTGGTTGTAGCAGGCCAGAAACCAAGTATAAATCCAACTCTGACAGAAGGTATTCCTCTGTTGACAATTTACACCTCAGGTAATAAATTATCAAAGCTACAGACAGACACTGAGACGGTCCATCTGCTAGCTGATAGCACTGGCGCTAACAAAAATCATATCAGCCTCATTAAACCTCCATTTCTGTCTTTTAACCAGAAGGCATATCTGTCAGCAAGTAGCTGTTAAGGTAAACCAATTAAGAACTGAGTACGGACAAAATATTCTAAATAGCTCCAAGCTAAAGACCTACCAACCCATGAAAACCAACTGGTATCACACTATCTTTTGGGTTTATATCTCTTAAATATGCGTGCCTAGCAGACAGGCGTTTGACAGCACTGGAAAATAAGAGTTGTATTAACCAAATGACAACTAAGACAACTAAACGAGTCTCTCGTTGACCACTTGTGATCAGATTTTATGAAGGGAGGGTTGCGTGACTTTATACATCACTTAACTCATCAGAATGACATGGCATATTGGCAAATAAAAAATTAAAAAAGTACAGTTGGTATACTGTAACAAGTTTGTTGGCTATATAGGCTACAGCTTAAGAAGAAAATAACAAGCTGATTAAAAAATAGTAATAATTAATGAAAAATTGAAAGAGAGCGAACAGTACTTGTACATAGTCATTACAGGCATTATTTCAGTCTTCAGTGTCACATGATCTTTCAGAAATCATTCTAATATGCCGATTTGCTGCTCAAGTTTTATCAATCATTACTGGTGCTCAGTTATTAATAATCAAGTTTCAAAAGATTTTGCGGATTCATATTTTTTGTGAACATATGAATATAAAGTAAAAAAAAAACATTCATATTAAATAAAAATGTGAATCAATTTAATGCACCTCTGCGAAGAAAAATATTATTTATTGTATTTTTATACGTATCTTCCACAAAACATTAGGTTGTAAAAATCATTTTGAACATTTATAAAAGTAAGAAAATGTTCCTTGGCCAGCAAATATTAGAAATGACACTGAAGACTGGCGAAATAGCTCGTGAAAATTCAGCATTGCCATCAAGGGGAAAAAAATACATTTAAAATATATTGAAATTGAAAGTTCTTTTAAATCGTAATAATATTTTACAATATTACTTTTTAATGTATTTTATCAAATAAATGCAGCCTTTGTGATCTAAGAGACCAAGAGGGATGTCAATACCAGATGTAAATGTGCCAGAAACTGTATTTAGATAACATGATTGATGAACAAAGGATATTTCTGAAAGCATGAATCTTTAGGGAGCAGCACACTGACTGTCACAGCCGCTTTCCCGAATATCATGTGGCAATCTAGACCTACTCCAAATCTGTTCAGAAACCATTTCCTGTCCCAAACTACCACCTCTGTCATAAACCAACATGTGATTGGAGCTACAGCTGACAAGGAAGAGCCGTATGTTTTGATATTTGTTTGAGTGCTAAGTGAGTTTATACTGATTCGTTCCTGAGGGCTAGAGCACACAAAGCACAAACTGTCATCCACCCGGTTTCTCTGCCTATCCAAAATCTTCACGGACTATTAAGCTGTCACGTCCCCTCCCTCCTCTCCCAGCAGCTGATCTATTTATAAAGCAACGTGAGCTGAACAGGTGTTGATCTGCACCAAAAATCATCTTCCTTGATTGGTGACAGTTAAAAACTGCAACTGTCTTGGTGGATTGTTTATGTTTGGAAGGTCTTGAGTGACAAGCAGAACTAGCCACAGAAACTTTTTATTTGTTTGCATATCTGTAATGTATTAACATCCATCTTCACCTGCACAATGCTGTTTTACAGGATTTCTACACAATACATGTGAGCAAAAATTCCAGTCTCTATCTTTCTCATTAGGGGTAGTAATACTAGATAAAGACAGAAAAACGGAACAATTTTCCAAATATTGTTTGCAAAATGGTCATGATGCAAAATGCTGGTACATGGTAGGGAATGAGAATTACAATCAGAGATGGAGGAAGAAGGCGGAGCAGCAACAGATGTCAATCAAATTAGTCGCTGTTGCCCTTAGTTACAGCTGCAATCTCTGTAAAGATTTCCTAGCAGCATTTGTTCTGCTTTATGAAATATAGAGAAAAAACAACCGGATTGACTAAAATAAAATCTCGTTTAACTTTGTCAAGCATTTATCTGCTTGACAAAAACATTCCCATACGCCACTGAAGAGTACATCAAAACGCTAAATCAGGCAGAGAGGTTTATCATTTTGAACTACACCATATTGAACTAAAAAAAAAGACACATTTTAGTTTGGACAGAAAAAATATATAACATAAAATTAACTTGGAACCAAAAATACAATTAAATAACACTTATTAATACAATATTTTAAACAATTATGTTGATACAGTATACATATTTTTGGGAGTCATTTATGAAAAAAAATCTGTATGATACTTTGGACTATAAAAATGTATATGGCAATATATCCTAATATTTATTTGATGTTTTTTTATACTATTTTACTTTTTTTTTAAATCACCCATCCCCTGTGAGCTTATTCTTGAATGATTTAAATCAAATGGCCAAATGGTTGATTTAAAAATAAAATAAAAAAAAAGTAATTATTTTATATTATTATATTAAAAAATATATATATTACACAATTATATAAAAATACAAATAATTGATTTTATGACTTAAATATAGATCCACTTTAAAGCATAAAATGCCATGGCAAAACCTTCTTTCACCAATTACTGTGCTTCCGTGTACCCTACAGTGCTATAGGACTGCAAAACGACAAGTATCCATGACATGTGCCACTGGAAACCTCCCAATGTGTGAATATTTCCAACGCCGGCCCTGAGGATGCCACATCCTATTCTCTATGCCATTCCATGAGCATTTTTTCAAATCCTGAACTGCATTTCCTCTCTTCACTCCCATCACTGCCATTTTAATTGTGAAGTAAACAGCTCTCCGCGGCTCTTCGCAACAGCTCTACGGTGTCAATCTTCATTTCCTTCCACAAAAAGCAACACATCTTAATGGTACAGTATTGATAATCCATTGGTCTCCTAGTGCACAGTGAGAAAAAATAAATGCTTGAATCACTACCACAGGCATGTTGTTAGTCTAGATTGCATTCTGTGCAACAACAAGGGCATAGCTCTTGATCAAAAAGTAATTACTTACTAGCTGTAAGCTATGGGCTGAGCTGAAATGGATTCTGGGAGTGCAGACTGTGTGTACTGAGAGGAGCTGTTTTCAAGCAGAACTTCTGTTGTGCCAGACATTTCCTCTAAAAGCAGAAGATTTGGGGCTTGAGGTAGCCAAAACAGCCATACATCACACCTGAATAACTCAAAGATCAGAGCAGCCCTCTTTAAACCATTACAACAACACAAGGTTATTTAGAAAATGTGTGTTAAAAATGCAATATATAATTTTTTATTTTTTTTTTATTTGCTTTGTAATGGTTCAAAGTGTGTGTGTGTGTGTGTGTGTGTGTGTGTGTGTGTGTGTGTGTGTGTGTGTGTGTGTGTGTTTTGCCTCAATCAGAGGAACATTAATTTCTACCAAATAGCTATTGTAGCTAATTTGATTACAATTATTAATGAGAAGTAGGCTATAATGGATTATTTAAATGAACACAAGGATGGCATTTTTGAACATTAGTTGGTCTCACTTTATTTTATGGTCCAGTTCTCGCTATTAACAAACCATTAACTATGCCATTTACCTCAATAAACTCCTAATTTGCTGCTTATTAATATTAGTAAGGTGTTAAGGCTAGGTGTTAGGGATGTAGAATATGGCCATGCAGATTATGTGCATATTCTATAACATGATTTTTTTAATTGCTTATATGGGCTTGATCCCTATACTAAAGAATTGATCCCTATAATTAAGTGTTAGCAGATTTTGTCCTTAAGAAAGGCTTCTTTTTATTATCAGTATTGAAAACAGTAGTGCTGCTTAATAACTTTGTGGAAACAAACTACTTTCAGTATTCTTTGATGAATAGAAAGTTCAATATTTATTTAAAATGTAAACCTTTTGTAAAAACGTGAAAGTCTTTAGTATTGTCTTTATTTTTTTATGATTTTTTTTTTTTTTTGCAGAACAAGTTTTAATGTATTGCAATATATATATATATATATATGAGCAAAACTTTTAATGCAAGTCAATCCTTTAAAAAGATGCACGGCAGACTAATAAAACCCTGCACACCCTGATTTCCTATAATTATGAAGAAGCCTGCAATCAGAGTTCAAATTTGCAAATTAGGTAAAAAGCTCCGGCATTTTAGTCTCAATCTACAGTGCAATCTAGTGCAATCTACATGGACCACAAACAAACCATTTACAAAGTGTCTCATGGCATGCCATCTGAACCCAAGATTAATTTAGGCCTGAATCCAACGTTAACAAAAACTGGTTCTCACAGACAGATGTGATTTGATCCTCAAGACAGCCTGTCCTCAAGGAACCTGATTTATGGTCAGCAATATTTCCTTTCGTGTAGACTGCTTGCATCTGGTCGGTTTCTAAACAGTCCCTTTATGAAGCATTTGCAGTAATGCAGATCCTCTCGCTGGTGCTGACCCGGCTAGGCCAGTTAATGGGTCTTTCTGCTCGCTGGATTACTGGAGCTGTTGACCTTGCCATCTGCTCCTGATGCCTCAACGCCAAACACTCTCCCTCTTTGCCGTTCAGACAGGATGAAATACAATTCCCATTAAAGGGAAAGTTGCTAATAATGCCTTATCAATTAGCCCCATTGCTATTGATTGATGTCTAGCAGGTGGCACGAGATGATTATGTTCATTTAGAGGTACACTGACTATCCTCGCCTCCTACTCGTTCTTTTGATGCTCATTAAAGCCTGGCTGTAGAGACATCAGCTACTGACTAAATCAGCCCTCTAACAACCCATTAAAGATTGCTTCATCACTGTTGAGTCTCATCTTTGTATTTCTACATTGTTAGCAAGATGTTCCCAGATGTGTGATAATCTTCATTTGTAGTCTTTATGATATTTGCTCTAAAAGTAGCTGTATAATACAAAATAATACACACATACTCAGTTAACTGAAAAAAAAAATATTAATTGAATTCACTAAATTTTTTTAAGGTAAGTGGTTGCAAATAATCAATTTATTTTAGCTGCATTTAAATAAACAAATTATTTGACTAACTTTAAACAAAATTGTTTAATTAAATGTATCTAAAATAAATTGATTGCAACCACTTACCTTAAAAAAAATTAGTAAATTAAATTAATATTTTTTTTAGTGACTGCTCTAAAGCTGTTTTTGAAAGAAGTTTCTTATGCTCACCAAGGCTGCATTTATTTGATTAGAAATACAGCAAAAACAGTAATATTGTGAAATATTGTTACAATTCAAAATAACTGTGTTCTATTTCAATATATTTTCAAATGTAACTTATTCATGTGATGACAAAGCTGAACTTTCAACATCATTACTCCAGTCTTTAGTGTCACATGATCCTTCAGAAATCATTATAATATGTTGATTTGGTGCTCAAGAAAAAATATTAATATTACCAATGTCGAAAAACAGTTGTGCTGCATAATATTTTTGTGGAAACCATGATACATTGTTTTTCAGTATTCTTTGATTGATAGAAAGTGAAAAAAACAGCATTTATCATTATTATTATTGTTGTTGTTATTATTCATATCATCACCATCATCATCATCACCTGTAACATTACAAAGGTATTTTCTGTCACTTTTGTTTAATATAATCCTTGTTTAATAAAAGTATTCATTTATTTAATCAATCAATCAATCAATCAATCAATCAATCAATCAATCAATCAATCAAACAAACAAACTTTCTGACCCCCAAAATTTTGCATTAAATATCTCATAACATAACATAACATTAATGAATGCAATTTTTTTGTATCTTCTCTTCAAATCACCATGCAGCCCAGATTTAATTCCTCCATGGTCATGTTTGACAGCTCTGTTAGACTTTTACGTTTAACAAATAAATTATAGAATATAATTGAACATCTTCACATCAAGTCTATAAGTATTTTTTCCAGGTAGGCCTAGTTTCAATCCTGAAAAATAATAATAATAATGATTTCTGTAAATGGATCCCTGTGATTGCTTTTCTTTCTGTTATTCAGTAAATGTATGACCAGGAGGCCTGATGTTTCAAGAACAATCTTAGCATGCCAAATAATGGTTTCATTTAATCAAAGACGTTAGAGTCTGCATGAACTTAATTACACTGTTCTGAGTATGTAGACAAGGTGGCAATAATTCTCATGAGTTTCTGAAAATTGCCCATAATTCATTTCACCTTAGGATATGCACTCACTCTCCTCTCCTGCAAGCTAAACTAAGGTCCTTTTTTTGTACATTCCCCTATAATTCAGATGGTAAAGGGGCCACTGAAATTCTCTTTTTCTACCTGAGATCTTTGGAGATGGCAGAAATCTGCCTCATCAATTAAAAGTGATTTTACTAATCATATTAGTTTGTCTGCAGAAACCCAGGAGCTTTCCAGGAGAACATTGAAAACAAGTAAAAATGTTGGCACAAAAGAAATCATTATAATGTGCTCATTTAACAAAATGAATGAAGGGAATCAGATCCAAAGGAACTTAATTTACTTAAATTCACTTTCAGTTGATTGAGAAAATACTATCAAAAATTAATGCTGCCAACTATAACAAATTAATTCAAATTTGATCAAGAATCTCTTATAATCAAAACCAGGATTTCTAAAAAGTCAAAGAGGCTCATCGGAAAAAAAATATTTCATGCATATCAACTAGTCAGTGAGGTGTCTTTTGCAAAGAACTATCTCTAAAGAGACAAAATATTTTTTGACAATTACTCTCAAAGTTTTGCCAAAAATTATCATATAAGTGGGAAATGAGATTTTGTCAGGTAAGACAGATTGTATGAGATAAAAGTGATCACGTTCAAAGCATATTCATATCCTATGAAAGCCTTTCGAAGGCATCAAATCAAATATAATCGGACAATCCGAATCATTTGCAATCTTTCCAGCCTATGTCTGAGACTGCAGTTAGTTAAACGAGAATATTGCTATAATGGTTTAGCCGGCATCCAGGTCTGATCCATGCAAATCCACTGTCATCACTGATTTCTCTTTGAATGGATATGTCTTCATCTCTTCCCTGTCTTAGCTTAGTTTCCTCAGACGAGAGGATGAGAAACCTGTGAGTGTGTGTGTGTGTGTGTTAAAGCAGAAGGGGAGAAGCTTTGAACTGGCCAGAGAAATACAATTGAGATAAGTTACTGGAGACAGGTAATGAGAACCAATAGACTCCCAGGAAAGAATCGATAGTGGACACTGATACACTGGAGAGGAAGGACACATCGCAGCATTATTCTTCATTCAAGTAAACGCTGCAGATATAAGGGAGACGTGCACCAAGCAGACAGACACCAAATAGTTGTCGATAACTTGATATCTCCAAACTAAAACATCCATCGATGAGATCAAACTGCCTCAAGGTACCAATGACTGAAACCCTGATAAGAACGAAGGAGTCTTAATGGAGAGGGGCAGAAATATGATGAAAGCTGTGACATTTTGAAGTATTGATGCTAAATATAACATATTGATATTTTGGGGGGAATCTAATTAAGAAATATACAGGTAATTTTTCCCCCCAAAATAAAAAAGACACAAAGACACGTGCTATTTTTCACATTTTCAACTCAAAATTACGCTACTATAATATGAAACAATCTCATTACTGTAATACAGTAATAGTAAAATGATCCTGTCTGGAAACAATTTCTCAAATTTAATTATGTACTACAAATACTACCATGATGGACAAATATTTTAAGCACCCTTAAAACATATATTAATAACACGGACATATACTGTATATATATATATATATATATATATATATATATATAAGAGAAAAATAAATAAATCCATTGCAGCAAGTAGTGTTATTTTTGTATTATTTATACACAAATATTGTTTATGAACAGTTTGAATTCACTTTTAATTTCATACTATAGCCTAACATTTTATTTTCAGTTTTTTTATGCACTTTTGTCATTTTTATTTGTTTATTTAAATTATTACTATTTAAGGTAATTCATTATTTTTTGTTTCAGTTTTAGTTCTTTTAATTCCAGTTAGTAATTTTAGTTCTTCAACTTAAATTAAATGAAAATAACTTAAGGTGTTTCATAATATTTATAATTTATTATTTTTGTTATTATTATTTTTTGAATTTCAGCTTTATTTCAATTAACAAAAATGTTTTAATAGTTTTAATTAACCATAACCCTGACAGCACTTTTGTTGTAGCATTCCCTCAATTATAAAACACTTTGCATAAAAGCAACATCTACATATAAAAATGTAAATGTCATGACTACTAAGGACAAAAACATGTTTAGCACAATGGCACAACCTAAGACACAATATCCATACAACACTGATTTCCTTTGCACCTGAGCCGGCAAGACAAGTGGAACTACTTTGTATGCTCCGCTTCAATGAGCTGACATATGTTTGAGTTGTTTTTCTATTCAAAAGGAAAAGTCAGGAGTCTAGTTTACTTCCCAGCACTAACTTTGAGCCAGACTTTCTGAAACTACACAGGAGACGATGCCTCCCGCTGCTCGCCTTTCAAAACACTGCTGACAGCACAATGTGGAAGTTGGGAGAGATCAATGTGGGTACCTTCGGAAACCTATACTGTTGGACATCTGTTTGTCCTTCATCTCTGGCCAAATGCTGGCCATTCATCAGCAACACACAGGCAAGAGGAATGGGGTGTCATGTTGAGACCTTGTACTGTCTCACTGTTGACAACAGACTGTATTCAAACAGAGCGACAGTTACCGAAGTCATGCAATGCTTCAGCTAACACACTGTGAAATAAAAAAAGAATCTTAATCACTTAGTAAACGTAACATTTCTAAAAATCCAACAACATGAATATACTTGAGTTAAAATAGAGTGACAGTTACAAACAAACTGCAAAATTTAAATTAAAAACGGTTTTCCATTCATTTTCTAGTTTTTTACCTTTAGTGATATTTTTCTAGTTTAGGCAAAAACCTCATCAATGTGTGTTAGATTTGTACTGAAATCCCAGAATATAAGCTTTTTTGTAAAAAAAAAAAATGCCTTCATTTTTTTATGGATATTTACTTAAAATGTTAATATATTGTGATTTTGTAAATATAGTTTCATAATCCTTCCAGGTGGCAAAATATACACAATAAGTGATGTACTACTGGCTCAGGTGAGTACAGACTAGCCGACTTCACATCAGCGAATGAAGAATGTGCGTGTGCATTCAAAATGTGACTCACAGCTAAATAAATAAACACAATGTACTGTCTGCCAAAATAAACAATGTTAATAGTCTAGTGTGTGCATGTGTTATAGACATATGACAGGAGTTTATGCCTGTCTGCTCTAATACCTAGCAGCATATCCTCCATCTTAAGAAATGCGACATTCCCCTGAAAATTGTTGCAGCTCCTCCGCAGCATGTCATCCGCACGTCAGCTCTCCCAATCAGCTGTCATGCTGTGAATAGGTGGTTTTAAGTTACAGATCACTTCTGAATCCTAGCACACGCGTGACGTGAATCCCTATGCTTCTATGCTGCCTCTGCCAAGGAGCGTCAAACAAACACACAAACATCCGCTCGCTGAATGCTGACGAGCCGTTCCCCGCCTCCACCTCCTGAGAGAACGAGGGGAAGACGGCAAACAGGAGACACAGAAAACCCTTTAGGAAATTATTTTATTCTACTGACGCTAGGAACAATGATTGTAGAAAGCCGAGCTGAGTACTTGTCGGCAGATCCCAATCAATCACGAGACGGAGGAAAATAACAGAAAACACAGCATGTCCACATAAGAGCAGGTACAGCGGAACAAATTGGCTACAGCGCCGGCTACATCGCTTAAACTGCTCTCAGAGGGGAGAGTGATTAAACCTCAGAGGAATTACAACACGAAGCTGCCTGGAAAAACAAGTAACAAATCATAAACTGCAGAGAAACCATGCTAAACTAGTTTGAGGGAATTGACACTAATCATAAAAAGAACAAAAAACACATTGGACAGATAGTTCAAGCTTTAAAATATTATTGAGCAACATTGCAAGACCTAAAAACCAAGTAGCCTATTTTGGGACATTGCAGCAGTGACTTATTGCTTTCATAAAATAGCAGCAAAGGCAATATGAAAAACCACTGTATATTAATAATAATAAACAACTCTTCTGCCGAGTAATGTAAGTCGTTGGACCAACCACAGGGGCTGTTTATAGTTGCCAAAAAACATAGTATCTTTGAACATTAATATAGGCTGTCTCTATCCAATCTCTAGTACAATAGTATATATGTTGCTCAGGGAGTCAGTCATTTTTAGTCAGAATCGTTCAGTGCACCAAAACAATCCATAAAATTCCCAAAATGCATCGTAAAACAACAGTGAGCACTGACTATATTCACACCAATGTCTTGCAAAATCCCTCACAGTATCCTATCTGCCTTCCTCAATGCCTGATTATCTTCTTCAAGCTAATCAAAAGAGCCTTTCTTAACCCATTAGCACCACGCTAAGCTAGTAGCAATAACCAAATGCTACTGACAATAAGATTCTGCAGTGGATGCGATCTTGCTTTATGGTGGCCCAGTGGTTCACAACACAACGAAATCTACACAACACAATGAAATCGCCACAACACAACGCATAGGACTGATTTAGTTGTATTGTGCTAATGTGTTGCGGCTTGTTTCCATTGTGTTTTGATAATTCCATTGTTTCTGTTGTGTTGTGCTAATTTAGTTGTGTTGTGGCTTGGTTCCATCATGTTGTGCTAATTTCGTTGTGTTGTGTTTGTTTGTTTGCTAATTTCATTGTTGCAGCTGTTTGTTGTGTTGTGCTATTTCATTTTTGTTTCTGTTGTGCTTGTTTTCCATGGTGTTGTTTTCTGTTGTTTGCAGCTTGTTTCCAATGTGTTGTGCTAATTTCGTTGTGTTGTGGCTTGTTTTCGTTGTGTTGCGGCTTGTTTCCGTTGTGTTGTGCTAATTTCGTTGTGTTGTGTTTTTGTTTGTTTGTTTCCGTTGTGTTGTGTGCTTGTTTTTGTTGTGTTGTGGCTTGTTTTCGTGTGTTGGCTGCGACCTGTTTGTTGTTGTGGCTAATTTCGTTGTGTTTGCTTGTTTCCTTGTTTTGTTTGCTAATTGTGTTGTGGCTTGTTTTCGTTGTGTTGCGGCCTGTTTCCGGTGTATTGGGATAATTTTGTTGTGATGCGGCCTGTTTATATTGTGTTGTGCTAATTTCATTGTATGTGCTAATTTCGGTGTGGCTTGTTTCTGTTGCGTTGCAGCTTGTTTCCATTGTGTTGTGCTAATTTTGTTGTGTTGTGGCTTGTTTCCCTTGTGTTGCCACTTGTTTCCATTGTGTTGTGCTATTTTTGTTGTGTTATGGCTTGTTTCCGTTGTGTTGTGCTAATTTCCATTGTGTTGTGATTTGTTTCTGTAGTGTTGCCGCTTGTTTCCGGTGTGTTGTGCTAATTTCGTTGTGTTGTGGCTTGTTTCTGTTGTGTTACAGCTTGTTTACATTGTGTTGTGTTGATTTCACTGTGTTGTGCATGACTGGGCCACCATTTTGCTTCACATCAACAATGCTATAGCAACTCCTACTGCACTGCATATAGCTTGTCCTCACATGCGCTAACAGGTAGACAAACATCTGATATATTTTCTATTACAAACTAAATTATAGAATAAATGAGATGTGACAATAATCGGAGTGATATAAAGAGATGTAAAACAAAACGGGTGGCAACCAAGTTAGATAGCTAATAACAGCTGTTTGAAATCTAATTATATCGGTAACAATGTCAAACGTTCAAATTATTGGCTCTATTACAATTAAATTAACAGCCAAAATATATTGAGCACATAAAATAAACAGGAAAAAAATCAATTAAAGGAGTTAATATTAAACATAAAATGCTAAATATGTGCAATGTTATCATTTTTTGTGTAATAGCCTACTCAATAACGCAAGACAACTTAATTTCAAATTTTTATGAATTAAAAAATGTCTTAAATATATTATCTAAATTATATTATCTAAGCATTGTTTAGGTACCTCTAAAAATCTTTAATTTTGTGGAGCCACTCGACTTTCTCAGTTTCTCAAATTAAAGTTATTGTTTTGAGTCATTGCACATGATAAGCTTCCTGATATGTCGGTAAAGAACATCTGGCTTTCAATCCATCATCATTTATCATGGGTCACAAGCTCTTCATTATGTGACCTTCCATTATGTAAGGCCAAAATTGTTCATTAGGCTATTCATACAAAAACATCTGACGCTATATTGCCCCTGTATAGAGTATGAAATCATCGTTATGTATAATGTCTAGCCTAATACCTCTAAATTAGTTTGCCAAGTTTACAGAATGAACTTTGACCATAATGTTGCTTGGAAACCATGAACAGCCTACGGTTAAGCTAAATGATTACTATTAATAAATAGAACAGAACATTAGTCTTATATAATACTGCTGTTCCTGCAGTTTTATAAAAGCTTTCGGTGTGCATAGCAACATCTGGTAACTACAGTAAAATCACTGTAAAGGCATTTATTATTAAATTATATTATTAATATATTACAAACTTACATTTTTGCAGTTAATTATTAATATTGCTGCCTCTGCTCAAAAAAACATATAAGATCCTAACCAAACTGGCCCTTTTTGAAAGACAGTACACTAATGCAACAGTCCAATCCATGAGAACAAAGCAAGCCCTGTTCATGATATGGGCAGAAGACATTTAGAAAATTGCTTTGAAGGAAGTCCTTGTATTTTGTGCTATACTACAGAAGAAGAAAGAGTGTCATTTTATAAATGCTGCAGGTCAGCCGGCTTTATTGTCAACCTCGGAGAGAGTGTTGAGAGGGTCTACCTGTGGCAGGGTCCACGTCATGCTCGATCAAGTGCTGATCTTGGTGAACCCATTCGCTGTTGCACTTGAAGTAGATCTGAGTGGCAGGGGTCGAGCGGCAAGTGAGGGTCACTGGCTTGTTCTTAACGATATAAACATCATCAGGCTCCACCAGGAAGTGTGGCAGCAGGTCGGAGAAGGCCGCAGGAAGTGGATGTGTTACAGTGGCCGCATGCTCTCCACCTGTGAAAGCAAGTGAGATAAAACTTTAGGGACAGGTTGTGGTTGTTCAGATGCCTGAAACCTTTTAGTAGTGCAAAGAGATAATGAGTGTATCTGATTTAATTTCACACTCCGAACCCTGTGAGCGGACAGATTGCTTTTGACTGCAATACTAATTTTGTGCATCCGTATTTGGTAGAATACAGCTATTCTGCCAACCACAGCTGACACAACGTCTCCGCTATGGCAGGTCTGGGAGATCATGCTAATGGCGTAGTATTAAAAGTGCTTTCTTTTGCCTGAGTGACATGGGATTGTATTTCTGTAGACAAAGTAGGGTAAGCGATGCTGAACATGTTCATGTGTAGGGTTAACTCATGAATAATAATTAGAGCGGACTGACTTTGCTAGGTTTAAATAAATATTATAAGCAACTTATGTCATAATGAGAAACTAATCTAAAATGTTCAATAATTAGATGTTAAATTAAGAGAAATAAACACATTTCAACAATTAAGTGTCGATACCAAATTCACTGGGATACATACACATAAATGTAATGCCTAATTCAATCTACTTGCACAGTGATTTGTGTGAGCTATCATTCTTTGTTTTCTTTTTTTATAACTTATTTGTGAAATTCATCCTTACACCTGCCAGAAAACTCTTAAATGTAAAGTTTTTAAACATATAACAAATTACTTTAATACACTTCAAATTTAAGGACAGATGATTAAATACATTATGATTCTCACAAGATAAAAAAGACAAGTTGAGATATTAGAAAGGCATTGTAGTCTCTCAGATTTAATTAGATATATAGATTTAAATAATTAGAATTAAATATCAGTCGATTTCAAGACAAAATTCAGTTATTAAAAAAAGGTTCACATTGGGTTAAAAAAATAGGTTCAAGAGCCCCTGAATAAGGTCTTATTCCATCCTGAAAGAGACATATGCTACTATCTTTCACCCCCACAGAAAAACAATGTGTGTGTGTAAGAGAGAGTGAGTCCCCTTGTTAACAGGCCGAGTAAAAAGCTTCTGAGTGGTATGGCCTTGTCAGGTTTGCCTACAGCAGTGCTGAATCCCATCTCTACTCTCTCTGCTGTTAATCACAGCCTTTTAAGATCAGAGCTGATGGACCGCAGGCCATAAATCCCTCTTGCTGAATGACCACGGCACTTCAAAACACGCTCGGCGGCCCTGTATCCAGGGCTTTAACTCAACTCTTTATTACACCCGGGCTGAACATGGTGACGTGACTGCCAGCTATTCACTGACTGACAACCGCCGTCACAAATAGGCCACATTAAACGTGAGGCAAACTAGCTCTTTATTACGACGACCCCTGGTAGCGCGGCAAGATCAGGTGGGGTGCGCGGCGCTGTTTACGGATCAAAGATCTGCGTGACTTTGTGGGCGGAAATGTTTCTCCCCCGCGTAGATTTATGGAAGGAGCACCGAGGCGGTTGGATTCATAAATGTTTGGAGAGATTCAATGAGAAATCATCATTAATCAGAGCTTGGCCCTGCGAATTGTGGAAGAACGATTCTTTAGCGCGGCGCGGAAACGAAGCACACCCCTATCAGTAATTTTGTTGCTTCATTTGTTAGCTGCAATGTTTTTCTGGTCTTTGTAATTAAGAGTGAATTGCTAATTAATCCTTTTCCACCCACAATCCAGAGCAACCAAGCAGCCTTGGCTGGCTGTTTATTCCCTCTCCATGCTAGAGGTCCCACACCATTGTGCATCAAACACACACACTACATGTCTGATAGCCTACAGGAATGAACAACATTTTTAAAGTGATCACTTTTGCCAATTAGTTATTCCCTCGGCATGTTTCTCATTACAGAGTTTGCTCTGTTTTTAGACACTTGATGAGTGCAAATAGCCAATATGACGCCAAAACCATGAAGCATAACTTGCCTGCATACAGTATAATGTAGACTAAAATCCCAACAACTTTGATCTTGATTTCATCAGAATTAATGGTGCAAAACATCAAACACATTTGGAAAAGGGCCAGTTCTGGGTGCGAATGAGATTAGATTATATTAGATTGGAAGTTAAGAGTTTGTATTTTCACCTGCCACCACAAATAGATGTTGCATTCGGCTGAGAAGGTAATGATAGCAATGAGAGACTGCTTGGATGCTTACTTTGAGGATTGACATTGAATGATACATCAAGAAAACACACAATGTTGTAGATTTAAATATCACAGGAAGTTTTGAGATTCTCAGCATATTATGCCCAGAAAATTACAGATAGAAACTGCTGGTTTCATCTGGCCAGAGAACGGCACAGTATTTCGACACACTATTTCCCTGTTTAATACTGTAAAGCTGCTTGGACACAATCTGCATTGTAAAAAGTGCAATATAAAGAATAGTGACTTGACTTGACTTTTATTTTTATATTTTAGTAATGTGCTATTGTCATTGACATTTCAAAAAATATCGTTTTGGTTTTATTTCAGTTTTAATCATTTTTAGCACTTCAGCTTTTTTAATTCATTTAATTCCGCAACATTTCTAATTTTCATATTTGTTCAGAAGTTTTTCATCTCATTTATTGTATTTCAGCTTTCTGCTAAATATTTCTATTTTTTAAATAAATGATTCTCTTTTTAACTTTTTATTCATCAAAGAATTCTGAAAAAAGTAGCACAGGTTCCAAAACAAAGCAGCACAACTGTTTCCTACATTGATAACATTGCGACACTGAAGACTGGAATAATGGCTGGTGAAAATTCAGATTTGCATCACAAGAATACATTTTATTTTTAAGTATATTAAAATAGAAAACTGTTATTTGAAATTGCAATAATATTTCACAGTGTATTACAGTTTTTTCTGTATATTTGATCAAATAAATGCAGCCTTTATGAGCATAAGAAACTTCTTTAAAAAACATTAAAACGCTTACTCATGGTGCTTGACATGTCCACACAATCATCTCTATACTATATATACAAACATACACACAAATCACTTACATCATCTTTAAACAGCTATACTCCTCCACAATCACATTTTTTTCTGGACTGTCATATTAATTCACAAAGTAATCGAAGACTGGCTGCTTGAGACATTTTCTATCACAACGGGCCTGTGGCACAGAACGCAAAAAGCACATCTCTGCTAGTGAAACAGCAAGGCTAACGCTGACCTTTCCAGCACCTTCCTCATCTCCCCCTGCAGAAAACCACAACCCGAGTCACGCAGGTCATATTAGCCAAAGTAATAAACGTCAAGCCTCCACGCCAAGACATTACCCAGCCTCGCCAGGCCTGGTGCAACACGTCATAATAATGCTGCTCTGCTCGTTTCCTTTTGTCATTTTACGTGGTGTGCTGAGTTGCTAATTCATCAGAGTGAAATACAGTGAGAAGCAAAGCTACGGCTATTGAACCTCCACTAATGTATCGTGTACGTGTTAAACTCTTAATAAAAACTAAATGTTCTGTGTCCAATGAAGGACATACATCACTTTCCAGTTTCACCCCCCAACTGCTACATTACATTTTGTGCTACGACAGACAAGTAATCTATCTTACAGGGACATTCATTTATTAAAAACATGCTCAAATGAATCGGGAATTCAAGCCGTTCTGTTGCAAGCAGAGGATGGTGCAATCAAGGCAATTATTGCAGGTCAAAATGGCTTTCTTTGTGCTGATGTAAGACCGAGAGCCCACGGGATGTGGTCCGTCTAATGAGCCTTAATTTGGCACAGTGATGATGGCCATTAGCTCCTCATGGTGACCTTTTCTACAACATGAGAGCTCGGTAAACCAGCAGGCAGAACTGGCCCAATCTGTACAGGTGGGATCTATGTAAGGCTAAGGTGAGATGCGACAATCATAAATGAGCTTTCAAACTGTTCGTGACCGTCTACATCTGTTTTCCTGACCAGTCTCAAAGGTTTCAGGCTATGTTGGAAGTAATAAGAGATAAATTCATTTTTGTACAGTATTTCAAAAAGCTATTTTCACTATACTGAATTGATACTCTCACAGCAAGAATCCATCTTTTTCCTCATAATTTATTTATTTATTAAGACACTGACTGCTAACCAAGTCGCACTATTCCCATGGAGCAATTTTTAGGTTATATTTTTGGCCTTGCTGACTTTGTTATGAGAGGACAATTCAGAAAAAGACAGGAAACAACTGGACAGGAGAGAGAGGAATGGGATCGAGAAATGACCATGAGCCGGAACTCAAACTTGGGTCGCCTGAAGCACTATTGCGCCATGTGTCAGAATCATATTATTTTTACTGGAATGTGCCAATGCTCAACTATTTTGAAGGCTCTGCAATGAGGTAAAGCAGGAAATTCAGCACTAGTTGCACATTCAGAAATGTGTGAGTAAAAGATTGCAATACAACTCATTTTCGACACACAATACAATAAACTGAATACATGTATTAGCCTGTATCAGCGCTTTAACTCTATACATAATATATGTATCATATTTCATATGCAATTTCTTTAAAGTTTATCTTTAATAAACCTAACTACTTTATCTTCTTCATGCCTTCTGTTGTCTAATTGACAGTTATTATGTAAGTAAACGCATAACAAAAAATATACACCCTTAGGTTTTGATACACGTCTTTTTGCTGTAAAATCTTTACTGATTTTTATAAAGTAAACGTAAGAATAACTTTTATGTTGTTAGTAATATTTGCCAATGAACACATACTGGACTAAAACGATTAAGGTTTACTTAATTATCCATCCTTAATTTTTTTGAAAAATCATGTTTAATATATCAAATATGATGCATCAAACTTGTAATGGACATTTATTTGGACAGTTCTCAATCATCATTAACTACGTATCCATCCAAAGTTGTGAATTAAACTTGCGTGGAAAATTAGAATATAGCATAAACATTTGCAAATAAAGCACCGTTTCATTCCCATATGTTCAATAGAACAAAATCGTCACTTCCTGGGAAATTGGTGTAAATGATTCATAATAAAAATGAAAGTTGATGCAACTGACTTCCGCCTCTTAGCATAGACAAAACACAATCAACCGTGTCATGCTATTTTGCGTGTGGAGGAGGACGATGTTTGGGAATGAAATTGTGTGAGACAGTTCTGGGAGGTAACTATACCAAATCGTTTTGATGACAGAATTTGGCTCAGGAATTTTGGAAAGATTAAAATAACATTTGAGATTGGTGCGCGATGATTTGTTGAGGCAAAGTCACATGAGAGTTTTTGTTGCGCATCAAGGAATCATAATGGTAAATCTGTTTCCAGTATATTTTATGTGTATGTTCTCTTATTGAATAACAAAAAATTACACACAGCAATAACATTTAGTGAGCATATTGGCATTTCCATCCAGTGTTAAACAGCTACTGTATTGCAACTGCACTGCGTTTTTTTGTCTCCCACAATAAAAACTACAGAGCTTTGATCATAATCATAATACAGAATGACAACTGATATTTATATGCATTTTAGTGTAAGTAGTCTGCTCTAAGATCTCAGTAAGATCCCACTGATTTACAATACAAGCTATCAGAATGTCATCTTACTTGTTGGCTATATAAATATAATCGGCCACACTAAATCACATATTTTTGTTAGATTTAAGCCTCTGAATATAACTGAGGTGTTTTTATGAGCCCATAAAAGCCATATGTACCAAATAATATAATAACAATTTTTTTAATATTTTTTCTAGGTTTAATAAAGTTCCATTTTATTTTTTTCACAAGTCACTCCACAAGACTAATAATTGGTCAAAGAAACAAAATAGACTTTTGATTATTACTATTTTTTTGCAATACATTTAAGCAGCTAAATAAATTCACAATTTTACTCACTTTAAAAACAAACTGAACAAATAAATCCTTTAAAAATTATGAAACAAGCAATTAGCCAAAAAAATTCACAAATTGTAAAATGATTGAACAATCACGCTGATAAGTTTAATCATATTCATCATGGAATAAACAATGGGCATGAAAATGAATGGCTTTTGCACGTTGCACACTGTTAACACACGTTCCAGCTCATGACAAAGTTAAATCCTTTATTCATGAGAGCATATTCTAGCCATGCAAAGCTTCAAATTAAAGTCATTCTGTAAGACTGATTGATGAGCTTCCCACGCTTATGTTGTTATAGAGTTTAATATATTCATCACTCTCTTTGGAATAACACATGCACACACACACACACACACACACACACACACACACACACACATACAAAGAAGAAAAACAACTGCCCGTCCGTGCTTAACAGGCTCCTCATGGATCAATGCACAAATGAAGTAAACACTACATAATGGTTAACATTTGAATTTGAAATCCGATATTACACACAACTAATATCTAATGGATACGATCTTGTGTGTAATCTGATAATGCAGATTCTCATCTCTGAACATTGTACCAGCGATGAAACATATTTGTGAGAGCGAGATATTTCTGTCAGTGCCACAGAAATGTTTCAGCTCAATAAAATAAATAGTAAAATGACATTCTCATGCAAGCGCCGTCAGCGGTAGATACAATTCATAACTTTCCCAAACCGTGAATAATGAATCCAAGTGAACAAATTAATTTAAATACACTTCATGAAAAGGCACGGTTGTTTGTAATGCCAAGAATGAAAGGCTTCTATCTCTCCAAATACTGCCATGTTGAGTAAATCAACAGGGTTTTGCAAGAGCTGAACACTGACCAGTCAAAACCACACCAGAAAGCACCAAAGAGATCAATCAGAACCAGATGCCACCAAGAACAGACGTCAAACATCAGCAAATAAATGCCGCCCATCAACCACTTCCTTTCTCTGATCTGATGCACGACACAGCGCTGGCATTTAACTTCAGAGGAGAAATCTTCTGATAACCAGAAGCAAACATGAAGACTTTATCAGCTAAATTGGAATAAATCGTTGTCCGACTGTAAATACGGGTCTGGTCGCATTCAATGACAGAGAAAGGTCACGTAAGGCCTCTCTTCCTTGGCCACTCTTACTTCGCCTGCCCTTTCCAAGTCAATTAAACTCCTTCATCAGTCCTTTGTCCCTCAAGCAACGCATCACAGAGCAATCACTCGGCATAATTTAAAATCACAATGATGAACGGCGGCTGTAATGCGTTTTATGATGTCATCACCTCTTTACAATGTCTTCAGAAATTAATTTTATTAAAATTACTATACAGATTATTAAGCCATTTCATGTTCCAGCAACTTAACAACATAACATAGCGACGGTGGCGGTTACAAAGTGTTGATACAGCCCTACGTTATGAAGGAAATTAATTTTCTCAATTCCATTTATCATTTATAGTTGAAATTACATTGAGGTCACAAAACAGGCATCTGCACTTCCGGATGCTTCAGGCAAGACGTTTTCAGCAGCACTGCGTGTCTAATGATCTAATGATCTCTTAAGCACTCTATAATGCAATAAAGTTCATTCATTTAATCAAAGCTATTATGAAGTTATGCATATGTTTTGTGGCGAAGCTATATTCAGTACATAGGCTTTTTATAAGGTGCAGGTGCAACTAAATTAATGTATTTTAATTAATTTGTCCTGACATAAGGGGTCATGACAATCTTAAAGCTTGACAAATAAAAAAAAAAGAATTAATTATTGTCCAAATGCACATTTAACCACATGCCTAATACAATTAGTAAATAATATTCTAAAATGAAATAACTTGTATATATTAATACAACTCAAATACAGAGTCTAGATCAAGGTCAAAACAGTACTTTAATTAATAAATCATTACATTTAATCAATAAATCTGCAATAACCAATGCACTTCATTATAAAAATAAATATCATTCCAACTTAATGTTTTTTTTTAATATTGAAAGTCTTATTCTAGTGAGAACTAGGCTGATTTTTTTGTAATGCTCCTAGTGGTTGATAACAGATATTGGTACATAGAAAGCACAGACTAGACAGGAAATGGTGTTGTCTGAGGCCCTGACTGATGCCTGTTTACCACCACACAACAAATATTTGCTCTGCCTTGAGTCCAGGTTTAGTGAAAATCTATCCAGCCACAGCCTCTCTTATTTTCCCCCAAACAAAAAACACACCTCAGTTCACATCACAGACTACACACACCTCAGCTATGAACCACAATCAGAAAATATCCTATTTTTGCTCCACCATGCACAAGATACAATTTGTGTCAAAAGAGAGTCACCTCACTAAAACTGAAATGTTAGATCTCAAGCCAAGGTGAGCATTCCTGGGTCAAACTGTCACCAGTTTGAAAATTTAGAAAGTTCTTCTTGGATGCTTCAAATGACAAATCATTGATGAGCAGAGCTTCTTGTGGAAGCCCATTTCAGCCAACTGAATGAAATAAAAATAAAAAAGGAAATTGAAATTTCCCTCACATTTCTGCCTTTTTTTTTCTCAGAATTGTGATATATAAACTCGGAACTCTGAGAACATAGTCTTTTCCCCCTCAAAACTGGATTTTATAGCTGCGAGTTTATTTCTCATAATTGCGAGAAAAAAAATCTGATGAAAAGTTGCAGATACTTTTTTTAAATGGGCTTCCATAGCTTCTAAACAAGCAACGTATAGCCTAGTGAATTCTCATAGGCCCAGGCCAGTATCTGAGTGATTCAGGTCACTTTGGAGACAAGGCCAAGGTTGCATTTAGTCTTTTAAGCTGCATTATATGTATATAATTTCAAGATATTCTATGGAAAAAAATAAAATAATGAAGTATCTGTTGTACACCATTTGAAAAGATTTAAAACAACAACAGTAAATAAAAATACATATTACCTATAAATAAACAAACCTATAAAATCTTATGTCATAAAAATTACAATGTGATGGATTAATTACATTGCAAGATTTCAGAAAGCATTCTGGGGTAACGTGAATAGAAAAGACAAACATTCACAAACGACCAGCTGGCTTCATGCAGGGCTGATTTAAAATAGCCAAGATATGCAAATTAAGAGAGAACGCATTAAATATAGTAATGGGTTTGCTTTTTTTGTACTTACCAGGGGTCTGTCTTTCTCTCTCTCTCTAAAGCAGTGCAGAACCATAATGTTGAGGAACGGTTTTGATTTACCCATCAAAACCAATTCGCTCATTAAGCTCATTTGAATGTGTTAAAAGGTACAATCTGTAATTACCAAAACAGCACTGCGGTAATTGGTCTGCTCAACATACAAATTAGCTATTAACTGATATTTGTAAACAATGGAAGGGGTCAGTATAATACGGTATCACTTATATGTGTAAATGTAAATCAATTGGGGGCGTCTATTGTACTATTTTGAAAGGTGTCCAATAAATAGGATGTCATGCATAATAATAAAACCTAAAGATTTTATAAAATTACTTTATTTTGCACCAAAAAAAGGCAAAAATATAAATGCATTCATTTATTTTCTATTACAGTATTTCAGTAAAATCCTCTTTGCACAATATTTGCATGATGAAATGTGTCACAAAAGCTTTTAAAGTCAGACTTAAAAAAACAGGGACATTGTTAAAAATCAACTTAAGCTTTTCTTACATCTTTTGGAAGGATGTGCAGATTAAGGGTCCTCTTTCTGAACAATAACAGTAAGTATTGCTGATGTGAAAATGTGGGTAGTCATGTTTAAATGTAAGTTCAATTTAAAAAAATTGTCAACAGTTACAGTGTTTTCATAGCTTGATGAATTCTTAAAAAGATCAAGGCAAAGATGATTTCTTAGTAGATGACCCCTTTAAAAAACTCCCTTGAAAACTACTCCTATTCAATAGAGATTCATAGGAGACTATAAAAGCCAACATATCTTTTAAGTTTCCGATCAAAAGGAGCCTTCACACCTTTCAGCTGTCATTTTAAGTACACATTCACACCACATTTACACTAATTCACCCTGTGAAAATCCCAAAAAACCATCACACTCTTCTTATGAACTAATCTAATACCTCCAAGAACCCATGATCGGTCAACCTGCCCTCAACCCTCTACCCAAAGGAACTGTGAATCTAAAATGACACACGTAAAACAGTCATGCCAGCAGTGATCTCGGCCTTAAATGTAAATGGCAGTTCATTTGTTCACCAACTGTTGAAGTGAGCGCCGCTGCTTAAGGTGTGAAGTCTTTTAATGAGTATTTCTGGGCTGTGAAACAGATGTCTCCAAATTTCAGATTTGATTTGCTTTTTATCGTTTATCTCATTTATAGTCTCCTGCCTCAGCACGAAAGGCCTGCAAGAGGTTGCAAGGTGTCAAACAAATCCAATTAAACAAACCTCTACAACCTTACAACCTAACCTGCAAGCGACACGGCAGTACTTGTTTCAGTAACAAAGAAAGACATTGAGAGTTTGAGGTTAAAGCTACGTTTTCTTTCCCTTTCATTCTCCCTTTAGCTCAGTCTCTCTCTCACACACACACACACACACACAAGCACGATAAAAGAAAGAAAAATGCACAAGAAAAAAGGACATATATTAAAGAAAAGATTAGTGAGCAACTATAAAAAGACCAGACTATCTTCTCTTCTTGCACACGCAGACGGGAACCAATATGTTTTATCTAGTTTCTTGTCCAGATATGTCTAATCAATATCCAGGGTCTCTCGAATGTTCCTTGAAATGAATAAGGGCTTATTTTCTATTGATTCAACGCCCCATGTTAACCCGAAAAAATGGCACAAACTTTACTTTTAAATATATACGTTAATAGACGTTTCAAACAAGGGCTTGTTGCGAAAATGGAAATGATTGTGATTGTTCGCTACCCGCTCTGGTAATTGCCACTTGCACAATATGCACTTTGCAAGGAAAGTGCATGCCGTGAACGTACATGTAGACATAAATGATTCCTTTTCTTATGGTTGTCATTAGGAGCCCAACTTTCCCTTAGAATAACTTTAAAAACGAGACAGGGAAACAATACAGGGTCATTTGCCTAACAGAGAAGATCACAGGCTGCCCTCTAAAGGCACTAGAAATGAAAGACCAGACTTGGAACCAGAAAAGCTGTTGAATTGAGTGCGATACACAGGGCTAATAAAGCATGACATTTCATTTAGCTTGGGTCTTTAGGTTCATACAAAACATCCCCTGAATGGAAATGTTTAATATAGGAAGTGTGGCATCTTAAGCTAGTCAATTATCAACTAAACCATTGTTGTTGTTTTTTCCCAATCCATTAAAATCACACATTATTATTATTTTTAATAATAATAATAATAATACATATCCTTTATCCACACCCGTAAGTGACATCACTTGGTCTCTTTCAACAACAATGCAAGAAGTCGAACCATGATTGGTGATAATTTTCTATATAAGGGATGTTATACTGATCGGCGACTGGTAGGTGTCTGACTTGAAGTGTATGTTGTTTCTAAAATGTGTCAATGTGACGCATTTGATTAAAATACTGTAAGAACAATTCAAGAGCAGTCGACTGCCTCATTCTGCACAGGTTTGATAAAATACAGCTGCTTCACCATTCACCAGATTCACAGATGACAACGATTACGTGTTTTCTGTTTATTCTGACACCTTCAGTTCTGCAAATGCTCACAAAATCTGTGTTTTTACAACAGTAAACACTCATTTCATGTAATCTTAATAGAAATTGCTTTATTCTTGCATATACACATTGTACATAAATTACATTAATTCATACAGAACATTAAAATGTCTAAAGCACCTGTGTATTTGATAAAAATATTGCATCTAATCCACTTCATCGGTGACGAAGTATGCAAATACAGCGCTAGCTTTACTACGGAAGCAGGAAGTCCAAATTCACATCTCCGTTTTCAATTCCTCCCCCAACTAGAAGCTGCAAATCTCGCCAATCGTTTACATTCAGTCACAGAGAGTTATCAGTTTTCAAGCTGTTCAAGATTACTATAAAAAATGTATTAAAAAAACCTACACAACCATAATTTTAATTATTAATGTAAACTATTTAAACTATTAACGTAAACATTATTCATTTAAACTATTTAGACATTTTAAGACTCGCAAACCTCATAAAATGAATAGAAAACCTTGTTTGACTGTAAACACATTTCATTGAGCAAAATACAAAAAAAGGTTTCAAACCCTATTGCATATCTCAAAATAACTAAAGCACACACAAATTCTGGAGACAAAAAATAAATGAAATGAATGACAATCCTTTAACTTTTTGGAATGGATGTGAAAGGGATGAGTGAGGTAAAAAAAAAAATAGAAGAGGCCTTGTGGAAAAAGAGGAAAGTCATGAAACAATTTAGATTAACATTTTAATCCCTTATCTAATTACCCAGCTTCCCCAGAGATAAAAATAAATTTAGCCGAACTCACGCATGCCATTTTTTTTTCAAAAACAAAATGCCACAGAAATGACACATTCATCTGCAGAAATGTTCTAACCCAAACATTAAACACAACTTTATCTTTTTTTGCCGCATGTATATATAAATGTGCCTGAGTTAACGTGAGAAAACTATCCCAATAATTAGCTAATTACGTCTGGAGAATGTGCTTCATATTATGCTTTTTTTGCGACTACACCAAATGAAAACCAGAGGGATCCTCTTGCGACTTGTCAACTTGTTCACCTGAAATCCACATCCTCCTCCACACGCAGGCCTGGCTGAGCTTTGAGAAGTCTGACTTCAGCGGTTTAATTAGCGTGACAAAGAAGCAAGGCAAGTACACCAGAGATTCCTTTTAAAAAGGCACATAATATAATACTTAACAAGAACAATACATAGCAGCACCTGAGCACCTGCTCGGGCCTAATTATAGCCAAGCTATGCTAATGCAAAACAATAGAGTGCCACAGTACTCTTTTTCGTGCGCTAGCACAGTGAATTTAAAAGGTAATTGAACTAAAAAAAATAAGCATTGACATATTTACCAGTTCCACAATATTGAACCTGACAATGCACATGAAGTTTTCTTCAACACAAGTTAATGAACCTTCAAGTGTTGAAGTCATTCTGGTCTCTGCAGTGATTTTCGACATGATCTACTGAGACAGAATTTCCATGATGATCCAAGCCAGAGTAAAAGCTATCCGTCAGCATTCCCATTCATCTCAAACACTCTTTCTCAGCGGTAATAATATCAGCGTGTAATGGAATGAAGGCTTTCTTCAAGAAGAAAAGCTTCAGTTATATGAGAGATGGAGACTAAACATTCGTAATGGTTCAATGTTCACATCTGGTCATTAGGAAAGCCATGAAAGGTGTTTGACTTCAATCTTAGATTCAGGATGAATATATTTTGCAGCATGAAGCCACATTATCATCCTGGAAAATGGGAAGATCACTGGGGAAGAGTGTTCGAACCCAAGGGGGCACTTGATGCTGTCAAATGACCTCGTATTATTGGCCGTTACAGGGCCATACAGTGTGATGATTGGACCTAATGACTCCCAAAAGACGGCTGGCCATACCATTACAGACAACCTGCAATGCTTAATGGGAGGCAATATTGTGTGTTTAAAGGGATAGTTCAACCAGAAATGAAAATGCTGTCATTATTTACTCAGCCTCATGTCATTCCAAACCGATATTTTGAGTGGAACACAAAAGAAGATGCTCTGAAGAACATTTCTGCCCATAAAATGACAGTCATATTGCTTTGAAACCCTATTGATTTATCAAAATACCTTTTAGTTGTGTTTCACAGAAGATAGAAAACATGCAGGTTTGAATTTTTTTTTTGGGGGGGGGAACTATTCCCAGAAACTGAAAAAAGAGTTTACATGCAGAATTTGGGAAATGGATTTACCATTTGAAACAACACGGTTTCAAGGTGTTTACACAACATGACAAATTGTCAGTTTATGAAACATAATTGTGTAAGATGTACATGTAAAAGCCCTCATTGTTCCCCTTTGCAGGTAAATAATAATACGAAGACAAATGATTAAAGAGCAATTATTGCTATCAGAGCGTCTGCAATTAAGGCATCAAGCGCTCTGCTTGAGAAAACTCACATATTTAAGTGTTAATTGTGAGACTCCTGTTATAACAGACACATTTTTAATTGGCAGCGCATGTAATGTGACTAACTTTGGAGATGCATTTGAAATTCATATATAGTTGTAATTTAGCAAAGGGCAGTTAGTTGATTTAGTTTCCAGAAGAATCAATATTCAATCTCATCTGTCCTAGACAGTCAAATACGCCTATTAGAGCTGTGATGTTTTCAGATGATGTGACATTAAAGCTCACACCCCTAAACATTTTAATCTGGAGACCGAGTTCTGGTGAAAGACAGACACAGAGAGAGAGAGAGACTAGATACTCACATGAACGTGAAAGGCAAAACGGGACTTCATGTGATAAGAGTAAAGCCCATCGAGAAATGAAAGACAAAGCAAGAAATCTGATCCGAGTTTTCCTCAGACTCGCACGCATGTTTAGGATATCAGCCCTCAGCAGCTGAGGAAACTCAAGCTCCCCTCAAATGCCGTTCTGATCAATTCTATTCATTTCCTCCTGCAAACTTCCAGACGGATTGCTCTGATTTCACAAGCGACAGACATATCGTGTCCTCTGACTCCGACCACGCATGAATACAAATGATGTAGAAAGCACATCTTTTATGACTGGAGACCACCTCCGGAGCGTCCCGTCCAAAGCCAGAGATCAAAGATAAGCCGGAGTGTGTAGTACCCCGTGAAGCTGCTTTGTTACGACGTGAATAATCACATAAAGAAAATCCGCGCACATAAAAAGCTCTGCTGCATGCGGACATCACATCTCTGATGGATGAGCTCTAGGTTTAATATGATCGTATTATCTAAGTATTTTCTTTGCCATTTATTACGCTCTCCCATTTTTTGTTCGCCGTTTGGCAGCACGTGTGACCTCTGGCGGTGCGGTGTGATTTATTTTTCACAATTATTAATATGAAGTTATTGAAGGACAAGAGTTCCTCGCATATAATGAATTGCTAACTCCAGAGTCGATAAATTTTGTATATTATTGCTGAGATTTCATTGGCGTAACTCTCTTGGAAACTCGGGCGAGCCAAAAAGTGAATTCACAAGTCGTAATTTTCAAATGCTGTAGCTAAAGCTAATAAAGTGGCTCAGCAGCTCTCTCTCAAACTATGTTTATGCCTGGCAACACCACGAACGGTAACTATGTCAAACAAAATGTGTACTTTTATTCATAGGGGACCTTATTTTAAAACATGGAAAGTTCATTATCAGACACCATAAGCGACATTCTGGCAAGGAACAATCTATACCTGCTTAAAACGTGGAGAGACTTTCGAACTATCTCAGCACAATAGATTTTAACAGCAAATGCAGCTGCTAGAGTGAGCTAGAAAATGGCAAGAAAATGGTAAAATATATGTGCCTGCTCGATCTTGAATGTGTGAGGGTTTACTTAGCTATACTTTGGGGACATAAATATCCCACAAGTGAGCTAAATCTGTAGAAACTTTCCAATGGGGACGTCCTCTAAATGTAAAAATGATTCATAAGTAGGTATGGGAATCATAAGGCATTTAACGACTCTTTAAAGTGATACTTTAATGATTCATGTGTGACTATTTTGGTACTTTTGATGAAATCAGATGTTCTTAAACATAATGTTAAACAACTTTTAACATACAGTCACAAGCCTCTGGTAAATCAGTTCGGTCTGATTCAGAGATTAAGCGACTCAGTAAATCAATTCAAGCCAATAACTCAATTTGAGGCTGATTTGAGTCATTAAAAATTCATGGAAAAACTGCCTCAGTGACAAACATCTGATTCAGATTTAATCAGTCATGTTTTTAGTTTGTGTATTAAAAACAAACAAACTTCAAAATACATATGTTATTTTAGAGAGAGAGAGATAGTATATTTTTGTAAATAGATTTATGACAAATTATATATTTATGTAAAAAATTCTACTATAATATAATATAAACATTAACAATTCAATTATTTTGCAAATTACATATTACATAATATCTTGATAACCACACATATATATACAACACACATACACACACACACACACACACACACACACACACACACACACACACACACACACACACACACACACACACACACACACACACACACACACACACACACACACACACACACACACATATATATACACATATATACCACACATATTTTTACACATTTTCTAATTCTCTATGTAAAAATGACTTCTACAAAACTTCTAAAAGCATACGGAAATCAGCTGCTTACCAAAGATTTGGTAATCTTTACCAAATGACATGCAGAGGGTAGGAACATATGCCATGGCAGGAAGAGTTAGAGAAGTTTACAATAAAGTGCATTGTGAGCATCTGTTGATTGTGATCATCCATTCATTTAGATTCACAGGAAGTAATAGCACACTATGAATTATGGAAATCTAACA